>QXTE01000238.1:0-313239 GCA_003942145.1 Platysternon megacephalum | reverse complement strand
CACCCCGACCCCCTGCTCTGAGCCCCCTGCTGCACCCTGCACCCTGACCCCCTGCCCTGCACCCCCACCGCACCCCTCCTGCACCCCAACCCCCTGCCCTGAGCCCCCTGCCGCACCCTGCACCCTGACCCCCTCCTGCACCCCTCACCCCAACTCCCTGCCCTGAGCCCCCGCCACACCCCACACCCCTCCTGTGCCCCCTGGGGGCAGGGAGGGGGCAGAGTTGGGGTGGGGATTTCGGGGAAGGGGTTGGAATGGGGGCAGGGAAGGGGTGGGAAGAGGCGGGGCAGGGGCGGGGCCTCATGGAAGGGGTGGAGTGGGGGAGGGGCCGAGGGCGGCTGGGGGGAGGTGTCAGTAATTGCGGCCCTCGGCCCAATGTACTAGTCCTCATGTGGCCCTTGTGGTCATTTGAGTTTGAGACCCCTGGTCTAGCTACTGCCTGGGTCCCTGATTTGCCAGAAGCAGGGATGGAGACAGGCACACCTTTCTCTTTCTCCATCTGCGTTAAGGGAAAATTGATCATTTTTTTCTGTCCCTTTTCTGTTAGGACACCATGGGCTAGTCAGAGATCTAAGTAGTCCTTCTGTGGTCACCCTCTTTCTTTGAAACCATGTCCCCTCAACACTGTTGGTTACAAAAATTCAATTTTAGTTTTGTTTTCTCCATTTTGTTTTTCACTGAATTGTTAATGTACTAATTAATTGTAGATTTTGGATTCACTGTTACTGTCTGCACAGTTCACACCTACACATCTCAGCTGTGGTATTTAGTTCCTCCATTGTTGATATCTATCACTTCATTATCAGTTCCCTATTCCCAGTTGAGAAATGCAGAAGTGTAATAATTATACTGTATATTGACTATCAAAATTGTGTTCTCTGTCACAAGCGACTGCTTGCTTCTCTGGTGCTCCCTATCTTTCCTATTGTTTTCCTTCTCTTGCTTGCAGTTGCCACTTGCCCCCACTCCTTTCACTCCATTGTTTACTATCATTCTATTATATTATTTATAACTTCAACTTTTTACACTCTCTGAAATTTCCCAGGTCTTAGGTCACTTAGACTCCCTCTATGGATGACTTTAGGCATTGTACATTCTTATTCCTATCTAGGGTTGTCAACTTTGTAATATTTAAAAACCGGACACTCCAGAAGAAGTGCAAGATCCTCCCCCGCCCTGCCCCCTGTTTGCGCCTCTTCCCCACTCCTCCTGTCGCTCGCTGCTATTCTCCACCCTCCCCTGCCTGGGTTGGGAGGGACTCACCTGTGGAGCTGCAGCTGGGAGCTGCAGCCGCCCAACGCAGGTAAGAGGCAGCCCTGGCTGAGTTGGGGCTGGCATGGGTGATGACCTGGCGCCTTCCTGCCGCCCCCGCCCACAGTAGCCGGACTTTGTGTGTCCGGTCAGTAGATCTGACTGAACACTGTCAGATCCCCTTTTTGACCGGACTTTCTGGTTGAAAACCGAGCACCTGGCCACCCTACCTCTGACTCGTCTTCTTTTCCCAATTATTACTTCTCCAGCTAATCTTTTAAGAGTGATTTATTTCAGTTAAACTCATTCCAAATTGACTTATATTAAATCAAAATAAACTTGATTTAAACTAGATTAAGAATGTCAACATAGTCTTTTGTATCAGTTTAAGCAAAATTGTTTAAAATTACATTTTAGGTTAAACTGGTACAAACTTCTTGTGTAACCCTAAAAGCTTGTCCACAGATGGATTGTTCCTGATTAACTCCATGTGTGGACACTCCAGGGGTGAAAGTGAGCCGGTACCAGCCCATACGCAGCCCACGTTAAAGCGCTGCCGCAGCAGTGCTTTGAGGGTCCTTAGTGCGCTGCTGCGGCAAAGGACCCTCCTTAAAGGACTGCCGCAGCAGCACTTTAACATCCCTTCTCCTTTCCCCCCACCCCCTCTCCATCAGCAGCCCTGCCAGTACGGACCCTACCGGCAGGGCCGCTGACGGGGGAGGCAAAAGGGGCAAGGATGTTAAAGTGCTGCCACGGCAGTGCTTTAAGGAGGGTCCTTTTCCACGGCAGTGCTTTAATGTTGCTGACACTTTTGCCCCCACTGGGCCGCCAACAGTGGGGGCAAAAGGGCAACTGCCCTGGGGCCGGTGATTTAAAAGGGCCCAGGGCTTCCGGCCACTGCTGGCAGTCCCGGGCCCTTTTAAATCGCTGCCAGAGCCCCATGCAGCGGGGGACAGGCAGCATGGATGGGCTGGTTGGGAGAGGCTGACCCTCCCAGCCCCGCCCCTTCCACCCGAGGTCCCGCCCCTTCCGGGGACCAGAGCCGGCCCCGGTACCTGTAAGAATTTATTATTACTTTCACCCCTGGGACACTCTTATTCCAGAAGACTGCCTTATTCATGTTTAGCTTAACCCACTTTGAAAGAGGGGGCTAGTCTACCTACACAGGCTCTTCCGATACAGCTATACCATCACCAGTATCGCTATACTGGCAGAGCCTCCTAGCGTAGAAACAGCGTATGCCAACAGAAAGAGTTTTTCTGCTGGTAGAGTAAAACCACCTCCCTGAACACCATTAGCTATACCGACAGACACACTCTTCTGTCTGCACTTCTGCATGTATGCTGGGAGTTTTGCTGGCACATCTATGTTGGCTGAAGTGTGCATTTTTTCCCACACCAGTAACTGACATAGCTATGTCAACAAAACTTCTTAGTGTAGACCTGGCCTGGGTTAAGCTAGACAGGAGTAAGACACTCTTGTTTTGGAGTAAGAGTGTCCATGATTGGAGTTAAAGAGGAACCACTGTTGTATTTTAAATTCACATCCTACCTTAATTCATGTTTATTTTCAAGGTAGACAAACCCTTAAACTGAAATAAGAGTGTCCACAGAGTGATTTGCACCAGTTTAAACTAAATTGATTTAAAAAACAATTTTAAGTTAAAGTGGTGAATCTTCTGTGTGTAGACAAAGCCTTAGTCCTTGGCACTTTCACTTTCTGTGACTCGATCCTATCCTTCTCCCAGCTCTTCTTGCTACATCTCCCCACTCCTTCCCTTGCACAGACCCCTTTCTTCCTTTTTAACATTATCGCATATAACTGTATGCCGACTTCACAAAAATTACACTCAATCTGGATACTTTTTGCGTGCAGAGGAATAAAATATAGTTATCATATCATCATGGTATAGATGGACAAGTAAATTTAGTGTCTGGATCGATGCACTTTCATGACAACTTTGCTAGGCAGTTATGTGGCAACAAGAAAAAAAGAAAATGTGCTATGAACAATTAAAAGGCAACAGAAAACAAATGATATACAACATAAAAGTAACTCAAGAGCAAAGAAAGGAAAGGTTTACATACAGTTTTAGTAGGTAGGAAAAAAAGTAGAATTATGTTGAAGAATTCTGCAGATGTACAATAGAGTAAAAAAGACCCTCGTAGGTTATGTACCATCCTAAGTAAGCTAAGCAGCAAACACAATTATTAAAAAATTAAATATCCATAAAGAAGGACAAGCAGTGATATATTTTTTGACCAAATAAATCTGTAAAGAAGCCAGGTACAGCTGGAAAGTATTATTTAACGAAGATAAGATAGTTTTCCCATGGTAGGCATGTACTATATTATTTACAGACATTACGTACTATATTATTTACAGACATTACACTGCCATGACCTGACAATTATGTGCATGGCAGGTAGAATTATATCGCTGTAGATATCTTTGAAGTTATCCATCTTCAGTGCAGTTATATATAGTCCATGCAAGAAATTCTTTGGTAAAAATAAGAGATTAAGTCATGTAATTTGAGTGCCGGTATCATTAATCATGTACTAGAACTGGTTTAAGAGTGAACAAAATCACCCCAGATAAAAGAAGGACCCTGTCCCTTGATAGGTCTTCATGAAAACTGAAAAATAAAACAGTATTTTATTTACAAGTAACTGTGATATAGTCTCATGATTAATTTTAATCTGTATTTCTTTGTAGAAATATAGTACTGTACATAGTAGGACTGGTCTGAAAAGTTCTGTCAAATGTATTTAAATTGAAAACTGGATTTTTGATTGAACAAAATTTTTGTAAAGTGTCTGCTTTCTGCAAAAAAAAAAATGTTTTTAGATTAAAAATCAATGTCCAAAACCGAAAATATTTTGATTTGGATATGCTGCCACAGTATCTTATGGGAATTTCAGTTCTGTTGCCTCATGTTTCCATTCTCCTTTATGGGCTGGCTCATCTCCAATGACACATTATGGCCAGACACTCCCATGACGTACTGCGTGTTATCCAAGAGGAAAGACCATGGGCCATCATGGGAGATATAGTCCAACCAGGGAACCCAATCTATAGAGGAGAATGGGAGTATAGGCCCCAAACTACAATTCCCATGAGGCACCACAGCAGCATTTCTAAACCAAAATATTTTGGTTTTCAGTCAAAAATTTTCAGTATTTTAATTTTTTAATATTTGAAGTGTTCCACACAAAATACTCCCATTTTCTGAACAACTCTAGTGCTTACTCACATTTCTAAACTAAAAACACTGTCAAAGAAATAAGATTTCTTTATATGACCTTGAACTTGGCAAATAGTAACAAATGTCACCTTGGTAATTAATGGATTTATATAGTAAAAAAACAAAATTTTTGAAAACTTCAATAATTTTACAAAGTCTCTCTCTTTTACAATAGTAGTCCAATTCCACAGCTGTTGTAAATCAGTGTACCCAGACTGCAATCAATGGAACTATGCTGATTTACATAATCTGAGTATCTGTCCCAGATTGGTGCAAGAGGAAATTGCAGAAACATCAGTTTCCGCCATTGTTACCAATCTAATCTCTAATCCTATCTAATGTCCATCCCTACAAAGTCTCCACTCCAATCACTGCCTTTTTCTGATTCATTTCCGGTCTGCTATAGTAACTCGCCCTGCTGCCTCTCCCACACACTTACAAATTATCTGCTCTCTTCTTGGCCTTCATCACATCTTTATAATAATTTTATCTTTTTCAAAGCTATTTTTCAGTTAGGAGCATTTGAAATCTGAAGAAAATTTTGCCATAATCCAAAGAATTATCATCCTTGCCTGGCAAATTCTGCAGAAATTTTGGGTAAAATCTGAGAGCTTTGTAAAGCAAACTCATCCAAAAAAATAATTAGTTAAGTAAATTATTTGTACAATTAATAAGTAGTTTTAAATAAAATTAATCTTTTTATTTAACCTAGTTTTTAGAAGGTTTTTAAGCAAATGATCCTCAATCTCACTCATTTTCTACTTGAGATCTTCCCTCATACAGTAAATAGTCTGTCCTCTCCAAATCTTCCCTCTGGTTCCCTCCCCAGACATCTTCCAGACCACCTTAGGCCCTCCATCTTCCTTTCCTGTCCACAATCAGGTGCTGAGAATCCCTCAACATCAAATATTAGATATTCTATTATTTGCAGTTTGATTCCTCCAGAAGATCTTTTCAAATGATTCCAGCTACTCTGTATGTCAATGTAGATGAGTGGCTGCCACAGAGCACCCCAAGAGATGCAGGGCAGCCCTGCATGCAGCTTCTCACCTCAGTTTCCCTTCTGAAATCCCCAAATAAACTCCACACAGGGTTTTTGCAGTCCAATCACAACCACGCTCCTTAGCGTCTAATTTATTAACTTAAAGTTCAAAATTAAACACAAAGGTCTTCCCTCCAGCCTTCAGCTGGGTACAGCCCAAACTCCCCTAGTCTGATCAGAGTCCTTCCTGCCTTAACAGGCTACTCCCAGCCCTTCCTACTTAGAGCAATTCAGCTGATAGACTCATAGACTCATGGACTTTAAGGTCAGAAGGGACCATTATGATCATCTAGTCCGACCTCCTGCACAACGCAGGCCACAGAATCTCACCCACCCACTCCCATAACAAACCCCTAGCCTATGCCCGAGTTACTGAAGTCCTCAAATTGTGGTTTAAAGACCTCAAGGTGCAGAGAATCCTCCAGCAAGTGACCCGTGCCCCATGCTGCAGAGGAAGGCGAAAAACCTCCAGGGCCTCTGCCAATCTGCCCTGGAGGAAAATTCCTTCCCGACCCCAAATATGGTGATCAGTTAAACCCTGAGCATGTGGGCAAGACTCACCAGCCAGCACCCAGGAAAGAATTCTCTGTAGTAACTCAGATCCCACCCCATCTAACATCCCATCACAGACCATTGGGCATATTTACCTGCTAATAATCAAAGATCAATTAATTGCCAAAATTAGGCTATTCCATCATACCATCCCCTCCATAAACTTATCAAGCTTAGTCTTGAAGCCAGATATGTCTTTTGCCCCCACTACTCCTCTTGGAAGGCTGTTCCAGAACTTCACTCCTCTAATGGTTAGAAACCTTCGTCTAATTTCAAGTCTAAACTTCCTAATGTCCAGTTTATATCCATTTGTTCTTGTGTCCACATTGGTACTAAGCTTAAATAATTCCTCTCCCTCCCTGATATTTATCCCTCTGATATATTTATAAAGAGCAATCATATCTCCCCTCAGCCTTCTTTTGGTTAGGCTAAACAAGCCAAGCTCTTTGAGTCTCCTTTCATAAGACAGGTTTTCCATTCCTCGGATCATCCTAGTAGCCCTTCTCTGTACCTGTTCCAGTTTGAATTCATCCTTCTTAAACATGGGAGACCAGAACTGCACACAATATTCCAGATGAGGTCTCACCAGTGCCTTGTATAACGGTACTAACACCTCCTTATCTTTACTGGAAATACCTCGCCTGATGCATCCCAAGACCGCATTAGCTTTTTTAACGGCCATATCACATTGGCGGCTCATAGTCATCCTGTGATCAACCAATACTCCGAGGTCCTTCTCCTCCTCTGTTACTTCCAACTGATGTGTCCCCAATTTATAACCAAAATTCTTGTTATTAATCCCTAAATGCATGACCTTGCACTTTTCACTATTAAATTTCATCCTATTACTATTACTCCAGTTTACAAGGTCATCCAGATCTTCCTGTATGATATCCCGGTCCTTCTCTGTATTAGCAATACCTCCCAGCTTTGTGTCATCCGCAAACTTTATTAGCACATTCCCACTTTTTGTGCCAAGGTCAGTAATAAAAAGATTAAATAAGATTGGTCCCAAAACCGATCCCTGAGGAACTCCACTAGTAACCTCCTTCCAGCCTGACAGTTCACCTTTCAGTATGACCCGTTGTCGTCTCCCCTTTAACCAGTTCCTTATCCACCTTTCAATTTTCATATTGATCCCCATCTTTTCCAATTTAGCTAATAATTCCCCATGTGGAACCGTATCAAATGCCTTACTGAAATCAAGGTAAATTAGATCCACTGCGTTTCCTTTGTCTAAAAAATCTGTTACCTTCTCAAAGAAGATCAGGTTGGTTTGGCACGATCTACCTTTTGTAAAACCATGTTGTATTTTGTCCCAATTACCATTGACCTCAATGTCCTTAACTACTTTCTCCTTCATAATTTTTTCCAAGACCTTGCATACTACAGATGGCAAACTAACAGGCCTATAGTTACTCAGATCACTTTTTTTTCCTTTCTTAAAAATAGGAACTATGTTAGCAATTTTCCGGTCATACGGTACAAACCCTGAGTTTACTGATTCATTAAAAATTCTTGCTAGTGGGCTTGCAATTTCATGTGCCAGTTCCTTTAATATTCTTGGATGAAGATTATCTGGGCCCCCCGATTTAGTCCCATTAAGCTCTTTGAGTTTGGCTTCTACCTCGGATGTGGTAATATCTACCTCCATATCCTCATTCCCATTTGTCATCCTCCCATTATCCCTAAGCTCCTCATTAGCCTCATTAAAGACTGAGGCAAAGTATTTGTTCAGATATTGGGCCATGCCTAGATTATCCTTAACCTCCACTCCATCCTCAGTGTTTAGTGGTCCCACTTCTTCTTTCTTTGTTTTCTTCTTATTTATATGGCTATAGAACCTTTTACTATTGGTTTTAATTCCCTTTGCAAGGTCCAACTCTACATGGCTTTTGGCCTTTCTCACTTTATCCCTACATGTTCTGACCTCAATAAGGTAGCTTTCCTTGCTAATCTCTCCCATCTTCCACTCCTTGTAGGCTTTCTGCTTTTTCTTAATCACCTCTCTGAGATACTTGCTCATCCAGCTTGGTCTCAGAGTCTTCCAGGCAGGAACCTCTCTCACTCTCTGCAGTCTCTCTACAGTCTCCTGAACGTCCCCTTTACTAGTTCCACCTTCTGCTCTTTACACGAAATTGCCTGACTTGCTTGGCCCCAGGTTCTCCAGTCCAAGGGCAAGCCACTGTGTTAGAGTCAAAATTATTAACTAATTAGTTGCTGGTTAGCAGAAACATCCATCTAACATGCTTGATTCAAAGTGGCATCATTAGGTTTTAAGAACTAACACTTCTAAGAGCCTCGAGATATGAAGGGGACATTCAGCTATTGTTTAAGTCTGCTGATTGAGATTTTCAGAAATGCTGAGCAACTTTCACTGATTTTTTCCCTACTTTTGAAGAACAGGTAGGGGGAGGGATAGCTCAGTGGTTTGAGCATTGGCCTGCTAAACCTAGGGTTGTGAGTTCAACCCTTGAGGGGGGCCATTTAGGAATCTGGGGCAAAAATCTGTCAGGAGCAGTACTTAGTCCTGATGTGAAGGCAGGGGACTGGACTTGATGACCTTTCAAGCTCCCTTCCAGCTCTATGAGGTAGGATAGGTGTATAACTGACTCACAACAGGTTACCAGTGATGCCTACTCTTGTGGTTTTATCACAAGTCAAGCTTTCCTCACCAACTATGAGGAGCAGAAAATTACTTGTTTATAAAATGAAAACTGAAATTCTCATGTAATCACATGACTACAAGAGCTGGCATTTAAAAAAAACCCACCCCAAATATTGCAAGACTTGCAATAAAATTACAAAAGTTAACAACACTGCACTCAGAATTTATTGCAGGATTGGGCCTAATTTAAAACACAATAAATTGGTAACAAACAATAGAAGGTAAGGAGGAAGGAGAAGAGCGACAGCAATAAGAGCACTTGGTTACACACACTAGCTATTTGTCCAACTTGACAGTTCTGAATCTGTTTATTTGTTAAAAAAAAATCTGGGCATTGATCTCCTACTGCACATGTAGGTGTGCAGGTATGTCTTTGCTAGCATGCAGTTATACAGGGAAATTGTATGGGAATATTTGGTAAAACATAAAAGTTGTTCCATAAGTACTATGTATTACTTTTATGGCTAAGTGGTTAAACATTTTACCAA
Organism: Platysternon megacephalum; assembly: GCA_003942145.1. Lineage (NCBI taxonomy): Eukaryota > Metazoa > Chordata > Testudines > Platysternidae > Platysternon > Platysternon megacephalum. Next base: position 303,991 of record QXTE01000238.1, on the reverse strand, counting down.
CATGAAGCAATCCCATGCCTAGTCAAGCATTTGCTGATGGAGTGGGTGACAGGTATATTATTAATTACATGTTGAGTAGATCATTCTCTGGTTACATTCCTAGTGTTACCATCATCATTTTCTAGTCATCAGGCCATTCCCTAAGGGACTTAAGCACCAGACTACTGTTCGTCCTTGCTCTGTGTCTTACCACACTATCCCTACCATCTGGAATAAGCTCCCAGAACCTTTTCAAATCCTACTTTTTCTTCATAGCCTATTATCCCCAATACAACAATCAAATTTTATTCCTGGAACTTCTAAGTTTTCCTATTTCCAATTATGTTCCTTTAATGTGACTATTATATACTTTGCTGCCACCCACCATACCAATAGATGTTAACTCTATCATAGTTTGTAATCAATGCTAGACAAATCACTAACCAGAAGTTTGATCCTACTTACCAACAGAACATGCAAGAATTGCAGAACATGCAAAGTGTGGGGTGCGTGGGAGGGAAAGCGTGAATCAATCCCCCATTCCAGAGAGCAGTTTTGAGGGTAAAACTAAGAGAGACAAAAGATATGCCCTTGTCTACACTAGGGAATTTTACAAAACATTTCCAACCCATGCTACCATCAGTTCCAGAAGAAGTCCTAGTGTAGACAAGGCTTCTTTGGCCAGACCTGATTTTTACCACGATGTTATTTAAACCTGGCTCTTAGAGGCAAATAATCCTGCCCCTTCCTCCACAACTATGCAAAGCACTCTTAAGAATGGCCACACTGGGTCAGACCAGTGGTCCATCTAGCCCAGTATCCTGTCTTCTGACAGTGGCTGGTGCCAGATGCTTCAGCGGGAATGTAGAGAACAGGGCAATTATCAAGTGATCCATCTTGTCGTCCACTCCCAGATTTTGGCAGTGAGAGGTTTAGGGACACCCAGAGCATGGGTTTGCGTCCTTGACTATCTTGGCTAATAGCCATTGATGAACCTATTAGCCATGAATTTATGTAATTCTTTTTTGAACCCAGTTATACTTTTGACTTTCACAACAACCCCAGGCAACGAGATTGATTGTGCATTGTGTGAAGTACTTCCTTATGATTGTTTTAAACCTGCTGCCTATTCATTTAATTGGGTGACCCCTGGTTCTTGTGTTATATAAAGGGGTAAATAACACTTCTTTATTCACTTTCTCTACACCATTCATGATTTTATAGACATCGATCAGATCCCCCCCTTAGTCATCTCTTTTCTAAGCTGAACAGTCCCAGTCTTTTTAATCGCTACATATGGAAGCTGTTCCATATCCCTAATTATTTTTGTTGCCCTTCTCTGTACCATTTCCAAATCTAATGTATCTTTTTTTGAGATGGGGTGACCAGAATTGCATGCAGTATTAAAGGTGTGGTTGTACCAGGGATTTATATAGTATCATTCTGATATTTACAGTCTTATTATTTATCCTTTTTCTAATGGTTCCTAACATTCTATTAGCTTTTTTGACTGCCACTGCACATTAAGTGGATGTTTTCAAAGAACAATCCATGATGACTTCAAGATCTTTCTTGAGTGATAACAGCTAATTTAGACCCCATAATTGTGTATGTACAGTTGGGATTATGTTTTCCAGTGTGCCTTACTTCGTACTTATTAACACTGAATTTCATCTGCCCAGTGACCCATTTTTGTGAGATCCCTTTGTAACTCATTGCAGTCTGCTTTGGCCTTAACTATCTTGATTAATTTTGTATCATCTGCAAACTTTGCCACCTCACCCTTTTTCCAGATTTCTGAATATGTTGAACAGCACTGGTCCCAGTACAGATCCTTGGACACTGCTATTTACTTCTCTCCATTGTGAAAACTGATCATCTATTCCTACCCTTTGATTCCTGTCTTTTAACCAGTTACTGACCCATGAAAGGACCTTTCCTCTTATCATGACTCTTGATTTTGCTTAGGAGCCTTTGGTGTCAGATCTTGTCAAAGGCTTTCTGAAAGTTCAAGTACATTATATCCACTGGATCAGCCTTGTTCATATGCTGTTGACACTCTCAAAGAATTCTAACAGATTGTTGAGGTACTATTTCCCTTTACAAAAGCCATGTTAACTCTTCCTCAATATGGCGTGTTCCTCTATGTGTCTGATATTGCTGTTCTTTACTATAGTTTCAGCTACGGCTGTCAAGCGATTAAAAAAATTAATTGTGATTAATCATGCGATTAATCACGCTGTTAAACAATAATAGAATACCACTTATTTAAATATTTGGATGTTTTCTACATTTTCAAATATTGATTTCAATTACAACACAGAATACAAAGTGTACAGTGCTCACTTAATATTTATTTTTATTACAAATATTTGTACTGTAAAAAACAATAGAAATAGTATTTTTCAATTCACCTAATACAAGTACTGTAGTGCAATCTTTTTATCATGAAAGTTGAACTTACAAATGTAGAATTATGTACAAAAAATAACTGCATTCAAAAAGAAAACAATATAAAATTTGAGCGCCAACAAGTCCACTCATTCCTACTTTAGCCCATCACTCAGACAAACAAGTTTGGTTACAATTTGCAGGAGATAATGCTGCCTGCTTCTCATTTACAATGTCACCTGAAAGTGAGAACAGGCATTCACATGGCACTGTTGTAGCCGGCGTCGCAAGATATTTACGTGCCAGATGCACTAAAAATTCATATGTCCCTTCATGCTTCAACCACAATTCCAGACGACATGCATCCATGCTGATGACGTGTTCTGCTCGATAACGATCCAAAGCACAGCGGACCAACGCATGTTCATTTTCATCATCTGAGTCAGATGGCACCAGCAGAAGGTTGATTTTCTTTTTTGGTGGTTGGGTACTGTAGTTTCTGCATCTGAGTGTTGCTCTTTTAAGACTTCTGAAAGCATGCTCCTTACCTCATCCCTCTCAGATTTTGGAAGGCACTTGAGATTCTTAAACCTTGGATGGAGTACTGTAGCTATTTTTAGACATCTTACATTGGTACCTTCTTTGCGTTTTCTCAAATCTACTGTGAAAGTGTTCTTAAAATGAACATGTGCTGGGTCATCATCCAAGACTGTTATAACATGAAATATATGGTTCAATGTGGGTAAAACAAAACAGGAGACATACAATTCTCCCTGAAGGAGTTGAGTCACAAATTTAATTAATGCATTATTTTTTTAACGAGCATCATCAGCATGGAAGTATGTCCTCTGGAATGGTGGCCAAAGCATGAAGGGGCATACGACTGTTTAGCATATCTGGCACATAAATATCTTGCAATGCCGGCTACAAAAGTGCCATGCGAACGCCTGTTCTCACTTTCAGGTGACATTGTAAATAAGAAGGAGGCAGCATTATCTCCCATAAATGTAAACAAACTTGTTTGTCTTAGTGATTGGCTGAACAAGAAGTAGGACTGAGTGGACTTGTAGGCTCTAAAGTTTTGCATTGTTTTGTTTTTGAGTGCAGTTATGTAACAAAAAAATCTACATTTGTAAGTTACACTTTCATGATAAAGAGATTGCACTAAAGTACTTGTATGAGGTGAACTGAAAAATACTATTTCTTTTGTTTATCATTTTTACAGTGCAAATATTTGTAATAAAAATAATAATATAAAGTGAGCACTGTACACTTTGTATTTTGTGTTGTAATAGAAATCAATATATTTGAAAATGTAGAAAAACATCCAAAAATATTTAATCAATTTCAATTGGTATTCTATTGTTTAAAAAGTGCGATTAATTTGATTCATTTTTTTATCACGATTAATATTTTTGAGTTAATCGCATGAGTTAACTTTGATTAATCGACAGCCCTAGTTTCAACCAATTTGGTTGGTACTGAAGTTAGGTTTATAAGCCTGTAATTGCCAGGATTGCCTCTGGAGCCTTTTTAAAAAATTGGCATTGCATTAGGTACTCTCCAGTCATCTGATGTGGGGCATGGATCAGCGTTCATGTTGCACTCCCCGTCAATATCTGGCCCAAGCCAGGGAAGCTAACCATCAAACCAGCAGACCAAATTCAGTGAAAAATCCTGGTCACATGCCACCTGATGCACATTGTACATATGCTAAGAAGTCTTCTGGTACAGAGGCTAAGTTAAGTGATAGGTTATGTACCACATTTAGCAATTCTACAATTTCACATTTGAGTTCCTTCAAAACTCTGGGGTGAATGCCATCTAGTCCTGGTGATTTATTACTGTTTAATTTATCAGTTTGTTCCAAAACCTCCTCTACTGACACCTCACTCTGGAACAGTTCCTCCGATTTGTTACCTAAAAAGAAAGGCTCAGGTGCGGGAATCTCCCTCACATCCTCTGCAGTGAAGATCGATGCAAAGAGTTTATTTAGCTTCTCCACAACAACCGTGTCTTCTTTGAGTGCTCCTTTATTACCCTGATAAATCACCCTGGCCCCACTGATTGTTTGGCAGGCTTCCTGCATCTGTGTACTTAAATTTTTTTTTTGCAACATTTTTCTTAGTTTTTGTGTCTTTTGCTAGTTTATCGTCAAATTCTTTTTTGGCCTGCCAAATTATACTTTTACATGTGACTTGCCAGAGTTTATGCACCTTTCTATTTTCCTCAGTAAGATCTGATTCCCAATTTTTAAAAGATGTCTTTTTCCCCTCTAACCACCTCTTTTACTCTCTTGTTTAGCCATGGTGGCACTTTTTGGTCCTCTTACTGTTTTGTTTTTTTAATTTGGGGGTATATATTTAGTTTGAGCCTTTATTATGGTGTTTTTAAATAGTTTCCATACAGCCTGCAGGCATTTCATTCTTGTGACTGTTGCTTTTAATTTCCCTTTAACTAGTATCCTCATTTTTTGTGTAGTCCCCCCTTCTGAAGTTAAATGCTACTGTGCTGGGCTTCTTTAGTATTTTCTCTCCTGCAAGTATGTTAAATTAAATTATATTATCATCACAATTACCAAGCAGTTCAACTATATTCACCTCTGGGACCAGATCCTATGCTCCACTTAGGGCAAAATCAAGAATTGCCTCTCCCCTTGTAGGTTCCAGGATTAGCTACTCCAAGAAGCAGTCATTAATTGTGTCTAGAAACTTTATCTCTGCATCCTGTCCTGAGGTGATATGTACCCAGTCAGTATGGGGATAGTTGGAACCCTCCATTATTACTGACTTTTCTATTTTTATAGCCTCTCTAGTGTCCCTGAGCATTTCACAATCTCCATCACCATCATGGCCAGGTACTCAGTAGTATATGCCTACTTCTTTACTCTTATTAGTCAAGCATGCAATTTCTATCCATAGAGATTTTATGGTACAGTTTGAGTCATTTAAGATTTTTACTATATTTGGCTCTATGCTTTTCACATATAGTGCACATATAGTGCCACTCCTTCCTCCTACCCCCACCAGCACAACCTATTCTGTCACTCTTATCTATCTTGTACCCTGGTATTACTGTGTCCCATTGATTATCATTGTTCCACCAAGTTTCTGTGGGTATGTCTACACTACGAAATTAGGTCGATTTTATAGAAGTCGATTTTTAGAAATCGATTTTATACAGTTGATTGCGTATGTCCACACTAAGTGCATTAAGTCAGCAGAGTGTGTCCTCACTACCGTGGCTAGCATCGACGTAGGGAGCGGTGCACTGTGGGTAGCTATCTCACAGTTCCCGCAGTCTCCTCCGCCCATTGGAATTCTGGGTTAAGCTCCCAATTCCTGATGGGGCAAAAACATTGTTGCGGGTGGTTTTGGGTATATGTTGTCAGTCGCCCCTCCCTCCGTGAAAGCAACGGCAGACAATCATTTCGCGTCAGATACCAGGGCATTAGAAGAGCACAGCAAGGCGTGCTGTGCATCAGAGAGGCTTTGAAAACCAGTTTCATGACTGGCCAGGCTTCGGTGTGACAGTTATGTGTGTTTCTCCTTGATGCAAACCCGCCCCCTTTGTTGATTTTAATTCCCTGTAAACCAACCACCCTCCCCCCTTTGAAATAAAGTAACTATTGTTTTGAAACAATGCATTCTTTCTTTATTAATTAAAAAAAAAAGAGATAACGGACAAGGTAGCCTGGGTGGGGTGGGGGAGGAGGGAAGGACAAGGACACATTGCTTATTGTAGCCACACTAAAAATCAAACTGTTTGAATGACAGCCTTCTGTTGCTTGGGCCATCCTCTGCAGTGGAGTGGCTGGGTGCCCGGAGCCTTCCCTGCCTCCCGCGTTCTTTGGCGTCTGGGTGAGGAGGCTATGGAACATGGGGAGGAGGGTAGGCGGTTATACAGTGGATGCAGCGGGGGTCTGTGCTCTTGTTGGCTTTCCTGCAGTTCCAACAGACACTTCATCATGTCCGTTTGCTCCCCCAACAGACACTTCATCATGTCCGTTTGCTCCCCCATTAGCCTCAGCATCGCGTCCTGCCTCCGCTCTTCGCGCTCACTTAATTCTTTCCTGGCCTCTGCCACTGAACGCCTGCATGCATTAAGCTGTGCCCTATCAGTGCGGGAGGACTGCATGAGCTTGGAAAACATGTCATTGCAAGTGCGTTTTTTTCGCCTTCTAATCTGCGACAACCTCAGGGACGGAGATGATGGGGGAGCATAGAAACATTCTACTCTCTACGATTCTGGGGGGACTGCATGGTCACCTGTGCTGATGAGTTCGCCACGCTGACCAAACAGGAAATGAAATTCAAAAGTTCCTGGGGCTTTTCCTGTGTACCTGGCTAGTGCATCAGAGTTCAAAGTGCTGTCCAGAGCGGTCACAATGGAGCACTCTGGGATAGCTCCCGGAGGCCAATACCGTCGATTTGCATCCGCACTATCCCAAATTCGACCCAGCAAAGTCGATTTTAGCGCTACTCCCCTTGCCGGGGAGGAGTACAAAAGTCTATTTTAAGAGCCCTTTAGGTCGATGGAACGGGGTTGGTTGTGTGGACGCATTCATTTTTAAATCGACCTAACGCAGCTAAATTCGACCCCCGTAGTGTGGACCAGGCCTGTGATGCCTATTATATCAATATTGTCATAAGAACATAAAAATGGCCCTACTGGGACAGACCAAAGGTCCATCTAGCCCGGTATCCTGTATTCCGACAGTGGCCAGTGCCAGGTGCCTCAGAGGCAATGAACAGAACAGGTAATCATCAAATGATCCATCCCCTGTCGCTCATTCCCAGCTTCTGGCAAACAGAGGCTAGGGACACCATTCCTGCCCATCCTGGCTAATAGCCATTGATGGACCTATCCTCCATGAATTTATCTAGTTCTTTTTTGAACCCTGTTATGGTCTTGGACTTCACAACATCCTCTGGCAAGGAGTTCCATAGGTTGCCTGTGCGTTGTGTAAAGAAATACTTCATTTTATTTGTTTTAAACCTGCTGCCTATTAATTTAATTTGGTGACCCCTAGTTCTTGTGTTATGAGAAGTAGTAAACAACACTTCCTTATCTACTTTCTCTACACCAGTCATGATTTGATAGACCTCAATCATATCTCCCCTTAGCCGTCTCTTTTCCAAGCTGAAAAGTCCCAGTCGTATTAATCTCTCCTCATATGGAAGCCGTTCCATACCCTAATATTCTTTGTTGCCCTTTTCTGAACCTTTTCCAATTCCAATATATCTTTTTTGAGATGGGGTGACCACATCTGCACACAGTATTCAAGATGTGGGTTTACCATGGATTTATATAGAGGCAACATGATATTTTCTGTCCTATTATCTATCCCTTTCTTAATTATTGCTAGCATTCTGTTCACCTTTTTGACTGCCGCTGCACATTGAGTGAATATTTTCAAAGAACTATCCACAATGACTCCAAGATCTCTTTCTTGAGTGGTAACAGCTAATTTAGACCCCATCATTTTATATGTATAGTTGGGATTATGCTTTCCAATGTGCATTACTTTGTATTTATCAACACTGAATTTCATCTGCCATTTTGTTGCCCAGTCACCCAGTTTTGAGAGATCCTTTTGTAGCTCTTCGCAGTCTGGCTGGGTCTTAACTATCTTTAGTAATTGTGTATCATCTGCACATTTTGCCACCTCACTGTTTACCTCTTTTTCCAGATCATTTATGAATATGTTGAATAGGAGTGGTCCCAGAATAGACCCCTGGAGGACACCACTATTTACCTCTCTCCATTCTGAGAACTGACCATTTATACCTACCCTTTGTTTCCTATCTTTTAACCAGTTACCAATCCATGAAAGCACCTTTCCTCTTATCCCGTGGCAGCTTACTTTGCGTAAGAGCCTTTGGTGAGGGACCTTGTCAAAGGCTTTCTGAAAATCTAAGTACACTATATCCACTGGATCCCCTTGGTCCACATGGTTGTTGATCCCCTCAAAGAATTCTAGTAGATTGGTGAGGCATGATTTCCCTTTACTAAAACCATGTTGGGTTGGGTTAAACCTCATTGAAACTGCTGGATATTAACAGCCGCCCTTCATTTGGGGAAAAATGTATAGAACAATTGAGCTACTTTATAGTATAGATGGATGAAACAATAGGGGCCTTTGCCCTGAACAAAGCCACATCCAAGGCTGGAGTAGGTTTTAGCCATGTGGCAGGAGGTCCCTCTGTGATCTTGGGGGCAGGGTTTGATTGGACTCGAGTGGTGTGTGTTACAGGGAAGCAGTGATAAACACCACAGAAACAGACAGAAAAGAAGACAGCAGAACAAGGAGTTGGAGCATGGCCCTGAGAAAAAGCTGAGAGAGAGTGCTTTTTGTGCTAGCTAGAAAGGGACTTGGAATTGTGAGCAAAGTAACTGTATCTTGCTGTTTAATTCCTACTGTGTTTAGGGAAACAGGAATTTGTACATTTATAATATATAGAGATATACCTATCTCATAGAACTGGAAGGGACCCTGAAAGGTCATTGAGTCCAGTCCAGCCCGCTGCCTTCACTAGCAGGACCAAGTACTGATTTTGCCCCAGATCCCTAAGTAGCCCCCTCAAGGATTAAACTCACAACCCTGGGTTTAACAGGCAAATGCTCAAACCACTGAGCTATCCCTCCCCCCATCATCAATTTCTCCACCCAACTGAAACAACTCTCAGGGTGCCAAATATTGCCAAAGTGCTCAAGGGGCAACAATATATATTTTTTCAAAAATGGCAGAATGTAATGAACATTTTTTAAAAATATTTTAAAAAGACTCCCAATGTTGAAATTTCAGCCTCAAAACAGAATTTTTCAGAAAGCTATCAAGTCCAAAAGGAAGTTGTAACTGAAACTCTTGAAATTTAAACTATTTTTGTTGCTACTGTTGACTGGTATACTTTCATATTCATTGAAAAAAACAAACCATGTTCAATAAGACACTTAAAATCTCACTCAGGATTATTCTGAACACTCTTTCTGGACCACCCTTGGACATTACCAGAGAAATAAGATTCTAACTAACCTGCCAAAGAAGTGTCTTGACATGTATTATCCTGTAAGATTATGAAAACGTATTGGCTTCCTGTCCCAACACAGGCAGATTAATTCTTCCTTGCTATTCACTTCACCTTTCTGGTGGGATATTTCAATGTAAAGCTACTGATTTGCCTGTAGATTCAGTTTATTCCAGCTCCTTTAAAACTTGCTTTTCCTTAGGAAAAGCATTGTGACTTTTCTGAGCATTGTGTTGTTTTCTCAAATCACTGGATCACTTATTTGTGACAGTCTTTGAAGGTCCTTTAATTTGTTCTATATTTTTTGTCAAGGTCACAGTATCTCATGCAACTGTGAAATGTTTTCAAGGTTACTGAATCATCACTCTGCAACACCTTTTCATACTCAGTTGGTGACTTTCCCATTTTACCCCTGAAGTCCTTACTGGGGATACCTTCCAATGCTTATTGGATCCTCAGACCTCACATGCTTTACATGAACTACTACTCAGATCCCATTCAGTGATGATACCCCCACTTCCCTGGATACTTAGTCAATGAGTTTCCCCCGAGGTAATGCTTTCCCATACATTCACAAGCAGGTTTCAGTGACGCTTAGGAATCCTATGTGCCCTCTGCCCCTCTGGACCCACCTTTGGTGGTGTTTCCCCACCCGCATGCCAGACTCCTAGTCAACGGCCTTTGCCAGGCCCCCCTCTGGATCCCCGACCGGTGACAGATCCGGGGACCCTCCCCAAGCTTCGGGTTGCCCCGACAGCCCGTTGAGTTGCCTTATCTGCGTGTGAGCCGGAGCAGCGACAGCCCGGCGGGCAGCTGGCAGTGGGATGGGGGCGCTGACGGAGGGCCTCCTTCCCTCGTTCACCCACCTCCTTCCGGGTGACGATCAGCTGGTAGAAGTCCTTGCTGGGGGCCGGGGCCTGCGCGCGGGTCTCGAACAGGTTCTCCTGTAGCAGAGACACCATTTTGGGACGCTGGCAAGAGGTGACTATGGCAACCAGGAAGGGGCGGGCATCACGAGAGGTCACTGGGAGCCCAGCCCCCTCTTAAAGGGGCCGGGTGGTTATTAACGCTCTAGCCCAGCGGGGTCTTCGCCCCAGCGGCGAGGAGGGTCCCGTACACCCCTTAGTTGTTAAAAACAGTCCCTCCAGCCCCGCTGACCTGAGGGGAAATACTTGCATGGACCCAGGGGTGACGACCCCGGCGGAAGGATACCGCTCGCTAGGCCAAGAAACGCCTGGCAGCGCAGGGAACCAGGACGAGCAAACCGCCGGTCTAGGGGCTTCGCGGGGGGCGGCCAGCCGGGCAGGGGGAACGCATTTAGGCAGGGGGGACGGACAGGGGCTTCGGGCCCCGTTGGGGGGTTAAGTAGTCCCCAGCCTCCCCCTGTGTCACTGGAAGGGGTTCGGCTGCGGAGGCGGACGGCGCGCTGGTCGGTGCTGCGGCTTCAGCTGATAATTGAAGGGAAGGGAAGCTACTGCTGGGGTGGCACGGAGCGTCTGCGGAGGCCGCATCGGGACAAACTAGGTACATGGGACCCCTCTCCCTTTTCCTGGGCACTGAGGATGTGAGGGGAGGGGGGTGCTAGGTCCCCTCAACTGCCCTAGCGTCTCTGGTCAGGCCTGTTGTGTCACCCCCGGTATGAGCTCAGCTGCCCTTCCCCGTCTACCCGGGGCAGGGGAGACGCGCCATCCTAGGCATTGTTTGTGGGAGAGTGAGTGCTGGGGCCTGGGGGGAGGCGTAATGAGCGCGGGAGGGAGAGATGCTACGGGGGGCGGGTGGAAGGGCCGAAGAGGGCCCTGGGTTTAATAATGGGATTCTGGTGGTGAGGCCCTCACTGAGGAAGGAGAAGGGGAAGGGATGAGGGGGTGGAGGTGGTAGAAATGGAACTGACAAAATGGCCAAGCAGCCACTGGAAGCTTACTTCAGTGCACCCCCACCACCCCTAAAATATTAACCGGGGGGGAGGAGAAGCTGCCCCCAATCCCTGTCTCACACAATGCTCCCGACAGCCTGGAGCCCCAAGGTGGGGGACTCTCCTCCGCACCAGCTACGACTAGCTCTGTGGCCTGTGTAGTTGCTAATACAAAAGGCTAGTGTCAGGGTTGACGCTACTGAACCCGATTTGTATTTGCCTCCCCCCACATGAACCCCCTTTCCCTGTTGCAGTTATACTTATTTTTTAAGGGGCTATCGAGTTTCCTTTTTTATAATAGCAACAAAAATCCCAGCCGGAGAAAGAAAAGGCAAAATAACCAGCCGCCGTCCATATTTCCCAGGCGGGGGGATAGGGTGTTGATTCGAGTTATAATACTGACTACCCACTACAGGATTATTTCCACCCGCATCGGTTGAGAGCTGATTCCTCTCCCCCCCCCCTTTTCCCCCCCTTTTTTTGTTGCTTTCAGTGAAGTAACCAGTCCCTTGGTCCTGCCGTTTGTTTGCATAATGCTTACAGTAAATTCTCTCTTCCCCCGTCACCCCCCCTTACTGCTAGTCCCGTGATACCGTATCGGTGAGAGTGGCTCGGTATTGGGGAGCCGTGAAGATTTTTTTTTTTGTGGTGCTCACAGCACTCGCGCCGATCCCTTCCTAGCTGCTGCCCTGGCTGTCTGGGGCTGGTAAACAAACCGATGCCGGGGCTTTTACCAGATCTGCAGGCCCATCTTCCTGCTGTTCAACTTTTTTATTGTTCCCCCTCCCCCCGCCTCCTAATGCACTGGCTCATCGGGTTTCTCCGCAGTTGGATGTTTTAAGGGATCGGGAGTCTGAAAGTCTAGACTGTGAACCGGAAAATAATAGGGGGAAGAGTGGAAAGTTGTGTCACGGGCTTTGGGGGAAAAACATCGACGTATGGAACAAAGGTCCTGCCTGAAATGGAGAGAGAGAGGCCTGCATGTGAGGCCCGATTGTGTCGCATTTACACAAGGGGAAAGAAATGAGAGCTTGGCATTGGCCTAAATTCACCTCGTAAGTCTGGCATACAGTTTGGAAACGCCTTTAGAGTGCGTTCGGTTTGTTTTCAGGGTGGTTTTGATATGTGCAGCCATCCACTAATCCTAATTCAGGGTGAGTTTCAGTGTAACCAGTCTCCTTTCTTCATCCTGTTCAGCAGTATTGATACACTGGATTTAAGGCCACATCATAAAAGTTTACTGTAAAAGGGTGCCTTTCTGAATTTTTCTATTTGCGAGCATAAGCTTAAATTTATACTTGAATATTGAGTTTCATGGAGTTCTCAGGGCTGTCATCTTTTGACAAGGCAACTTGAATAAGGGATACTGAATTGAGAAACACAGCCAAATCCTTTATCACAAGAGAGAGAAACTTTAAAAACGAAATTAAAAATACAAAATGAAGGAGTTTTCCTCAAAATGAATAAGATTTGTTTTTTTTTCTGTGCATATGTACAGGTAGAAATATCATGTGTAAGTCAAGCATTAGCTAACAATCTTATAATTAAGGATGTCATTATTTCCACTGTGTACCCTATTTTCTCCCCCCCCCCCTTCTCCCCAGGAGTTCTGAGATTTGGTGGCTGTCGTTAAAAAGACAACTGAATTCTCGATATTTATATTAATGAGTTTTTTAGTGTCTGATATGTTTAAAGTTAAACAAACTGTCACTTAACATATTAAAAGGCTAAAATTGTCAGATGAGTACAATGAGCCTAAGAGCAATATTTTAGTGAGTAAATATTGTAAATAAGGCAGTCTATTGAGACAGCTAATTACTAAGCAGTATTAAAAATGGTCTAACAAACTGTGTGGTAAGCTTTAACTTTTATTTACCACACTTACTAAATTTCTAAAAGGCTCTCAGCTATGGTCTTCAAGTGCATGTACATTTATGTTCCTTATATAAAATGAAAGAACACTTCCTCCAAAACTTGCTGCACCCACAAAGCCTCCCATCCTTAGAAGCCTCAGGAAAAGAGATGGGCTGGCTCATCATTTCACTCCCTGATTGTCAGACCAACTTGAGAAATGAATTTGCATCGCTGTTGCTCTTCCTGAGAGAGCATAATCTCAAACCTCAAGATGGTTAACATTCAGGGGCTGTGAACAAACAGCTGTTTAAGACACCACATCGACAGCTTCAGCACAGCAAAGACCCCACAATTTTCAGGATTTTATAGATCAGCTAATACTCCTCTTTCAGAGGAAAGAATGGAACCAATTAAGTACTACTCCAGCCAGGGACCACAGGCTTGGTGCCAGTGTTTTGTTTCTGTGAACGGATTATTTATCTCTTCAAAACTAGACCCTAAAAGCACACTAAGATAACATTTAGTCTGATGAAGCTTCAAAAGCAAGGAAATGTCTAATTGTATCTAAGATGCAAAGTCTTGGATAACAAAACATGAATGGCAAAAGCCTCTAAACAGTGGGTGATATATTGCAACATCTAGACAGAAAAGGTTTTAAAAAATCAGCTTTGAGTTTTCTTGCTTGCTCCTGTTTAGCTATCAGATCCTTAAGACTTTGAGGCCTGTTTACACTACTAATATAACCAGTAAAATAATCTGGCTATAGAACAGTTGTTCCCTGAAACCATGTTATCTAGCTTAGTTGGGAACATGGCTAGGCTGTCTCTGTGCTATATGTTGTGATTCAGGATTCCATGATTGCTTGTATTTTTAGGGTAGATGGGGCCTAAATACAGCTTTGGTAGTTTTGCTAAACAATAGGCTGTAACAACTAAGGATTAAAGATTCCAAAGGCTAAGTAACAAACTTCTAACCACCTAAGAAACCTATTAAATGGTGGGTACCGCTTGTCATGATTTATTTATGTTGTAACATGCTAAAAGATGTATCCTCTGTTTCTGCTATTTCAGTAATGCCACACCTATACAGAGATTGCGAAGACACTTCTATAAACCAGTAAACATAACTGAGGCCAGTAGGGCCCTGTAATATCTCAAGAGGCATTTTTTGTTGTAGGGTAAAATGGGCTCTTAATGTGAAGGCAGTGTAATACAGTGCACTGTCAGCTGGACAGGAACTCAGGAGACCTGGGTTCTGTTCCTTAGTTTAACCTCTGCCACTGGTGTACTGGATCCCATGGCAAATCATGTCACCTCTCTGCTTCAGCTTCCCATCTTGTATAATGGGGCCAATATTTAACTTCTTTATAAAGCTATTTGAGATCCAGGAATGATATCTGAGTACATGTCCATTGTAGATTACTTAGCAGTAGTAGGCATGAACTGTAACTGTCCTTTCCTGGATCTGCTGATGCTCAACGAAGGCAGTGGCACTGTTATAACAAGATTTCATGGTTAAGGGGTCTTAGATTTGTCTACATGTTTTGAAGTAAATTTTATTATGAATTAGCTCTTAATACTTCATGTAGAACAGTATATTATGCCAGTAAGTGAATCAGTTACATGTTTGAGGATTTTCATGGCAATAGCTAGCTGATGATTCTTGTATCTGGAAAAGCTGAAAGTGGCATGGGCCTAGTCTTTAGATACCCCTTTCTTCCTAGAATTCCCAGCTTCTGCAGTTTATATATGAAGTCCTATGTTTCCTATGGTAGGAAAGTATCTTCGCTTCTCATGCTTGAGAATAAGCATCTGTTTCTGATAAAACAACATTCTGCCAAACAAAATCATGAAACAAAAGCCAGCTATAAAACCTGAAATCAGCAGTATTCTGTAAATAGAACATTTCTAGTAACATTTCTTTATGATATCAAATGTGCTGTCAGTTTTAACAGCATGACTTAGTTAACTAGTCTCTTTAAATGAATGGTATTCAGGTGCTTGTGATAATCAGTTTTGTGTGGACAAATATTTTCCCATCCTGCCATATAATAGCCCTTTCTTATCCAGGATGGAAGAACTTGGCTGCTTTGGCTATGCAAATATGCAATTAGTGGAATTGTCTTTACTTCCATCTGGCAACTCCTGTTTTAGCACACATAACCAAATTGTCTATGGATAGGGAGTCTAGTAACAATTTTTTGCAATGTGCTTACTGAGACCAGTGACATTAGTCTCTTGCATATCACCCAGCACAGCATTCAGCCATATTTGTAATGTGTATAAGGAGGAGGATTGATACTACTGCTAATTAATAGTGCTATCAAGATTATTGGAAAACTAGGCACAAAGTGGCTGACTTCAGTTCAAGACACACTTACTGAAAACACTGGAATGTAATAAGAAACCGTGTTGCAAATACTGTACTTAACAAATATTCTCATCTTTTGAGCCATGCATCATTTTCTGTTTCCCATCAACCTAAGCAGATATGGTTAATTAGTGCTTGGAAAGCTAGTTTAAGTATTGTCTGGTAGAGCTGTTGGCATTTAGTATTCAATTAGAAACTCCATAATAGCTTTATTATTTTTTTTTACACCAGAAGGCAAAGTTCTGAATTTGACTGCATCCACACATTTGCTAACTACTTTTACCAGGTGTTCAGTTCCTACAGCTTACAAAATGACACATTATCTTGGTGGCTAATAATATAGCTGCCGTCTGTTTCTTGGAGGGGGGAGGGGGACAACACATCTGCAAGTAAGAAAATTTTACAATAGTGAGAAGAGGGTTATCTTTAAAGGATGCTTGTACATTTGGTGGGGGTGGGGTGAAGGATTCTTAATGTCCATGCTGAACAGACAGGAGTACTTTTCTAAGGCCTTACCCAAAAGACTCAATTCACAGTAAAATTCAGTCTTCTGCAATTATCTCCCTCAGAAGAATGAAGGGCTAAGTCATCCTTCTTGGGTTTTGAACATGGGGTTCCAGAAAGTATTGGTATTTGAAAGTGGAGGCTGAGATATCTGGTCAATCTCTGATTCCAGGTTCACTATGAACTCTTCCAAAAAAAATTTCTGGAAAGCAAGATGTTCATTGTTCTAAAGATACGTGCATTTTACTGACTCTACAAATTCCCATTTATTGTATAGTATCCATGCGAGTGTAAAGGTGAAAATAAGCGTATTTCAATATAGTGACTAAAAAGGTGGGGAGGTTTTAGGAAACTTTCCTAAGATTGCCTTTAAATGACAGGCACTAGACTCTTAGGAATAGGCATACTGCTGATATTCCTTGAGACTGGTGATTGACTGCAGGTCAGTACAATTTTATATGTTGGAATGTGGAAAAAGTTGGTAAACAAAGTGGCAGAGTTCACGCATGGTTAAGTCCAAAGCTGACTGCAGCATTACAAAAGGATCTCACAAAACTGGGCAACAAAATGGCAGATGAAATTCAATATTAAGTGCAAAGTAATGCACATTGGAAAACATCCCAACTATACATAGAAAATGATGGGGTCAAAATTAGCAGTTATCACTCAAGAAAGAGATCTTGGAGTCCTATTTCTCTGAAAACATTCACTCAGCATGTAGCAGCAGTCAAAAAAGCTAACAACGTGAGACACCGTTAGGAAAGGGATCGATAAGACACAACATATAATGCCACTACATATATCCATGGTACATCCATACTTTGAATACTGCATGGAGCTCTGGTTGTCCCATCTCAAAATATATGTATTGGAATTGGAAAAGGACAACCTACGATTAGGACGGGAACAGCTTCCATACGAGGAGAGATTAGAAGGACTGGGACTGTTCATTTTAGAAAAAAGACTAAGGGAGGGGGTCTGATAAAAATCTGTAAAATCATGAATAGCATGGAGAACGTGAATAGGGAAGTGTTAGTTATTTGTTTACATAACACAAGAACCAGGAGTCATCCAATGAGATTAATAGGCAGCAGGTTTAAAATTAAAACAAGGTTCTTCACACTACGTATAGTCAACCTGTGGAACTAGTTGGCCTTTGCAACATCACCTGGCAAAAGTATAACTGGGTTCAAAACAAAATTAGATAAGATCATGGAGACTAGGTCTATCAGTGGCTCTTAGGCAAGATGGCCAGAAATGCAGCCCCATGCTCTGGGTGTCCCCATCATCCAGTCCCAGTTTCTGGCAGTCAGAGGTTTAGGATGGATCACTCAATAATTGCCCTGTTCTGTTCATTCCCTCTGAAGCATCTGGCACTGGCAAAAGACAGGATACGGGGCTAGATGGACCATTCATCTGACTTAGTGTGGCTAGTCTTATGTTCATGTTATTAACATAGTTCTTATCAATCATAGTGCCATGTACTACTTGTTGTTATAATCTAAGATCTGCTAGAACATAGTGTGCTTTTGGGGATAGAAGTTTGTGTAGTTGTGAACCTGAAAGATTGCTTGACTGTAGAACCAAGCACATGGACAGAGTAAAGGCAAGTAAATGCAGAGAGCAAACAGATAGAAATGGCTGGACAGACATTTAACTTCACATCCTCATTGAATGCCAGCTTTCAATCTGACCTTTTTCCCCCCCAAAAGAAAAGCTGAGACTTAATGTGAATCTTACTGATATCACTATTGTGATACAAAAGCTATTTGAAAATAGTGTCCTGCATCAGATTTACATATGTTCCTGACACTAAAACTCTCTAATTTTAACTGTAGTTTAGTGTTTAAGGAAAAGCCTACTGGTTTCATTGACTCAAAGAGATTGAGCCACAGTAGGCTTTCTTCATTTGAAGTGTATTTTTGAACAATAACTTTTTTTAATTTGTCAAAAGTGTAGCAGTGAAACGTGGATAACATTTCAACATGTTAATCAGGTGGCAGTTTATCCATTTTAGCGCTAGTTTGATTTCCAGTGTGGACTACTCCTTCATGGAATCAACCCATCCCGTATACAGACTCTTAAAACTAAATTCATGTCTGGGAGAAAATGCAGACCTATATCTGAGGGTGCGGGTGTGTGGAAACAAAACTAATTGAAAGCAAGAAACTGGTAAAATATGAGTGTGTTAATGGGCAGTAAATTAGACACACATAATACAGCATGGTGGGATTTTTAAAAATACAATGTAGTTCCTGGGCTGCAGATGCAGACATAAATCAAGTCATGGAGCAAGGGAGGTGATGATAATACATCTCTGTATAATCTTGGTGACACTGCACCCAGAATACTGCATTCATCTATGGACTCATCTTTGTTAGAAAGATATTGGCAAATGGAAGTGAGATTGGAAGATAAAAGATTGGGAGGTGGGTATTTAATGGGGAAAAAATTAGAAGATGTGTGCTAATGGATAAACAACAACTGGAGAGAAGGGGTGTGTGAATATTACTGCCTTTCAGATATTTATAAATTAATACCAGTGATGGAGAGGAATTATTTTGGGTAATACAGGAGGGCACAAATAAAAATATGGTGGCATTTAAAGAAGATAGCTGCAATTGAAGCCAGAAAAAGCTTCTTGAAAATGAGGCCTATTAGACTGACATCTCTTTAAGTGAAGTATTAGAAGCCACATCACTTAAGCCACTTGAGACAAAGCAGTAAAACTTGTACTACAGGGAACAACCGTGCATAGGCAATAGGGTAGAGCAGGGGTAGGCAACCTATGGCACGCGTGCCGAAGGCGGCACGCAAGCTGATTTTCAGTGGCACTCACACTGCCCGGGTCCTGGCCACCAGTTTGGGGGGCTCTGCATTTTAATTTAATTTTAAAGGAAGCTTCTTAAACATTTTAAAAACCTTATTTACTTTACATACAACAATAGTGTAGTTATATATAATAGACTTATAGAAAGAGACCTTCTAAAAACGTTAAAACGTATTACTGGCACGCGAAACCTTAAATTAGAGTGAATAAATGAAGACTCGGCACACCACTTCTGAAAAGTTGCCGACCCCTGGGGTAGAGTAATAGGTATCTTCCAGTAAATAATAGGCTGATGAAAATTAGCCAGGTAGTAACTAAAACAGGATAAACATTGTGCTTGTTAATAATACATTATTTTGGTAGAAATATTTAGAAAGCAAACTTTAATGTAACAGGGAATGAGGGTTTACATTATGCCACTAGCTTTCAGGGTGAGGGTTAAGTTAGTCAGGGATGACGGAGGCGGGGGAAATCAAATTCATGTATGGAAAAGTTTTGCAAACTAACAGGATTTCCCTGCCTGTGGTGGGTCATCATGTGCCTTTCCTGGAATATGATGATTTTGTGGTATCGCTTTTGAATTGGAGCCTGATAGAAGGCCTTAATACTACAGCATGTGGACAGTCTCTGGTCTAATAGTCGAAACTAGTCAATGGTAAATTTGCCATTAGATATAGGTAGGCTTGACTGAGCTTGATATTTCTTTATTTTTTTTTTTATAATTTTGACCGATAATACCCATGGTTGTTTTTTTTAAAGCATTTTTGAAGCTTATCAATTTAAATTTTCAGTTGTAAGAAACTGTGGTGCATCAGGCAATTATTTAATGATGGTAGACTTGAGATTCAAAAAGTTAATGCTTAATAGCTGTTAAAACATAAATTGTCACATCACATGTCAAACTATACAAATTTGTTATTCTTAAGTCAAACAAAGTTCTCAAGTGGCATTTTTCCTGTTAGCTATCTATAAACTTTTGTTGATTGTGTATGATATCAACATTTACCAAAAATAAATAAATCTAATCCTTCCAACTTTATGCATAGATTATGTCGATCATTGTCTAATGTGAAATATATAGGTGAGAGAGCTCAAGTATTGAAGCTTGTCTTTTTATTCAAGAACCTGAAACCTTGGCTCCTTTTTTCTTAAGGAAAAACTTTTGGGTTTGCAAGCAGTTTCCTTTATATAAATAAACGTTTGTTCCTAGGACTTCAGATCAGTTTATCTTTAGATACTGTCCTGTTGTATTAGAGTTAGTTTCTTATTTGCTAGGATATAGGAATTTTGGGGAGTGACAGAATATTTGCCAAATCATGCACACTTTTAGAAGCGCCCTCGATCTTCAGTATCTCTTTAGAGTGAATGTTCCAAATACTCTCTGGTTAAAATCTATGTACTTAAGCCTTGGTCAGAGCAAAGGCTTCAGCCTTTAGAGCCAGTTCTAAAATGCATAACTGAGAATCTTGTTTGGAACCGAGTTAGAATTAATCTGGTGTCACTTGATGTTCACATTAGATACAGTAACAGGTCCTAGTTTGCTTGACCAGGAACTTTCTTGGGTATGTTTAGCCCCCTTTCCCAATCCTCAGATTTTCACACTTCAACGGTGAATAAAATTTGAAAGCATACCCTCATTACTTAAACTGACTTTATATTTCATTAATTATTAATGTTAATTACTATTTGTTTGTGATAGGCTAAATGGATTAAAATGTTCCTTTTTAGCTTTGTGCTCTCTCTGGTTGAAAACTAGTTGCACAATTTGTCTACTAGGTTACTTTCTGAACTAATTGGGACATTTCTTACCATTATTCTGGAATACCTGTTCTAGAAAGTGTTACTTTTAGATACTTCAATTGTTGCTGTGTAGCAGTTCAATCAAAAGATAAGAATGAATTTACCTAATGCAGAACTACAAATATTGCTTTTATTCTAGTACTGAACAGATAGGTAATACTGAATTCAGGTTGTGTCTGCATTCGTATTCCTCATCATGTATTTAGCACTGGGGGGAAGCAAAAGTGAGGTCTGGGCATGAGGAGCTTTTACCAAATAGCATTTCAGGTCTAGACCTCTCTCTGCACTAAATAAACTTCCCACTGGTAGCAGCTCTAGTATTGGTAAGATGGTTCTAGCCACCATCTAGACCAGGGGCGGGCAAACTTTTTGGTCTGAGGGCCGCATCGGGTTTCGTAAATTGTATGGAGGGCTGGTTAGGGGAGGGGGTTGTGGCCCCCCCCGGGACTCCTGCCCCATACAACACTCCCCCCCCATTCCCTGACAGCCCCTCTGGGACCCCTACCCCATCCACTCCCTGTCCCCTGACTGCCCCGGACTCCCGCTGCCCCATCCAACCCCTCCTCTCATTCCTGACGGCCTCCCCGGGACCCCTGCCCCGTCCAACCACCCATTCTCCCTGTCCCCTGACTGCCCCTGGAGCCCCTGCCCCTTACTGCCCCCTGCCGCCCCATCCAACCCCCACTTCTTCCTGACTGCCCCACGGGACCCCTGCCCCCATTCAACCCCGTTTCCCCCCTGACCACCATCCACACCCCCGCCCCCTGACCACCACCCCGAACTCCCCTGCCCTCTATCCAACCCCCCCTACTCCCTGTCCCCTTACCGCACTGCCTGGAGCACTGGTGGCTGGCGGCGCTACAGCCGTGCCTTCTGGCTGGAGCCAGGCCACGCTGCTGCCTCCGCGCAGCACAGAGCACTGGGTCAGGCCAGGCTCTGCAGCTGCGCTGCCCCAGGAGCTCACAGGCCAGCCGCCCAGAGCATTGCGCCGGTGGCGGGGCAAGCTGAGGTTGTGGGGGAGGGGAGACAGCAGGGGAGGGGCCGGGGGCTAGCCTCCCGGGCCAGGGGCCGAGCAGGACGGTCCCGCGGGCCGGATGTGGCCCACGGGCTGTAGTTTGCCCACCCCTGATCTAGAGCCCACCCCTGATTTATGAGCAGGACATGATGATTGGTAGCTGGCCTACACTGGCATTTCTACAATTACTGGTGCTACCTGGCATCCCGTCTATAGTAGAGCTCCCAATAATGCTAACACCAGTGGAGCTGAACTAATGTTAGTAATAGTAGGAATTTAAAAAAAATGTTCCTGCCTCCATGGAGCCAAAACTTTATGTATTTAAAAAAAAACCCACACCAGTTGTTGCACAGCTATGTGGTGGCTCCTAAAGTCATTTCACTTGTCTCAACTGTCTGTCAAATTATTAAATCATCCTTTCCTCCAGCAGCTTATGTTGTCTCCTTCATGTCCTTCCAAGCTCTGAGCATTGTCAGTCCTTAACAAAAACCCTCTTGCCTTCATGCCCCTCCTATTTAATGGCTTGTTTGTTGCAAAGTCAAGCCAGTGTAATGGCAAACTGAAATCTACATAGTAGGTCATATGACTGACTGCTTAAAAAACACAATTCTTATCACTTGTGCTCCATCCACCTGTACTGTACTCCTTCCCCAAATCTTGCTTGTTTAATCTTGCTTGCTGTTATGACTCCAATTACTGTCTTTTGAAGTTGTTGGTTGGTTGGGTTTTTTGTTTTTCTTTTGTTCTGCTATTGAGTTGACTCAATTGGTTTGCTTTTTCTGTAGTAAAACTTGTTGCCATGGCCTTGAGGTAGCTGCTTTGCTTTCCTACGCATGTAGACTCTTGGCACTTTTTTTCCCCTCCCCCGTCCCAGCTGGGAGATATCAAACATGAACACACATCTCCATGTATCATGTGTGCACTGAATGACGCAGCACTAGAAAGATCAAATTGTATAAACATAGTATAACTGCACTACTTAAGCATATGCAGAGAATAAAACACCTCTAGAAATCAAATGTGTAACTTTCTTTTTAAGAGCTATAAAAATCTGGATGTATTGTCACCTGGTGTAGCAAGCTTCTTTGCGGAGGCCTATCACTTTTTCTGCCTCTCAAGAAAGGATGCTGGTGTCACATAGCCAGTGGCAGAAAGAAATGCCTAGAAGGCTTATGTAGTACTGTGAGCAGGGAGGTGAAAACACTTTCTCTCCATACCAAATGCTGCTGTTATACATGAGTTCCAGTGCAGTAGTGCTGTTCTTGCCCTCAGCAGACCATCCAACTTCACACAGATGTGTGGGAGCACACCCATAATATACTAGTAATCCGTGCTGGTACAAAGCTGGGTAGGGCAAGTTAAACACATCCTGTGCTGATGCTAGTGCTTTGTTTTAGTGTTAATGTCTTCTATGCTGTCTCCTTCCTCCCCTCTCCCCACCTCCTTTTCATTATAAGCCCTAGCTCAGCAGTTCTCAAACTGAGTTGGGAGTCCAAAGTGGGTCGCAAGCCCATTTTAATGGGGTTGCCAGGGCTGTTTTAGATTTACTGGGGTCCAGGGCCCAAGCCCCAGGGCTTCAGCCCTTGCTGGCAGGGCTCAGGTTACAGGCCCTCTGCCTGGGGCTAAAGCCCATAGGCTTCGGCTTTGGCCTCCTGCTCTCTTTCCGCCTCCCCTCTCCCTCCCCGCAAGGCAGTGGGGCTTGGGCTTTGCGCGCCCCCCCCTTTCCCCACCCGGTTGGCGAGGCTCAGGCAGGCTCAGTCTTCAGTCTCCCCTCTTGGGGTCATGTAATAATTTTTGTCATCAGAAGGGGGTCACAGTGCAATGAAGTTTGAGAATCCCTGCCCTACTGCTACGATCACAAGAATACTGATTCCAACTGCTTCCTTAACAAAAGTATATCCACACTACAGAGCTGTATAGTGCCCTGCAAGAACTGAGTGCACATATGCTTTGGCATTCCTGTACATAAATTTCTCCATCCTGAAGATGCCTGTTTCATCTTCAAGCAGTTGGTCTAGTAGGACAATCCAGATTAGATTACCAGTTTTGCAGTTCCATGTCTTGTAAATATGAACTAGGCATTATCAGCATGTAGATGTTGGGGTTAGAGGAGAAAGTGGAAATGGAACTGGAAGTTTTGACAACTGAATAGAGGATGCTGAGGAAGCTGGAGCTTTTGGCTTAAGGGGAGGTTGTCTGGGATTGTGGGATAAACATACCAGCGGGAGACTTAAACTAAAATAGTCAGTGCTATATAACTAAACATGCTGATTTTGAAATTTGCATATTAACTCTGAAATAAAATGAATTCAGATGAATGGGTTAGTTTACCCTCTTTAGAAATACTATTTCACGCTGCCAGTAAATTCAGGAAGACAATGCTGCTTTAGTTAACTTTATATTTGGAATGCTTCTCCACAGCCATTGTTTCTAACAAAAAAAAGGGTGAGGGCTTGGATTCTAGAACAGAGTTCTGCAGCCAGGGGTGGTTTCGCCTAAATGTTTTATGGCTGCAGGATTGTGGGATACATGGGGTCCTGATTGGGTGTGGTGGATTGGTGGGTTTTTTTTTGTTTTTTTTTAAATCACTGGTTTTTAATCAGGTTTAAATCAGCAAAGCAGGAAACCTTGCTTTACATCATTTATTTTTTATTGTTTTGCATTTGTACATCTTGGTTTCCTAAAGAGAGGTGGGATTCTTACTGGTTACCAACCTATAATATGTGTTGATTTGCAACTAAATAAAACCTTTATGCTAAACTTGGTGCTTTTTTGCTAAGAGTGATACATCATACACACTTTTAAGCAATTATATAGCTTAGTGTACACTTATTCAGATTGTTAATTTTTGCACTTCAGTATGTTAAAAATGAAGTACTTATTTACTAAATGTGATGTGTCCAGCTCTTTTCTGAGGGGAAGTCAAACTCAATTAACAATGCACAAAACCAGCATTTAATTATTTTATTAAATAAAACTACCTTAACTGTAATGG
This sequence comes from Platysternon megacephalum, assembly GCA_003942145.1. Lineage (NCBI taxonomy): Eukaryota > Metazoa > Chordata > Testudines > Platysternidae > Platysternon > Platysternon megacephalum. Next base: position 279,313 of record QXTE01000238.1, on the reverse strand, counting down.
ACACAAGAAATTTTTTTATCAAAACAAGTTTTGTGTTTAAAACTGATTTATTAAACAGTTTACCTAAACTATTTTTTCTGTAGGTAGTGAGAGTTTCTGGTCTCTGTCCTCCAACACTTTAAAACTAGTAGATTGCACCCTCACACAATTAGTTTTTAATCATAGTCTGTGTGATGGAGGTGTATAAACCCTGCACCAACCTGGAAAGGTTTAAGGAACTGCTCTGGGCTGGAGTAGCCCTGCCCTTCTGCATCTGCAAGTCATGCCAGGAATGGAGGAGGAGTTTAAAAGGAGGAAACTCAATGAGGAAGGAATAGGAGTACTTGTGGCACCTTAGAGACAGTTGTGTGAGGGAGCAGAGTGCTGAGCTTCCCAGCTCCTGGGAAGAGGCCTGGTGGTGAGCAGAGCCTAAAAGCTTGCCTAAAAAAGAATCCAACTCCCCTAAGAATAAGGGGTGCTGTATTCTATAACTTCAGTGGACTTTGAGTTGAATTCTGACTTGGCTAGGGCCCCTCTGAGGGAGTAGAGGCTAATGTTCCCGTTTGAGCTATCTGTGTCTCTTCTCCTCTGTTGTTGTTGTTGTTGTTGTGTTTTTGCTACTCCTGAGTTTTGTTTGTCCCATGGGACCCTGAAAGGTAGGAAGTATGCAGAAAGATTTAGCTGGAAGGCTGAGAACTCATCACTGCTGGAGTGACTGGACCTGATTTGAGTGTTCTCTCAAAACCCCAGTGGGATGATGTGTAAGGATCAGGTCCCTGACAGTTTGGAAGAGGAAAACAAGCTTTCCTGCTTTTTCAACCCCCAAATGGCTATTTAACTTTGAACAAATCATTGAACTGAACTAGATGAAAAAATAAAGAAAATATTCTCTCGGCACCTGCAGAAGAGGATAATTCTGTCAAATGCTGGTTTAGCACTTCAGCAGATTGGTTCCAGGAGCTTAGCCTGTGACTTTCACCAATTCAGTGGTTTGCTGCCATACACTTCAAATTTTTTTTGTATTTCTATTAAATGACATTAACAGATTAAATTGGAAAATGATATCCTATGTTAAGGCCTAAACTTACATTTTATTAAAAAACAAATAAATACATTTTAAATTAAAAAATCCCTTGACTTCAAAAAAATCAGTTTTTATCCACCCTACTCAGTACTATCCTAAATATTAATACTTCTATCTAAGAATCGCTCCATGCATCACAAATGTTAATGAATTCAAGTTTCTACACATAAGCTTTAGCTCAGTGAGGGTGTTAAGCAACCTTAACTATAAGGAGTACTGTAGGTGGTTAGGACAGAAACTTGTCTTCAAGCAGTCAAACTATCGCTTTTTCAGGCTGAAATTTTTGAGTGCTGGCCTCTGCTCATAGGTACACTTTTTTGTTTTTGTTTTTGTTTTGTTTTTTAGCTCAAGCTTCCATCAATCTTGCTGTTTAAATGTAGCAGGAGATAGAAAATCGAAATTTGTTTGGGAATAGCCCTCACTGACAAATGTCTCCAATGTTTGGCCTGCTAAATTCACTTCAGCCATGCACAGCAAATCATGTACAACTTCACAGCATTATTTATATTTGGAGTACTATGTACTATGCATGACTCTTCTACACACAACTTCCTTAGTCCCCCAAATTACTCGAATGGGACAGCACCCATTTCCAGCTGTTTCTGGGAAACATCAAGTCTAGTAAAGGGATCCTCCTAATGATGTTGCTATTGAACATCCAACCACCATACTTTTTAGCTTAGGCTACAGCTTCCCTAACTCTAGACTGTAGACCATTGGCTTACAGAGCACTTTGGGAGTACATTTTGGAGACACTTGGGCAAGTCTACACTACAGCCAGGATCGATGCTCTGAGATCAGTCCACCAGTGGTCGATTTAGCTGGTCTGGTGAAGACCTGCCAAATCAACATCAGATTGCTCTCCAGTTGACCCCTGTACTCTACCTCCAATGAGAAGAGTGTAAGGTAAGTTGATGGAGTTTTTCTGGTGTCGACCCCCGCCGCGGTGTAGACACTGCGGTAACTTGACCTAAGGTATGTTGACTCCAGCTATATTATTCACGTAGCTGGAGTTGCATAGTGTAAGTCCTGTGGTCTACTTGTTTCGAGCTGAGAAACTGAACATGTGGGTGGGAAAGAATAAGTGAAGAGCACAAATAGTGTGAGAAATCTTTTTTTTTTTTTTTTTTTTAAGGACACTCCGCTAAATACAGCAGTAGTTTACAAACAGTACTCTCTTATGTAATCAATGCCAGTAGCTGCTAGAGGGGAGTTATGGTTCACCTTGCCTCCTGCTAATGCTTCCATGAGGCTATTGAAGATGTTGACCCTACAACCCTTCATGAGCTCTGGCCTAGGAAATGTGAACAGGGCTAAGAGGCCAGAATTCTGTCCACCTCTATTCCAACAACTGCCCTTAATATCCTATCCTCACACTTATTTAGTGAAACCACACACCAGCTTATGAAATAAACTGATGTATTGTCCCCACTTTACTGATAGGGCAGTTGAAGCACTTAGTCTCAGTGCCTTTGGTTGCATGCCTATGACAAAATTGGAAACTGGCCCAGATCTGTGATTTTTTTTCAAGCTGCCATAAATGTTTAATTATGCTGTCTTTTAAAAATGGGGCAGTTGTGATTACATGTCTGTCGTCTCTCTCAGATAATGTGTTGTGTAATGGTGTGATGGCATCAGGCCCATATTACACAGAGGCTGGCTGACTTGCCAGATTCACAGTAGTGGTTTAGGTTAAACTATCAGTCTGATAGTTATTTGCTGTGTGACTTTGGGCAAGTCACTTAACCTCTTTCTTCCTCTTCACAAAGAAAATGGATATTAATACTTAACTCACTGGAGCTCTGAGAAGATTAATTAGGAGTGATCAGTTCTGTGAAAAATTGCTGTTATCTGACCACCTGCAGATTGGAAAAACAGTGTGGTTGGAGCAGCTCCTCTATTTTAGCTTTACTGCCTTTTACTCAACCCAGAGAAGATGGGAGGATCTTTTTATAAGAAGGGTCAAGTAGGGTAGGTGAGTGTTTTAAATGTTTTTCTTGAAAAGCTAACTGGAAATTGGTACCCACAGTAGCATTGATGCTTTCAGGTCCTGTTGGAGAGGATGGTCTGGTCTAAACATAAGGTTCAGATACTTTCCTTGGAGACCATGGTTGAAATCTAGACAAGTTGCTTCAGACACTCATCCTCAAGGTTGGCCTATTCCCTCCTTTTACTATGTTTTAATTTTCCAGTGCTACTCCATTTTATTTAGTAGTTTTTAAAATAGAGGGATGCTATTTCATGGATAAAATAGCTTAGTGTAAGAAACTTGTCTCATGGCACTATTTTGTTACAACTCATAGGTACCATCTTATCTTTCCTGTAACGTCTAGCAATAAGAAGCCACAGGTATGAACTAGATTTTTAACCCTGTCATTCTCCCTAAATCAGCAAGGCAGATGAGGAAACAGAGGCACCAAGAGAAGTGACTTGTCCAGTGGCACACAGATGGTCAGTGTCAGAGCCAGGAACAGAACCCACATATCCTGACTTAATCCGTCTATCCACTAGAGTCTAGACCACACTACCTCTCTTGGAAGAGAGATGAGGCAGGGGATTGCAGGAGGAGAAAGGATGGTTCTGGTTAAGGTAGCTGAATGCCACCCTGAAGAACTGGATTCTATGTCTTCCTCTGCCACAGAGTTCCTATGTGATGCTAGATAAGTCATGTAATACAATGTGCATTCCTCATTTTCCTCTGCTTCTGTTTCCCCATATGTAAAATGGAGATGACGATACTGACCTCCTTGGTAAAGGACTTTGAGAGCCACTAATGAAAAGCATTATATAAGAGCTACACACCTTCCAACTTTTTGTAACAAACGAAGCAGGGCTCTGGCAACTAAGTCTTTTACTACACAACCCTCATTCCTCCCTAGAACAGGTCCATTCTGTGCGTTGAGGCAGGGATCCGGGGGTGGGGTGTGGGGGAGGGTGTAAGGGGGAGTATATGATCAAGTAATTGAAGACTGTTTCATAATGCGTACACACAAGGGTGGAATTAAGGCTTCATAGGCAGCTTTAATTCTGGCATTTCCTAACTTTTCAGTGCTTGACTTTGCAACCTTTATGTTTTAGCATGTTTTTGGTAGATCCATATTATCTGTGTATTGCTGGCACTCGAGTCTATGATGAGTGGTAAGACTAGCAGCTGCATGTAGATGTTGAATAGGACCGGAAAGAAAACTGAACCATGTGGGATTTTACAGGTGAGGGGTCTAGTGGCAGAGGTATAGTTTCCGATCACTCCTCTTCTCCTCCATCTCTGAAGGGTGGATTTAAGTATTTTAGCATATCTTGCCATAATCCCTACCACTCCTCTTTGGTGGACAGCAGCATTTCGTGGATAACTGTTGATGAGCTTGTAGTTAGTCTTTTGGCTAACTCCTTCCATTTACGAGCAAGCTCAGAGATTTGATCCTGGACAGTAGTTAATTGGAAATGATGGATCCACGGTGAATTTCTTCAGTATTGAATTACTGTGTGTTTTGAAGGGGACGATTCCTTCCCTGAATGGGGCATTGGCTTTTCTGTTCATGACGGGACACGGGGGGGGCTGAGCGCCCCAAAAAAAAAAGCCGAGCGAGTCCTGCCCCGGCTGGGGGGGGGAAACAAACAAAAAAACCAAACCACAGTGCTGCCGGCGGATATCGGGACAAAATGCGTCCCGACCAAAGATCAGTCGGGACGCGGGACAGACACTGAAATATCGGGGACGGTCCCGATAAAATCGGGACGTCTGGTCACCCTACCAACTAGGAATGGCATAGGTTTATCCAAGACCTGTGAATCCAACCCATCTAGGGTGTCAGTATTTTTGGAATGCAGGCTGGGTGTTCATTGGCTGGCGTGGAGGAGCAGATCTATGCTAGTTAAGATGACTAAGCAAGGAGGCTTTTTGGGGCTCAAGTGTCAGTGACAAATCATCAATCCTTGACTACTCTTTGTATCGTGGGTGGAGAGTTGCTGTCCTTTAGCATAAATTTACATATTCTGCCCTCTAAATTACTGTTGCTCTGGGGCCATACTAATCTAGCAAAAATCTCTAAACTATGAGTTACATGCATACTCTCTAAGGTTAAGATTCTGTCACTGATATTTTTACTAAAAAAGTCAGGGACAGGTCATGGGCAATAAACAAAAGTTCATGGAAGCCCATGGCCTGTCCCTGACTTTTAGTAAAAATACCCTGGTGGGGACAACTAACAGAACTCTGTTGGGGACTGACCTCCGGCAGCTGCTCCAGCTCCACGGGGGCTGACCCAATCCCAGCTGCTGCTCTGGCAGCCCACCACTGGTCACTGCTCTTGCCCCAGTGGGGCTGACCTAACCCTCACTGCTACTTCAGCCCTGGGGCCACTGCTCCAGTGGCCCTGCGGCTGACAGCTGCTTCAGCCCTGCCCTGGAAGAAGTCGCAGAGGTCCTGGAAAGTCACAGAATCGTATCCTAATCTCTAAACCTAGGGCATATTTTTTCTTTGCTTCATTCTCCTGAATGATACATTGTATCTCCATGCTACACAAATGAGAATTTTAATTGCCTGCTAGTGCTGGGTGGGGATGGAGGATTGTAAATTATATAATATAGTACTGAAATGGATTTCTTAGCCAGTCTGAGTTTCAGATATGAGTAACTGTACAGCTTGGGGGAAATGAGGAATGTACAGTTCCTTGCACTTCTTGGATGTATCGATCATACGCCGACATTTTTTCAAAACCCTATATTATGAAATTCCTGTATTTTGGCTGATGGCTGTCAGCCAGAGTAAAACATTTATAGAATTATTTAATATTCACATCTCTTCTTACTGGCCCCTTCTCTGATTGGATCTGTTTTTAAATGGCTTTCCTCCTCTTGTCCCTCAGCATGGTCCTCTGTTGGTAATGTGACTTTCTTCTTGCCGATATCATAGGTTTAATGCCCCTGCAACAACAAAGATATTAACTGAAGCAGAAATTCCAAAACCTGCACCAAAAGTGTTCCTATTTCTTTCTTGTATGCCTCTATAGTCCCTATTTCTGCAATGGGGTAACCAAACTAGAATAGTTTCAAAGGCAAACGCATACCTTTGGTGTTTATAAATGCATTTTATTATCTCGCCCATGCAATCCTAACATCTTGTTTATATTGACTACTGTTCTGTACTGAGCAGAAGCTTTCATTGAGATATCCACAGTGATTTAAGTAGTCAGCTACCTAAGTGGTGCCTTGAGCACAGTATATCGCAATTTTTCCCTTCACCAAACAGATTGCATAGATGGGATTAGCAAGGGCCAGCATGGGTATAGTAGGTCTGAATGAACTAATGGGTGCCAGGTCAGTTACATGCATATCTCAAAACTTAAGAGTATTCCTGGAGGTGGCAAAAATATTCACAATACCACATCTAACTTAAATTAATTGTAGTAGATTGCACTCTGTTTCATGTGTTCTGCAGACACTTTATAGAATCAGAGGCTGTCTTTTTTGATACTCTTTGAGGAATGGGTTCCATACTTCGTTTCCTGTTTCTGAGTTTCTTACAATAATTAAGACTGATGCAGAGACACAGGCATTCCATGATCACGACACACCCTTTGCTGCAAAACTGAGCCCCAAAGTCCTTTTTTGAAAATTATTTTCACAGCCATATGGGTTAGAATCTTGAAAATATGGACCATGTAAACTGATGCAGTGCGGTCTTCCAGAGTGTGCAGATACCATGAAACAATATCTGTGAGGATGGTGAACTGCCTTGTTGATATCAGTGATGAAAACTAACTCAAAACCTGAAGATAACTAATTTGCTAAATAACATTAGCAGAAAAAATCAGCTAGTATTCTCATCCCATAGTTCTGAACTGCCTTCTACATGTTCTCAGATGCTAAAAGCTCCATTTGTCCACTGCTTAACTATCCAAACCTTCAGCTTTGACCCTGACAACTTATATGATGCACAGTTCATATGAATCTTCAGCATGCCAAACTAGAACTGGGAGAACTGCATAAAATAAATTGAAATCAATACTAAATAACTTGGAAGGGGATAGGTGATAGTTCTGATTGTGTTCAGTTTCATAGTTAAACTCATAACTCTAAAAAATTAAATGAAGCAGCCTTACAGTAGAATTCATGTTCAGGTTGCTGCAGAGTACCCAGGCCGTTATATAAAGCCTTAGTTTGAGCATCTTACTCCTGTCTGTCTCCAAGACCCCAATCTCTTGACTATAGGTCACCTGAGCTCTCAGTGCTCAAATGAACACTTAAAGGGAGCTCAAGTTAGAACTTGTGTTTCAGGGGACAGGGCATATTGCCCTATCAAAACACTATTAAAAGGATATCTGAGGTCTATGGAGTCTGATAGAATGGGCTGGAATATTTGTTTTTTGGCATATATAAAAGGAAGTTATTGAAAGTTGGTTGAGTGAGTTGTCTCTAACTCTTCTGGAATAGCTGTGCTGATTGGGTCTATTTTAAATGCCTTTCCTCCTCTAGTCCCTTAGCATGGTCCTCTGTTGGTAATATAAAGCTCCCCTTGCCCTCCTCTTTGATTTAATGTTCCTGTTCCTTTACTGGGAGGTTCTGTAACTTGGTCATTATACTGTCTGGGAGAGCTGCACACTTTCTGCCACATTTGTAGTTAATACTACTTCTATTCCTGCCTCAACTTCTTGATGTCCTTGGATAATGTCCTAATAGGTCTCAATATACAATAGTGATGTTTGTCAGAAAGGTCCATTGAAAGCTGAAGCTGTCTGCTTGCTCCATGGAGGTGATATACACTAAAATTACTCTGGCTGAAATTGTTTAAGAAATATATACAAGAGGCTGATTAAGTCAATGGAAAGTTCTATGGAGTGAGGTTAAATCTTCTGCCAAGGCATTGGCTTCCTTCCTGGGTGGAAAGATGTATCTGCAGGAATGTCTGTAAAGTAGTGGGATCTAACTCTCTTCTTTTGAGAGAGAATACTTGTGGAATTAGGTTTCTAAAGTGAATAGTACTAGAATAGAATTTGTCCCTTAGCCATAACAAGAAATCCGTTGCAGTTTTCTAATATTGAAATTGTTGATTTTATCATCTTGACTAGTGTAGTAAGAGTACAGAAATAGAAACTTTACCTGTTAGTTGGATTTCTGCTTCTCAGCAGGAATAAGAATTAGATAAACTTAATTGGAGGCATGTTTGTAAATTGTGCTAAACTGAATAAGCCTTGGGTCTTTTGTTCTTGTAATATTTGGATCTAAAAAGCATAAGCATAGCCTACTGCCAATCTTCTAGGTATGGCGTTGTCAGGAAAGGAAGTGTCAGCAGGCAACAGCCCTGGAAGGTGCCAGAGTTCACTGTTGGTGCACTGTTGCCAGTTAGCATAGATCAACTGAACTGTCCAAAATATGTTCCAAATGGTATATAGGAGGTGCAGAAATCTAACTCTTATCAGGCAGTGTGTGGTGTTTTTTTTTGTTTTTTTTGTTTTTTTAGTGTGTACCAGTTTATAAAAAACCTAAGCCACTTATCTTTCCATGAGTTGGAGTTGATGCAGTTCACCCCTAAGGCACAACAAAATTCCTATCATTAAGTTATGATGAGCTCCTAGAGTGTATGGATGGATATTGGGTTTTAATTAAACAGGCAAAAATTAAAACCTTCCTGTCTTTCTGGCATATTCCCATGAATAGACAAGTTTCAGCTGGTGACGAACATGGCAAAAACAGATCTGATATCCTTTTCCCTCCCCTTCTTTCATGGGTACATAACTCCTCCATTCTTCCTGTTGCTCAAACTGGTAATCTTGATTTCACCGTTGACTCTGCCCTATCTTGACCCACACATCCAGATCGTGAGTAATCCTTATGGTTTCTTACTGCATAACAACTGTAAGATCTGACCATTTCTCTGTCCCTGTGCTGTCGAAACTCTTGTCCAAACCCTGATCTTCCTGCACCTTGATTATTGTAGTGCCACTAAACTTCCCCCCTCAAGTTCATTTAGAATACTGCTAAAATAATCTTCAGGCTGCCTGACTAGATTATCCTTCTAAGTCCCTTCATTGGCTCTTCTGCTGTATCAAACTGATCCTTGCTTTCAAAACCCTTAACAACTCTCCCCTGCCTTACATATCTACCCTAATTGAGCTCAGTCAACTCCTTCCTTCACTTAAGTGATTTGAAGCTAGAATCACTGGTATTCTCTACTTCACCAACAAGTATTTCTCCTGTGCTGCCCCTTATGAGATGAAAAAGTTTCCTGTCCAAATCCATAAAGTCCTTTTAGCCTCTAAATCCTTTCTCAAAACTCACCTTGTCAGTAAACTAAAACCTGATAGCTACATGGTGTGAGGTGAGTTGATTACTGCTCCTAAGAACTGTTCACTTATTTCTCTCATCTACACGTCTCTTTTAAGATTGCAGGCTCTTAGGGGCACAACAGTGTAGAACACGACATTTGTACAAGACCTAGAACAATGGGTCCAAACCTGGCTGAGGCAGTGCTACATGCTACTGCAATATGATGTGCTTTAGACTTTTGCAAAAATAAACATATATATACACACACCATTTCATACAAAGTGTCTCAAGGGCCACTGAGAAGTCCTTTCTCTAGCTACTGAATAAGTTTGTCAAAGACTGTGGTAATGCAAGCTTTACCAGCTCCACTGACATCTTCATTCTGATTTGGTGAGAGAATGTAGTTCATTCAATATGTCCATTTAGCCATTGGCTTCAGACGGGGAGCAATTGTAGTGGGGCATTATATGGATTAATCGTCACTAAGAGCTGGACTGAACTCACTTTGTAGCTCACCAAACACATTAGCTGGTGTGTATTGGCCCATACCAACCTGGACTGAACTTGAACAGACAAAACTGAATGTGATATGCTTTGTATATCACTAATAAAACACATTGATGTTGTCAAGGCTGATTTCCCAATTCTGGCACTTCGGGTGCAGAAGGTGGGGGCCCACAAGGATTCTAAAAATTAATACTGGCCACTCCAGGCTTGTAGTAAACTCCCAAGGTTACAGCTTCTCTCTGACCTTGGATGGGTAGATGCTGTCACTACCCAAGGGCAAAAAACCCTTTGAGAACCCGGGAAGGCGCACTTGGGAATTCCTTCCTGTGGGGTACCCTCAAGCCCTTTCAACCCCCCCCCCCCCAGGGAAGAGCTGAGAGAGAACAAAGGAAATCAGCTGTTGCCACCAGCTAATTAAACATGCACAAACCTCTCAAGAGACAAACCTTTTTTTAACAGGATTGGAGGGGTTTTTTTTGGTTTGTTTAATAAAATGTATCTGAAACCTCGGGCTATTGCTAGATTTAAAAAGAGCAAATACAAAAATTAAGAATAAAGAATTGCTTTCTTGAGGTCCAGCTTAAAGGTTACAAGCAAAGCAAAACAAAAGCACCTGGGGTTAGCACAGAGGAGTCCACAAGCCATAAAGAAATGAGAGAAACCTAATTGCGTCTTTCTAAACATTTCCTGATCTACTTAGATATCTGGGGTTTCAAATGAGTAGTTTCTAGGTATGATCTGATTTTTTTTCATACCTGGCCCAAGCTCTTACAGCATAGTTCCAGCCCTGTCTCTGCTCTCCGGGAGAACAACACAAAGGGGAAATTTTACCCCCCCAATTTTAAAAAGTTCTATTTTTCCCATTGGCTCTTTTGGTCAGGTGCCCCACTCCCTTCCTTTTACCTATGGACTTTTTAACCCTTTACAGGTAAAGCAAGTAGAGAACAGCCACTAACAGGGATTTTATGGCTGGCTGGGTGTCCATAAAAGGGAGCTACCCTCCCCCTTCATTTATCACAGGTGTAGTGGCCAATAATGTAAAGGCTACATATCCACTGTACTTGAGGCTACAAAATAGGGAATGCAAATCACTTGTAATTACGAATAGTGGTGAACTGATCTTATGGCTCTGAAGAAGTTTGGAGTTGGGTTGTATTTGCTCTCTTCTAGCTTGATGGGATGAAACTAGGATTTTATGGGATCTGGAAAAGGCCCAGAGAAGAGTTGTTTTTAGTCTAATGGGCTCTCAATGCTTTTTTGTGGGAAATATGGGGTTAGACAGGGATCTACTGAGGGGACTCTACTTGATAGATGTGCATGGAAGAAATGTCTAGACCCTTTTGAAGAGTCTGTCAGAGCGCTGATCTTTAATGTTCTTGATTAGTTAGCTCAGTGCCTTGCCAGATAGCATAGCTTATCTGAACATCATTATTTTAAACAAGTTGACCTCCATGTCCGGGGTCAGAGCCATAGGGCCATCTGACTCAAGTGTAGGCCATGTACTTTTTTTTCTTGAGCTTCTAATCCAGGGGTGGGCAAACTTTTTGGCCCAAGGGCCACATCTGGGTGGAGAAATTGCATGCAGGGCCATGAATGTAGGGCTGGGGCAGGGGGGGAGTGTGATGTGCAGGAAGGGGCTCAGGGCAAGGGGTTGGGGCAAAGGAGGGGTGCAGGGTTTACAAGGGGGGCTCGGAAGGAGTTTGGGGTGCAGGAGGGGTGCAGCAGGGGGTTGGGGTGTGGGGTGCGGGCTCTGGCCCAGCGCTGCTTACCTTGAGCTGCTCCGGGGTGGCAGCGGTGCGCACTGACCCTGACCCCGTGCCACTCCTGGAAGCAGCCGGCACCGTGTCTCTGCAGCCCCTGGGGGCGGGCAGAGGGCTCTGTGCGCTGACTTCGCCTGTGGGTACCTCCTCCGAAGCTCGCATTGGCTGCGGTTTCCCATTCCTGGCCAATGGGAGCTGTAGGGGGCGATGAGGGTAGCTCGCAGAGCCCTCTGTGCGCCCCCCCCCCCGGGGCCGCAGGGACGTGGTGCCGGCTGCTTCTGGGAGTGGTGCGGGGCGTGAGGCACCACAGGGGTGGCAATCCCGCGGGCCAGATGCGGCACATCAGGGCTTTGGATCTGGCCCACGGGCCGTAGTTTGCTCACCCCATCTCTAATCTATATGAATGGAATATCAAAGAAGCAAACAGCAATGTGAGAAGAGTACAAAATACTAAGCCATAATTGGCTTCCTTTGAGAGGAGTAACCTATTAGTTACAAACCAATCAATAAACATACTGAATGAAAACTTCAAACCAGAAGGCAGGGCTTGAGAAACTGTCACCTGTTAGCCAGAAAAGTAAACCTAATCTTACTTCTGTTGGCTAGGCAGGGCAGCAGTAAAAATGAAGGGAAAAGGGGGGCAGCAGTGGAGCTACTAAACAGTTTCTTGATATGAAGCCAACACACTTTAGCCTCTCATCTCTTGGTTGATTGGGGGAGGGGGGGAAAGACACAGGTTGTTGCTGTTGGAGCTCTTCTGACTACTAAAGGGAAGTAAAAGGCTAGTGTTCTCTTCTCTTTTCTTCCTCTCCCCCCTCCCCCCCTTTCTTTTCTGCTTTTCCTTTGAGTGTGCATATGCTTTTGGCTTCCAACTCCATTGTTGCTGGCTATAGGAAGGAATACCAGTGCCCTGGACAGAAGGTGCTGCTGTTTGCAGAATACTTGATTTGCATCTCTTGAGAGTAGAGATGACTTTTCTCTTACCTCAAGCATGTTATAGCTTACGTGGAGAGGAAAAAATGGCCTGGAAACATCTACACTAGGATTTCCACTGCTACTAACTCAGTTCAGTTGAATTGGTGGAAGCATTATTGTAACTCTGAAATTACCTAGTATAGTTTTTGTTTTAGAGCATAAATGTCTGCTTATGGCTCTGCTCCTGCATCTAGCAGCTTCCTAGCAGGGAAGAGCAAGGTTCAAATACAAAAGAATTCTATCTTACTCAGCTGCAAGTTGACCTGATTGGCAGAGGAATTTTCCTAGGTCACATGGCTGCATGGGAGAGTACTATTTTCCTTAAGCCAAGCTGGTTCTCTGCACTATTGGCTTATACTCTAAACTTTGAGTCTAGAAGCTATTATTCCACTTTTGTAAAAAACACTTTCATACTACTGAGATGGCTTGAATACTTGTGAGCATTGTTGTCTGAAGCTTGACGGTTGCATTTTAATTTGCAGATGCAAAATATCTGAACGGGTGGAAAAGAACAAGTTCCAATTCTACTGAATATTAGTTGATTAAATATTTAGGTTACTGTGCTTTTGGTAGTTCTGAAATTTTATTCTGGACTTGGCATGTTTACTGATTGTGGGACAGTTTGTGTTTGAAATAACCAGTGGAAATATTTCAAAGTATAAACTACTCTCATACAGATAACTAGTGTGGTGTAGGAATATGTACATGGGAATTCATTCTAGCACATGATCTAAAAGAGTTGAAAGACTTTGAAGAAACATCTGCTATAACTTCCAATGTCAATATATTCAATTTGCTGTTGAAAACAGTATGAAAAGTTAGTACTAGCAAACAGGAAACTCGTCCCAGTCAATCCAGATCAGAAGGTGTCCTGGTAAAACTCCACCCTTTCATATGGAAGATATTACCCGAAACTACTTCTGAATCTTTGGGCTAATCCAGGGGTTGGCAACCTACGGCACGTGTGCCAAACATGGCACGCGAGCCGATTTTGGGTGGCACGCCGCTGCCTGCCGCAGTCCCAGCCCCACTCAGCCCCCCCACCCACCGCTCTCCCCTGTGGGGGCAGGAGGCAGAAGCTTGGTCCTGGGGCAGCCAAGCTCCCCCTCCCTCCCGACGATCAGCTGATTGCCCGGGGGAAGGGGGGCGGAGCCGAGCCGCAGTGTGCTCGCTGCTCCCTAGAGGAGACAGAGAAGAGGTAGGGACGGGGCCTTGGGGAAGCAGGTGGAACAGGGCATATCCCTTCCAGCCCTCTGCCCTCACCCCTGAACCCCCCCCCCCACACCCAGCCTTCTGCCCTGCATCTCCACACACACCCATCCCTCTGCCCTGCACCTCCACACACACCCATCCCTCTGCCCATACCCCATAACTCCTCCACCCCCCCCAGCCTTCTGCCCTGCACCTCCACCCCCCCCCAGCCCTCTGGCCTGACCCCTGAACCCCCACACACACCCAGCCTTCTGCCCTGACCCCCCCACATGTCCAGCCTTCTGCCCTGCACCCCCACAGCCCTCATCCCTCTGCCCTGCCCCCCCCTCCCCCCCAGGTCTGGGGTCCCAGCTGCCAGCCCCATGCCAGCCAGCGTCCCGGCCACAGGCCGCGCTCAACCCGCTGCAGGCCTAGGTGAACAGAACCCCAGGCTGACAGCTTAAGATCAGCATTTTAATTTAATTTTAAATGAAGCTTCTTAAACATTTTGAAAACCTTGTTTACTTTACATACAACAATAGTTTAGTTATATAATATAGACTTATAGAGAGAGACCTTCTAAAAAACGTTAAAATGTATTACCGGCACGCGAAACCTTAAATTAAAGTGAATAAATGAAGACTCGGCACACCACTTCTGAAAGGTTGCCTACCCCTGGGCTAATCAGTGCTAACAAAGGTGCTCTTAAAAGGCTAGTTGTATTAGCTTAAGGATGCTTAAATAACTTTTTCAAGAATTTGTTTCTTACAAATGCCAGCTCCTTTCTTGTGTTGGAATCTCCATAAATCGGGGATAGATGTGGCAACTAGTCTTGTAAACAAGTGTGTAATTTTAAACTAGAAGTGAGAACATAATTTCAAATAAACTTGTGGTACTTCAGTATTATGTCTCATACTTAACCTACATTTGTATATGAATGCATGATTTCTGCTCTTCCTCCCTTTTTTTTAAGGTAGGGTGAAGACCTTTCTACTGTAGAGTGGTCCAAACAGCAGCATAAAACTGTGTAATCTCTCTGCTTTAGATCAAACTGGTGGTGGTGGTGGGGAGGTTGTCCTGTCTCCTTTTTTTTCTGCTTCCAACTAGGGTTGTCAAGTGACTAAAAAAATTAATTGCGATTAATCGTGCTGTTAAACTATAGAACACCATTTATTTAAGTATTGTTGGATGTTTTCTGTATTATCAAATGTATTTATTTCAATTACAACACAATATGAAGTGTACAATGCTCACTTATATTTTTGGTTACAAATACACCGGACCCTCGCTAGAACGTGCATCTATATAACGCAACTTCGGATATAATGCGGTTGCGGCCATGGATCCCAAATTTACGTACTGTACAGTACATTTTTTTTTGAGTATATACGTGATAAATTGACTGCTGAGCGCTCTCCTGTCGATTCTAGTACTCCACCAGAATGAGGAGCACAAGCGCAGTCGACAGAAGAGCGTCCGCTATTCACGTACTGTAGCTGAAGTTGCATATCTTAGATCGACCCCGCGCGGTCATGTAGACAAGCCCTAAGACGATTGCTGTAGGCCTAGAACGTCATACAAATGTAATGTAATAAAAATTTACAGGTATTTATCTTTAGAAAGATGTAAAAAATGTCGGGCAAAAGGAAGGCTTCCTCGGTGCAGGAGAAATTGGACGCTATCGAATGACTTAGAAATGGCGAAACCCAGGCAAAGATTAGCCGCGATATTGGCATTAACGAGTCCACCTTTCGTGGATGGCTAAAGAATGCTGACAAGCTCGGAAATTTACATTCATAACCTGGATGAAGAGCATGGCCTTCAAAGAAAACGAGCCCGTTTAGCAAATGATGTTGATCTTGATTCTGTGATATACACGTGGTTTGTGCAAGAACAGCAGAAAGGAATTTCGATCTCTGGTCCGCTAATAGCCATGCAAGTGGAAAAATTCAACCGGGAACTTAATGGCCAATTCAGCAATTTTAAGGCGAGTTCGGGTTGGCTATGGCGATTTCAGAAAAGACACAGAATCTCTTAGATTGTAGTTTCGGGAGAAAAACACTCTCTGCTGGCGCCAACGCCGCACAATCGTACCCTGCGAAGCTGAGGGAAATTTTACAGGCAGAGGGTTACTCGGAGGAACAGGTTTACAATGCAGATGAAACACGAATTTATTATAAAATGTTGGCTGATAAAACCCTGGCTTGTCAGAACAGATGAACGTAAGAAAGAAGGATATAAACAGGCAAAAGATTGCCTTACTTTATTGTTTTGTGTGAATGCAACAGGCAAGCATAAATTAAAACCATTGTGCATTGGAAAGTCTCGCATGCCATGGTGCTTTCATCACGTAAATGTGAATTGCCTGCCGTTTTCGTACAAGAACTCCAAAAAATTCCTGGATGACGAGAGATTTTTGAACAATGGTTCTTCACCGAATTTGTCCCTTCTGTGTGAAAGCATTTGTGGGCAAAACGCTTAGAAGAAAAGGCCGCTCTTTTTTGTTAAACAACTGTCCAGCGCATCCTCCGACTGAAAGACTCAGAACCCGTGATGGTAAAATATGGGTTGAATACTTACCTAAAAACACGACTTCCAAAATCCAGCCGCTTGATCAAGGTGTTATCGCCATTTTTAAGCAGCACTATCAACGAAACTTGGTACGACAAATGATAGAAAGTGAGTTGTCTGTCTGTCACGGATTTTTTTTTTTTTTTTTTTTTTTCTGAAGAAGTTGACTATAAAAGACTTCTTACACATCGGTGGCGATTCCTGGAATTTATTACGCGCTGAAACGATAAACAGCTGTTGGATTCGGACTGAGAGAGTCATTTGGCCACCCACTCCTGGAAGAAAATGAAGAAAGCAGATCAGAGTCTGACGAGGAATTCAACTTCGAGGGATTTACAGAGGAGGAAGTTGGAAGAACAGACATGGAGTGGATGCAGGAGCTGTGCTAGCAACTGTCCGGGCTTGGGGTAACTGTTCTGCCACAAAATATCGAGTCCTGGATAAGAGGCGACGATGAAGCAGAAAAATGTTGTCCTGTTGCTGAAAGTCTAATGCAGGGGTCCCCAACGCGGTGCCCGCGGGCGCCATTGCGCCCGCCAGAGGGTGTAAGTGCCCCTGCGGAGCCCTCTGTGGTTTTTTTGTTTTTTGTTTTTTTTGGCGCCCGCCAGAAGGAAAAGGTTGGGGACCACTGGTCTAATGGATGACCAAATTCTTCAGGCAGTACGACCAAACAACATTCCAGAAGCTGAAGAATTGGCCTTCGCTGTGGAAGAAGAAGAGGAAGATGAAGTGGACGTCATTCCAACGTCAACTGCGACCGTAGCCGGCTTAGAGACTGCTTTGAGATGGTTTGAGATGCAAGACGTTGAGCCTATTTAAAAAATTATGCAGCTACGTAGTCTTTTGCAGTTTGCTAAGTGGAAGCAGCACATCAGCAAGGAGCAAAAGCAACTCATTGGCTTTTTAAAGAAAAACTAGACTAGTTTATTGTAATGTTGCTTTATTAGAGATTAAGTAAACACTTTTTTTTCTCGTTTGTTTCCTTCAAGTAGGAGTTTATTTTCTAAGGTTTTCTATACTTTATGGATGTGACATTTACTGTATACAATTTCATTTTAACGCGGTCCCCGCTATAACGCGGTACTTGGAATGGATCCCAAATCTCGCATTCTAGTGAGGGTCCAGTGAATTTGCACTGTAAAAAAACAAAATAAATAGTATTTTTTTTCAATTCACCTAATACAAGTACTGTAGTGCAATCTCTTTATCATGAAAGTTTGAATTTAAAGATGTAGAATTATGTACAAAAAACCTGCATTCAAAAATAAAAAAATTCAAAACTGTAGACTCTGAAAGTCCAATTGGTCCTATTTCTTGTTCAGCCAATCGCTCAGACATACAAATTAGTTTATATTTGCAGAAGATAATGCTGTCTGCTTCTTGTTTACAATGTCACATGTAAGTGAGAACAGGCATTTGCATGTCACTGTTGTAGCCAGCATCACAAGATATTTACATGCCAGATGCGCTAAAGATTCATCTGTCCCTTGAAGCTTCAACCACCATTCCAGAGGACATATGTCCATGCTGATGATGGATTCTGCTCGATAACAATCCAAAGCAGTGTGGACCGGTGCATGTTCATTTTCATCATCTGAGTCAGATGGCATCAGCAGAAGGTTGAGTTTTTTTCTTTTTTGGTGTTTTGGGTTCTGTAGCTTCTGCATCCAAGTGTTGCTCTTTTAAGACTTCTGAAAGCATGCGCCACACCTCATCCCTCTCAGATTTTGGAAGGCACTTCAGATTCTTAAATCTTGGGTCGAGTGCTGTAGTGATCTTTAGAAATTGGTATCTTCTTTGCATTTTATTAAATTTGCAGTGAAAGTATTCTCAAAAAATGTGCTGGGTCATCATCCGTGACTGCTATAACATGTATTATATGGCAGAATGCGGGTTAAATGGAGTAGGAGACATATAAGTCTCCCCGAGGAATTTAGTCACAAATTTAATTAACGCATTATTTTTTTAATTAGCGTTATCAGCATGGAAGCATGTCCTCTGGAACAATGGCCGAAGCACAAAGAGGCATATGTATTTTTAGTGCATCTGTCATGTAAATGTCTTGTGATGCCGGCTACAACAGTGCCATGCAAATGCCTGTTCTCACTTTCAGGTGACATTGTAATTAAGAAGTGAGCAGCATTATCTCCTATACATGTAAACAAGTTTGTTTCTCTTAGCAATTGGCTGAACTACAAGTAGGACTGAGTGGACTTGTAGGCTCTAAAGTTTTATATTTTGTTTTTGAGTGCAGTTACGTAACAAACTACTTTTGTAAGTTGCACTTTCATGATAGAGATTGCACTACAGTACTTGTATGAAATGAATTTAAAAACATCATATTTTTACAGTGCAAATATTTGCAATAAAAATAATATAAAGTGAGCCCCGTACACTTTGTATTCTGTGTTGTAATTGAAATGATACACTTTCAAATGTAGAAAAAAATCCAAAAATATTTAATAAATTTCAGTTGGTATTGTTTAACAGTGCAATTAATTGCAATTTAATTTTTTTGAGTTAACCACGTGAGTTAACTGCAATTAATCAACAGCCCTACTTCCAACCCTTCCTTCTTCCCCCTTCCCACTTTTTCTCCTCTCTTTTGAACAGCACTGAGTCACTCTTCTTTCTGCTCCTTCTCCGTGTTGCTATTTACCATCCACCCAACTTCCTATGAGCCGCCTCCTCTGATTTCAGCTGCTGGTCTCTTTTCTCTCTTCAATCTCCCAATATTCTTCGTCTGTGATGTCAACTTCCATGTTTGATGACTCATCCAACCCTGTGGCTGCATGTTTGCTCTCCCTCATCTTGTCATTTTTTTAAATTTTGATCCTACCTGCTTCAACTCTTCCACTCATCCAATCAGCCATTCCTTTGACTTTATTTTCACCAAGCACTGTTCTTTCATTTTCNCCCCCCCCCCCCCCCCCCCCAAAGCCCCTCCTGGTCTTTACCATTGCCTATCAGGCCCCCTCTTCTCTCTCCCCCCCCCCATGTCCTCTTATTTGGCCTTTCTGTGACTTCCTATCCATCAGTGTTGATGACTTGTCTGCTCTTAACCCTTTCCTCCCTATCTTCTCTTCCATTTCTTCCACTGATAAGGTGGTTGTTTCTCTCCATTCTTCATCCTTTTTGCTCTTTTCTCCCATTGCAAAGTCTACTCTGTGAACTTCTGGCCCAGGCTTACTCCAACTTTTTTTTTTTTTTTAGTTTCTGCCAGAGATCCTCTGCAACACCTTGTGACCAGCCTGACTTGCTCATCAGAAGTTTGTGTTCTCCTCCTTAATTTCTGCCAACATAATTGAATCCCACGTCTGCAATCCTAGTTATCTTCTCACACCTTTGACTAATTCCTCAAACCACAGGATTTTTCAGATTTCTTGCAAGAGAAAATTACATGTTTCCTTCTTCCTCAACTCTGTCCTTTCTTTCTCTGTCATAAGTGTAGAAGTCTCCTCTGAGCTCTTCTTTTAACCACTTCAGTCCTAGTGACCCTGGCCCATCTCCTGATCTTCCTCACACCCACTTTTGTCCTTTCCCAAACATTTCTCCTTAGCCTCTCACCTTCCTCTGGGTTTTCCTTCACAATATACATATTGTCTAGTTGCTTCAATCTTAAAAAACCCATCACTCTGCTTGCCTCTCCAACTAATGTCCCTTCTCATTTTCATCTCTATACTCATTAACTCCACTGTTTGCATTGCTGTCTGCAGTTCCTCTTCTATCCGGCTTCCACCCCTTGCACTCCACTGAAACTACTGTCTCTAAAATGACCTCTTACTAGTCAAAGCTCAGTCAGCTGCCTTCAGCCATTGACCATGCTGATCACCATGCTTTTCTTAAAACTCTGTCCTCCCCTTGCTTCCAGTACTCTGGCCTCTCTAACTGCTCCTTCAGCATGTTGACAGGAAAATCCACCATCTCCCCAGCTCTGTATGGGGGTTCCACACGGTTCTGTTTCTCTCCCTCTGCACACGTGTGGATAATCCCATCCGCAGACAAATTCAGTACAGTCTCTATGCTGAGAACTTGCAGATATTTCTTTCTACTCATACCTGTTTCCTTCTGTCCAAACTAAAAACAGTTTTGTTTTTCTTTCGTGAATGATTAACACAGAGCTCTTAATCTCCCCTCCCCCCACCAAACCCTCCTTTCTCAATCACTATGGACATTGCCGTACTGCCTGTTGCTCTGACTGGTAACCTGGGTATCATTTTTGACTAGGACCTCTCTAGGGTGTCCCCCTTGGACGTAAGCTGTGTAACAGGATCTAGTCAAGTCTTGTAGATTCTGTCCACATAACACTTCTAAGGTATGGCTTTCCCTGCGCATTCACGCAGCTAAAACTCATCTGGGTTCTCATCTTGCTTACTGCAACATCCCTTTTTCTCTGGCCTTGACAAAGGTATTCTTTTTCCACTCATCCATTCAGAATACTGCTTCATAGACCATTCTCCTAGTCTGTCATTTTGACCATGTCATTGATCTTTGCATCCCTATTTCCAACTGTTTGTGCTTCCCACTTTTGAAACTTTATGGCTTCTGCTTTGCTTGATTGGGAGGAGAGAAGTGGCTTTGAAGTTGTTCCTTTTGTGGGTCTGGGATTGGAAAAGCCAGTGGTGTCCTTAAGAAGGATGAGGAGTTATTTTCACTTTTTAGTAGGGGATAATGGGTGAAAGGCACTGCTTGTGTCAATATCAAAGTTGCGTGTAGGCAAGAAAATGTGTCCATCCACAAAAACTTCTTCATTCCAGAAGCAAATTACTCTAAGTAGTATCAGACAGACTTTTACAAGTGAAGGTGAAAAGTTACTACTTGGTAGTTTTAGGTTTGCCTTGTTTTATACACTTTTTTTTCTCAAAAGAAGGAATTTGTCAATACAGTTGATCTAACAGTTAACATTGAAGGTGTACTAGTATCCATGTAATGAGCAAATATAATGGGTAGATAAGGTTTTTAGAATGTGTAATCGTTGCATGCATTTTTCCTCAGATTTTATGAAATACAAGTGCTGTGAAATTTCTTTCCTAAACTACTGCTCACTTTCATACTTCTAAATGTTTAATTGTAACATTTCTTGGTATTGTGTACAGGGGCAACCTCAACTGGTTGTTTGGCTTAATTAAAAAAAAAAATTCAGACCACTCTGAAGATGGTTTTTCCCCCTATAATCACTTCTGCTTGCCTTTTAATGACTAAAATAGTGGCCTTTTTTTGTTTTTGTTGTCATACTGCTTTCTCCTGTTGCTGCAGAGCCAGCACAGCTAAGAGAATGAGGCCATGTCTATACTACAGACCTATATCAGTATAGCTACATCGCTCAGGGATGTGAAAAATCCACACCTCAGGTGACTTAGTTATACCGACCTAACCTCTGTGTAGACAGCGCTATGTCATTAGGAGAGCTTCTCCCATCGACATGGCTATTGTCTCATTGTGAGTTGGATTAACCACGCCGAGGGGTAAAACTCTCCTGTCAGCATTAGTAGTGTATTCACTAAAGTGTTACAGCTGTGCAGCTGTAGTGCTGTACATGAAGACAAGCCCTCAGTTGAGAGTAGTCTTTTTCTAAAATGGACCATAATAAACATTTGTTAATGTGCAGTCAGTTACATATATGCAGACCTGTTGCGCACAATAAAATTGCACAAGTGTCAGGCATAATTTAACCTGCTGATGTTATTTGTGGCTGTTTGTTTGAAAGGGAATTTAAGGCTTAATTTGTCACAGGATGTTTGTGGGGCATGCCAGTCTTTTATTTTTCCTGTATGTGGACTACTTTACATGGATTGCATAGATACTGTTGAAGTAATACACTACAATACCATTTTAAGGGTTATTCAGTTTAAAAAAATGGTTCTAAAATTAATAACTTTTTTGTTCTAGTTAGTAAGGTTACAGTTGAGGTCTTAAAGATTTGTCCTTAAAGTAGGCCTTGATGTCTGAACACAGTATTTCTAGTTGATCACGTCATTTTAACAATGTACTGCAAGCTAACAGTAAAAATGCAAGTCAAATTTGACTGTTGGCAGCAAAATTGGAAGGGAGGACTTGCCTTGAATGTCTATTTTAATAATTAAATGCTATTTCAAAACACGTGTTGCATCACATGAAACCTAAATCAACACAATTCAATTATTGAAATTGGATGCTCAATACTGTGAGCACAGTGGATTGTGTAATGATCATAGAATATCAGGGTTGGAAGGGACCTTAGGAGGTCATCTAGTCCAACCCCCTACTCAAAGCAGGACCATTCCCCAGACAGATTTTTGCCCCAGATCCCTAAATAGCCCCCTCAAGGATTGAACTCACAATCCTGGGTTTAGCAGGCCAATGCTTAAACCATTGAGCTGTCTGCATATTTTGCTATTGTTATTTAGTTGGTAGTTTACTGAAGTTTGTAATTCTTTCCTTGAACAAAAATGTTGAATTTCAAAAAAAAAAAAAGTAAGCCTTAAGCTGCAGAACTAATTTGGGTATAGACATGTTACAGGGCTTTGATTATCCTGAGTTAGCATGTTTTTTGTCTGTCTTCCCATGGCATTTTAGGCTTATTCTAATATTAAAGATGCTTGTGTAATAAATCCATACAACTTCTGTTTTTAAAATGGCTTTTTCATGTTGACGCTAATAAGGTATTGTCTGCTTCAACTAGCTTCTCAGGATCAGTTTTGCCCAGTATAAACTAGATTGAGTGGCTGGGAGTTTGAACTTCTGCCATTGCATTGACTGACTGGACATGGGCTCTCCTATTTCTATGACTGTAGAACTAATTAACAATTAAAAAAAAATCCTTATGATCTTAGAGTTAGAAATATTTCTATACTACGTTAAGCACAGTAACTGGGAATGGAAAGGCATGTCACTTGATATGAAATCCCCCTCTTTCTATGCTAGGCTGTACATATGTTGATGTTCCCTGAAATATTCCCCCAAACGCTTCACCAGCACAGAAAAAAAAACAATTTGTCATGCTTCCTATTTAGGAAACTTACTGGCTTATTTCCACCTGCTGGAGAAAGGAAACCATTTGTTGCTTAGTATAGCCTAAAGCAGCGGTCGGCAACCTTTCAGAAGTGGTGTGCCGAGTCTTCATTTATTCACTCTGATTTAAGGTTTCATGTGCCAGTAATACATTTTAATGTTTTTAGAAGGTCTCTTTCTATAAGTCTATAATATATAACTAAGCTATTGTATGTAAAGTAAATAAGATTTTAAAAATGTTTAAGAAGCTTCATTTAAAATTAAATTAAAATGCAGAGCCCCCTGGACCGGTGGCCAGGACCCGGGCAGCGTGAGTGCCACTGAAAATCAGCTCGCATGCCGCCTTCGGCACCCGTGCCATAGGTTGCCTACCCCTGGCCTAAAGTGAAATTGTTTAAAGGGACTAATCTTTCTCCCTTCTCTAAACTTGTAAAGAAGTTACTTTGAAGGAGGTGGCCTTCCGGTAAGCAATAGTCCTACTACCTACTTGACATCAGAATGAGGTGGCCTGATTGCTAATCATGCTCTTGAGTCAACTTTGTTAACAGTGATAATTGGAGAACTCTGCTGGCAGCTTGCTAGTTTTCCAACTGACGCTAGCTCTGTTGGTCATACATGAGCAGTAAGTAGAAACTGCTTGTGTAGTCCAGCTGAGACTACCAGTGAGGCTTTAATCTGCTTGTGATTGTTGGGTTTGTCAGGCCCCCATGGACTCCAGATCTTGTCCAGGAGCAGTGCTGGTGAAATGTTATGGTACCACTATCTGGTGTCTGCCATCTCTGCATCCAGAAGTTGGTGTTTGGTTACTATAACCTACTAACCATTTTGCTTATTTTTAGACTTTTGGCATGTACACAAATATATAGGGTCTCCATGATCTTCTCTGGCCTTTCATAAACAGAACCTACCTGGCAGTTCAGCAACAAAGTAGTACTGTTCTCCTTTTCACACTCCAACTGCAGGTAACCTTTGACAGAGACTAAGGGGGAAGGTCAGTGGTGAGAGAGAGTTCTGCATGACAGACATGCATAAAGCCAGCATTCAGGCACAGTCGCTCTTTTGAGGCTCATCTTTGCACAGCAGATCTCATCTGAGACGCATTCTTGGCAGATACTCTTTTAGTCCACCTGAAGCACGCTAAATTAGTACACCTCTACCCCAGTATAACGCGGTCCTCAGGAGCCAAAAAATCTCACCGTTTTATAGGTGAGACCACGTTATATTGGGGTAGGGAGAGGAACCGCTCCCTGCCCCAGCTCACCTCCACTCTGCCTCCGCCTCCTCCCTGAGTGCGCCGCTGCTGCGCTTCTCCTCTCCCCCCCCCTTCCACGCTTGCTGTGCCAATCAGCTGTTTGGCCCGGCAAGCCGGGGGGGGGGGGGGAGAGGGGAGAAGCGGAGCGGTGGCGGCTTGCTCAGGGAGGAGGCGGAGGCAGAGCAGAGATGAGCGGGGAGCTGTTGCTCTGCACTCCCCGTTACTTGCTGCGGCCCTCCCCGGGGCCCCCTACCCCAACTCACCTCCGTTCTACCTCCTCTCACAAGCGTGCCGCAGCTCCGCTTCTCCTCCCTCCCAGGCTTGCCGCGCCAAACAGCTGATTGGCGCAGCAAGCCTGGGAGGGAGGAGAAGTGGAGCAGAGCGGCATGCTCGTGGGGGGAGGAGGAGGGTGCGGCGGAGCGGAGGTGAGCTGGGGCGGGGGGGCCCCGGGGAGGGCCGCAGCAAGTAACGGGCGGGCACAGAGGAACTGCTTCCGGTAACACAAATTCGGATATAATGAGGTAAAGCAGCCCCGTCCCCCCAAGCGCTGCTTTACCGCATTATATCGGGGTAGAGGTGTAGTAGCAATGGTCCACTGGCTGCAAATACAGCTAATGCTTGGCATTTAGGCACAGATCAATGTGAGTTAGGCATCTAAATTCATCTGAGGATCTGGATCTTAGTGCTTTTACCAGGGGATGTCGGAACACTTCAGTGTAAGTACTAAAATCTATTTTACAGATGGGGAAACTGATAGATTGGACAAGTCCATATCATGCAGTGATTGAGTGATAGCTATAGCAGAGCTCAGGTCTCCAGACTCTGTCCCATGCTCTTAACTGCTAGAACACACTTGCCTATATCCTGGCACCTTTATTGCCGTCCTTCTTATTGTGTCTGGCCTCTTGAAATGTGATCACCAGGCAATGGCTGTTCCAACTCCTGCCCGGGGCAGGAAGGCAGTTTGGGTGCCAGACTTGTTAAATGTCTTCAAAAGGTATGTGGTGGGATGTGCTTGAAACATTATGGATTGTCCTCTCAAGTTCAAGTCGGTTAAGGACCTTGTACGTAAAGCAAAATAGCTATGGACCAGTACTTTGGCATTATTCATGGCTTAAGCAGCAATTGGATACTCCTTCTGTATGAAGAAGGCAAGCCAGTGAAACCTTGACTAATAATACTCAGCTGCAAATAATGGGTACTTGAACACACACAAGCTTAGCAGGTCACTTGATGCATGTGATGTCTATAACTTCACATGTTAAATCAGTGCCCTGCTAATTAAAATGCAATTTTTGACAAAGTTTGTTCATGTCATAGTAGATACAAACAAGAAAGCTAAGCTGTGCCTTGTAGACCTCTAAATAAGAGAAGATCACTTACAGTACTGCCTGTGTGGGGCTTGTTCTTGAAAAGATAAAGGAATTCAGTGGATGAGAAGGGACTCGGATTTACTTACAAATCTAACCACTTCTGAATAAGAAAAGTACTGAAATTGCATGATGGAACTCTAGGACAGTGTTTTTCCAAGTTCAGGTCATGACCCAGTACTGAGTTGCGGCATGTAAGGCACTGGGTTGCCTTGCTCAGTACCCAAGGACCTAGCAGCTCTGGTCAGCACTGCCGACCGGGACATTAAAAGGCCTGTCGGCGGTGCTAGTGCCTACCTGTTCTGACACCGCTCTGTGCCCCGGAAGTGGCCAGCAGCGTCTCCGGCTTCTAGGCAGGGGGGCCACGGGGCTCCATGCGCTGCCCACCACCCCCAAGCACCAGCTCTGCACTCCCATTGGCTGGGGGCGGGGCGGTGTCTGCAGGCGAGAGCTGTGCGGAGTCACTTGTGCGCACCTCTGCTTAGGAGCCTGACCTGCTGCTGGCCCCTTCCAGGGCGCAGCGTGGTGTGCAGTGCCAGGACAGGCGTCAAGCCTGCCTCTGCACCTCAGCTGCGCTGCTGACTGGGAGCCTCCAGAGGTAAGTCCATGCCCCAATCCCTAGCCCTGAGCCCCCCCAAATCTGGAACCCCTTCCTGCATCTGAAACCCCTCATTCCTGGCCCCACCCCAGAGCCCTGATCCCCTCCCAAACCTTAAACCCCTCATCCCCAGTTCCGTTGGGTCACAGGCATCAACAATTTTCTTCAACTGGGTCCTCAGAAAAAAAGTTTGAAAACCACTCCTCTAGGAGAATCTGAATAGAATCCTGGGCTCCCAGGAGCAAGGATGTGGAGGACCCCTTTCATAATAAATCTCGGCACTCCTTAATTAGGTCTCCTCTTCAGCAGGCATGACTACTGAATCCTCCAACTGGAGACCCGAGGAGGTAGCTAAAATTTTGATCATGGAGACTAAAAGAACTGATGTGAAAGTTCCTGCACTTGCTCATCAACTAAAAGTCTCTGATTATAAGGGGAACACGACGAAGTTTTGGGGTCAGGGCAAAATCACATGAACAAAAGGAAATCTTTAGTATAACACTTGAGCAGTGACACTGAGGCCTTAGATTGTATCTGTCTAAACTCAGAGTATGAGCCTGTCCTGAGATCCTGAAACCGCTATTAAGTAAGTATAGGAGATGGTAGCAGCTCAGTGGAAGAAATGTACCTAGATATGTATGCTTACTTAGAAAAATCCTATATGCTATGCTGGATAGTGAGTGGGGCTGGTCACAAAGCTGCACACAATTCTGAGGCAAACTGGAAGCATTGTGGCAGGATTACAGTTAGTAATCTTAAAAACCATTTTTATATATATGTAAACTCCCAAAATGCACCAGACAATGAAAATATCAGCACACATTTGAACTTCAGTAGTAGTAAATATCACTTGAAAGGTGGGAGTCTCTTTGGACTGATTTGGTTTAGGGATCCATGTACGGTGAGCAGCATGAGGGACAGAAAGAGGTTAAACATTGTTTTAGAATTGGGAGTAGGCAGAGGCTTGAAGGAAAAAGTAGCTACCATCCAGGCTTTCTAAGTAGAGTGGAGCTCCACTTCTCTGGGTCTGAATTGCGTTGCATGGCATCTGCCTTCTCCTGTTGCATATCTTCTAAGTTATTTGGAATGGAATTCTTCCTCTGTGACATCCAGCCTTTTCAATTTGAGAGCCAAAATATTGATTGACTTTTTTGAAATATTTCCTACATAAAACATTTTCATTGCTGTTTACGGTGGGGTTGTAGCCGTGTTGGTCCCGGGATATGCAAGAGATAAGCTGGGTGAGAGAGAATCTTTTTTTCTTTTTCTTTGTTTATTGGATCAGTTTCTGTTGGTGAAAGAGACAAGGCAAGAAGACTGTTTAAGGAATTGTTACCTCCTGCAACAGATGCCAGAGTCCTGTTCCAACTGCAGTATTGTTCCACTGCCTAGCAGAAATCTGGGCCCTTGCAAGTCAGCTTGTGGTGAAGGAAGAATTAGTGACCTGAGTCAGAATATATGCTGAGAGAATCATCCCCTATTTTTACTTATACCCATGTGTACGTGTCCATGTGCGTGCATTTACACGCACCTAGACAGGCGTACACATCCTGGAATGAGATGGCCAGACAACTTGCAGTGCCATTGCTTCTTGCAGGAACTTCAGCCCAACGCCACTACCTGATTCCAGAAAGCAACTCTGCTTCAGAAATTGATACTAGCCCAGGGGCAGGAAGCAAACATTCCTGCTGATGCTGTTCCTTCTCTTAAAAGATGGCTCTACTAAAAAACTTGGGCATAACTAAAATTACCAACAAATTTTAAGAATCAATAACAGTATTAAACCTCAAGAAATAAAAAAATAAATAAATCATGATTTTTGAAGGGAGCCGAAGACTAGAGTGTGTGTGGGTAAGGGGGGGGTGGCATTTTAATTTTTGCAACTCCCCCTGCACATATCCTGTGTGAGACAAATATTGTTGTCCACTCTCCCAAACTTATTGGGTTATGGTCATTGCCCCTGCGGAAGGAGCTTTCGCCCCTGCATCTGCCTATCCCCTCCCCAGCAGTTCTGCCCCATCTCTCATCAGCTCACTCTCCCAACCTCACCTCTACTCCCAGGCCAGGTGGCACACTGTTCCCAGGCTGGGTATTGCATGGGGGAGAGAAAGGGGGCAGAAGAACTGTCCTGTTCATGTTGTTCCCTCCTTCCCCTTCCCCCTCCTCCTCCTATGAGAGTGGCTTTGGGTTGCTGTAGGAAGGGAGAGCACGAGCTCTGCCTACAGCAGCTTTGATTGCCCCACTTCCTGGGTGGATTAACCAGACAGGCAGTCATGGAGAAGGCTAAATTCTCTGGGTTGGAGTGTCTCATGTCATTGGAAAAACTGGTGCCAGTCTAGCTCCCACCAGAGTCATGTCTCTTGGGGTGGGAGGGGACCACCAGAGTTGGCAACACTGCAATACTTGCTCACATGCTGAGAAAAAACATAACAGAACTACCTGTTAGTGCCTTCCATAACAGTATATTCCATTTCTCTGGGATTCCTGCAGTCTAGATCTCTAGCAGCCTTGCCTCTAGGTGACGTTGGGAGAATCTTTTATGCATTCTCCGTAGGGAGAATTTTCACTCTGGATGTAAGTAGATGGCTGTGGACAAAATATACTTTTAGTGTACAGGCAGCCAGAAGAAATTCTGTCACTATTTAGTCATGTAACTGGAAATCTTATGCACTCTCTCCCATGAAGAACAGCTCAGATTTGTGGGTGATTTCCCCCCTCCCTTTTTCCCCTTCTTGCAGAGGAGGGGGAATGCATCAGATCCATGCTTCTGAAGGGAAACTTGTGCATTAGTTGAACACTATACAGTTGACATACTGTGACTTGGCAAATGCTCCAAATGAAAGATTAGTTGACTTTAGTCTGTGTAGTGCTGGTGCTTTTTGGGGAAACCAGTGTGGTGGTTCTCTTGCAGATAATCTCTAATATTGTGAGGTAGGGAACAATGTAGGAGTCCCGTGCCTAACGCCAATCCCAGTCTGAGTTATACAGAGACACTGCGATATGCTGCAGCTGCACTAACAGACAAGGGTGTCTAGCATCAGTCTTCCACTAGTCTAGGATTGTGATCAGATTACAAAGCAACATTGAAATCTGGATTTTGCAAAATCCATGTGAGCAGTTGTGATATTTTAAGAAAGAGAGGGCAAAAGCCTGTGAAAGGCGCTGGGAATGTTGGTGTTATCTAACAGGCATGAGGAATCTAACTGGTCAAGGTCGGATCCACGAGGACTAATGTTGAATGAGATGCATAACACTACTTTTAATAATCTCTAGTACTGGTTTTGAATATCTGCTATTCAAAATACCTCTCACTAATATGAGAACACAAGCTTTTAAAATGACTTCAGTGGCTGTGCTAAGTGCTGAGCTATGCTTCAGCACTCAACTCTCAAAACCTGAGCTTAAAAATACCCCTTAAACTATCATACTTTAATATCTGTTTTAACAGATACTGCAGTCCAAGTGGTGGTTTGAAGTGTGACACTTTGGACCTTATCCAGTTTTCCTATCCTTTCTACTTTCATATAAGTAATGCTATATTCTTCATTACAGCTGTTTTGCCTGCAAATCCCCTTTTGATTTTTAAAATTATGGATGGAGTCATAAGTAAAAATAGGTTTACTGACCACAGTTCAGTTGCTATCAGCTTGCCTACGTAAACACAAAATAGCATAATTTGCCACAATATGAGGTACTCCTCTTTCTCTGTTTAGGAATGAGCAAGCACGAATCTCAAAGTATTTCTGTCCAAGGACGTTGGCAGGGCAGTATGGGGTCTTTCTCTTTGAGGTCATTGGCAAAGCAATATTTAGAAAATCAAAGATATCTGTGAGAATGTTGTAGGCTTCCCAAGATTAAGTATAAAGGCATCATGTACCTATTTTACTTGAGTAAGTGTTTCTTGAGTTGATTATCTTAAAATAACTTTCTCACTAGCAATTGTAAATTCAGTGCTCCCAACAACTTTAAAAACAGATCAGATTTCATCTGATCTCCGAACAAGAATTTCTGGCTAATGACTGGGTCTCGTATGCTCAATGGTTATATGTTTATCTAATTCACACATGTATGCAGAAGTTTAACATTTTAAACTACTGTACTTGTAAAGCATCTCTCTTCCCACTTTAATCTTACGCATCCCTTCTCCCAGGAATTGGCAGCAATACAACTGTGCCACCTCCCTCCATAAGGAAGTGTACAGTTTCTCGGACACTTGTTTAGTTGTCAACTTAATAATGTATGTAGGTACCACTAAAAATGCATTTATCCCTAAATATGTTTATAAATGCTGTGGATTTTAAACAGTCCATATCCTACCTCTTTCCATGAAAGCATCACAAAAAGCTAAATTCTCTTTTCTAGAAAAAACTCTAATATAGAATGTCATGTTGACTAAATGTAACTAATACATACTGATAGGGTGGATTTGATTTAAATCAAATTGATTTAAATCACTAGTCAGGAAGACTCGACATAAAAGTGCATTCTTGTTGGTTGTTATAACCTTAATACATACACCTCTACCCCGATATAACGCTGTCCTCGGGAGCCAAAAAATCTTACCGTGTTATAGGTGAAACCGCGTTGTATCGAACTTGCTTTGATCTGCCGTAGTGCGCAGCCCCGCCCCCCCGGAGCACTGCTTTACCGTGTTATATTGGGGTAGAGGTGTATTCTTCACAACACAGAGATGTAGGTTTCATTTTTAGAAGGTACACAGTATACATTTTTAAACAGTGCTTTATTTTGCAAACTTTTCAGATTAGTTTTACAGCTATATCAGAAAATGAATGATTGTTTGGTTATTTCATTTACCAAAGGTAATTGAAGCAGTTCACCTCCCAATGACTTCATAAATATCTATCTCCAATTGAACAGATTAATCATTAATGTTTGGGAGGATTTTCTTGCCATGCTGTATTGGGAGGAGAACATCACCAGACAGACATTTACATTGTTTTATTGAACTAAAACAATATTATGGAGTCTGTTTTTATTTTTTATTTTATTTAACAGCAAACATAATATTTTTAACAAAACAAGCATATGTCCCTTGCTTCTCACATTTATCTCCAGACTTCTTCTCCTTGTCCAGATCTTTTCTGCCCCCAACAATTTTCTATTCATTGAACTTTTTGAAACTTTGCACTTTTAGAGAGAGGTAAGGGATTGACTCTGTGTACACAAATTTGCAGAGGGACAATAGAATTGAGGTCTGTTATTTCTCACCTCTCTCTGTATATTATTTATTTAAAAACATCTTTGCTGTTAACAAGCATGTTACCTCTGGAGACACAAATCCACAGTTTGAGAACTGCAAAACTAAGCATCTCTGACGGTATCTTCTAGACTGAGCACTGCGTCCCATTGGGTAGGTTAACCTAAGTAATCTATACAGAAGCCTGTGGAACCCCATAAGATTGGGTCCCTAATCCATGAACTATTGGAACTCATTTACAAAACTTTCCTTAAACATTACATGAATATATTGTCTCATACTATAGAATTAGAATTTATAATCCCTATTCCATGATGAGATACATTTTAGCTCAAAGATATCTTAATTAAAACTATCTTTAGATAGGTTTTTTCCCTCAAAAATCCGCTTTAAAAAAAAAACAACAAACAGATTTTTTTATTTAAAAGAAAAGCATTGATTTTTATCCACCCTGCATACTGAGTGGTAATGAGGTTATCTTTTAGAGTATCACTTGACTTGGAACAGACTTAAGCCTTCCATTCCGTGAAGACACTTTTCTTTCTTAATAATGTAGTATCTTCAGGAATCCTTTTCTGTGTCTGAGTGTATTGACTTTTTTTCTTACAGTGAATGGTAGTGTCTAGAAAGGGTATGTCCCTTCAGGAGAGAGGTGCCAATGTCCAACCGGCCTAATAACAATCCAGGGGGGTCACTGCGACGT
Organism: Platysternon megacephalum; assembly: GCA_003942145.1. Classification (NCBI taxonomy): domain Eukaryota; kingdom Metazoa; phylum Chordata; order Testudines; family Platysternidae; genus Platysternon; species Platysternon megacephalum. The sequence continues at coordinate 246,850 of QXTE01000238.1, read as the reverse complement.
TCACAGAGGAACACTGCTGGGGCCCAACCACAAGACGACACATTAGGAGGAAGGTAAGATCGCTACTACAAGTATATTGAGAAACTCTGAACAAAAGGCATATATATTAGTATCTAAATACAGCATGACTTGATGCTATTAAAGTCAGTCTTTCAAGTTCTGTAATCCTAATAACTGGAATTGCTGTGACTTCATAAATGTTTTTCCTCAAATTACAGCTGCAGTGCTGTTGTAGGCTGAAGTGATCAGGTGAAGTGTAAAATACGGAATCTGGTTATATGTAATCTTCCAGCTAGCATGAAATCTAGACATAGAATGTGAAAATACATAATTTGTTCTCCTGAGCCACGTAGCCCAAGAGTGATTGTGAAGTCCCAAAAAACAGAATCCATCCAGACTACCCCGAAAAAGGACTTATTTACATATCTCTATTACAGCAGGTAGACAGTGTAAACACCATTTCAGGTTAACTTACTCCTTTAAATGGGACAAGTGACTGACATAATTTTTTCTCTTTTTAGCAAGTGAAAACAACTGCTTACGGTGTCAAAGCATTTTATTGTGTGATACGGCCTGTTTGATCTCAAATTAGATATTTGGCCACTTGATTAGTTTCTCAAAACACCTCTTGTATTTAAGAGCCAACATAAAAAGCTGACTAACAAGAGGACTGCTGCCTTGTGCTGTACACACAGGAAGAGTGTTTCTTAGTAGTCGAGGCATTTGGCCACGTTTTGGTCCACTAACACTAGTTTTGGTCTGTCCAACGATATAAACAGCAGCATGGTCGACAGCTGCTTGGTTAGCTGTTCCTTTTTGACCAGGACAAGGAAATCCAGGTTCACTTTGTTCAAGATGCAACTTTAGCCATCAATAAGGCACTTTGGACCCCAAGGAACAAGAATCTGTCTTCAAGATAGAACTGGTCTTAAGTCCTAGTCAGCTATTGCCTTTGCCAGCACCATACAACACCCAATGTTAGTGCCTGCATTCGTGGCACTGTCAGGCAAGGATTTGGGGCAATTGTAAACCACCTTATCAGTGACCACATTGGCAGCAAAGACCAATATTGCCTCCTCACCAAGGCAGGGAGATCCAAACACCAGGCTGTATAGACTCCTCACACAGATTCCCCTCTTCCATTCCTAAGACACAAGGGGGAGCACTAAGCTGACTCATTCAACAAGGAGATGTGATGCTTTCTCAATCTGTGGCTCTGTACTCAAAAGGTACAAGACATTTTCAGTACCTATAACTGACAATTCTGGTGACCTTGAATCAGCAGCATCGACATTGGTACTAGTACTGACATCAGCATGGATAATAGAAACCTTAATGGTACTTGCTCATTTCAATGTGTGAAGAGGTTGCTATGTTTCTGGCACTGATGTCATAGCCCTGGTCTTTTGGTACCACGGTCACCTTAAATTTGAGTATCACCTCTGCAGGAAGCTTACTCATCTCCTTCACCAGGGTACACTTTCTTTCCAAAGAGGAAAAGTTTCCCTGATAAAGTGATCACACTAATCAATGAGAGAGCCTCTCTACAGACCAGGGACTTGAATTTCAGAGCCTTGTCTCATCCACTTCAGGCATGACAATGGCCTGGTCAGTCATACTGGAACCAGCATTATCCCTATAATGCTCCACCTTGACCCTGTTTGATGTACTGGGGACCTACATCCAGGAGTTGCCCTGCATCCTATTGGTCAAAAAAATATAGGAAGTTCTTCGAGTGCTCGCTCATGTCTATTCCATTCTGGGTGTGCGCGGGCCCACATGCACAGTTGTTGGAGATATTGGCTGTAGCGGTATCTATGGGGCCAGCTGTGGTGCCCTCTGGAGTGCTAAGCTCATGCGGCAATATATCAGGCGCCACCGGCCCTACACCCTCTGTTCCTTCTTGCTGCCCGTGACAGTTGGTTGGAGCATCTGGTCTTGCTTAGCAAGAGCATTAGCGGTTTTTCACTGTTTAGACCATTCTCCTTTGTTTAGTTGAGTGATTAGTTAGCTGTTCAGTGTTTTAATAGTAGTTTAGTAGTTAGAGTCCTGGCTGGATCTTTGTCCTGGAGCGGGGCATGCCCTGCTCTCCAGGCTTCAAGCAATGTTCTGAGTGCAGCCAGCTGATGACTATCAGTGACCCTCATGATAGCTGTTTAAAATTCCTGGGGGAGCTGCATAGAAAAAAGTGCCGGATCTGCAAAAACGTTTGTCCCTGGACTCAGAGTGGGACATTCGATTGAGAGCCCTTCTCACGGAGGCCGATCTGCGCCTGGCATCGGAGCCCTTGCACTCTGACTCCATGCCCAGTACTTCAGTATCGGCATGCAGTGCACCGCCAGCAGCGGAATCCACCCAGCACTGTTTCCCCCTTACACTGCTTCTTTGGTACCGGTAAGTCGACTGGTCCGCAGGCACCACACAAGAAGGGAACTTCAGGCAAAGGACCTGTTAGGCCTCGTGCCTGCTACGGAGGTTCTCGGGGCTACCGCTATGGTCGGACCCCCTAGCCCAGCCAGGGACCTGCCTCCGACTCCAGGAAGTGGTAGGGGGTCCCAGCCCATTGCAGAGCTATCTGTGCCTGAAGTGGGCCCGGTGGCCAAAGAACAGTTAGGCCGACTGGCACTGCAGGCACCTGGCCGTATGGCGGATCCTGCCAAGACACTGGTACCGACGATCGAGTCAGTTATGGCACCGCCCCCGAAGGCAGTGGAGTGTCCCCATCCCCGGACTGCAAACATCGTTCCCCTTTGCCATGGTCGATACCGCAGCCTCGGTCTCCGGCCAGGAGGCCCAGATCTACAATGCCACGGTCGCTACCAACAAGACATGGGACTCCGGAGTCACGATGCTGATCCCTGTATTCACAGTACTGTCGGTCTTCCTGCCAGAGATCGTCAAGGTGCTGATTGCCATTGCCTCACAGATCTCCCAGGCATCAGTCCCCTCCAGTATGAGACCGTTCCTGGTCATGGCACCAGTCATCGGGGCCTCGGTACCGTTCTTTGGGCAGGCACCAGCCCTGTCTGCCTCCATACCGGTTGCTAACGAGGGTCAGTCAACAGACTCGGGCTTAGACATCTCCACCCTGGTCACCAAAAGGACAGTGGTCTGGGTTGGAGGGCCAGTTCAGCGCCCTCCCCCCCATAAAGGGTGAATCATCTCCTTGCCAGGAACCCTCCAAGATGCCTGCAGCACTGGCATGGGGTCGAGGGCAATGGCCCACCCAGTGGCAATACTGGAACCCTTGGGGTACCTGTTATGCCGGCACCGTTCTACCACTGCTCCTTCCAGGCTGCATCAGACAGGCTACCCCCAGCATAGCTGGCACCAGGGTTGGGGCGTGGTGCCAAGTATGAAGTGGCAACTTCACGGAAGGCCCTAGCGGCCACAGAGCAGTCCAGTGGAGCAAGGGGATGCCACCCTCCGGCGGTGCAGTCGTCCTCGTTGTCCCTGGACGAGGTGGTGACAGGGCCCTCGCAAACCAATAGCCCCCCGATGACTTTCAGAGGGTGGCTGCCAACCTGAATTTGCAGGTCAAGGACCTAGCTGAGGAGTCCCACCTCTTCAATGTCCTCCTCTCCTCCGCCTCAGCTCAGGTCGCATGGCCCATTCGCCCTGAAAATTGCCAAGTCTGTATGGCAGACCCATCTTCTGTTCTGCTCACATCCAAGAAGGTGGAAAAGTACTATGTCCCCACAAAGGGGTTTGAATACCTGTATACACACCCTCCCACAGGGTCCCTGGTCGTGTCTGCCGTCAACGAGAGGGCCAGGTGAGTGCCACCCCCAAGAATAGAGATGCCAAGAGGCTGGACTTATTTGGTAGAAAGATTTATTCAACAGTCAGCCTCCAATTTAGGATATCTAACCATCAGGCCCTATTTGGCAGATACAATTTAAACCTGTGGGACTCCATCAGCAAGTTCAAGGAGAGCCTCCCACAGGATTGGGCTCAAGAATTTGCCACCTTGGCAGAAGAGGGCAAGTCTGTGGTCAGAGGTGCCCTCCAGATGACCTGGGATGCCAACGACTCGCTGTTCAGGGTGGTCACCTCTGTGATAGCCATGAGGCGCAGCTCCTGGTTACAGACCTCTGGGCTGTCCCAGGAGATGCAAACTACCCTCCAGGACTTCCCTTTCAAGGGAATGGGGCTATTCTCGGAGCTAACTGATGCAAGGCTCCGTGGCCTTAAAGACTCCTGGGCCACCCTCCGCTCCTTGGGCCTGCATATTCCTCAGCAGGCTAGAAAGCTGTTCTGCCCCCCACCTCCTCCGCCGTCATTGAGGCCTTGGGGTGCCCCTCGGTCCGGCTCCTATAACAAGGACAGAGGCTGGTTTTAAGTGACGCCACCAGTAGTCATCTCGTTTCCTTGCCCAGCCTAGTCCTTCCGGGGACCAAGGCAGCCAAAAGCAGTCATTTTGAGGGTATGCCCGAGGATGATGCCCCAGTCAATGTGCCAGATCCGTTCCCTGTCTTCCTCAACCGCCTCCGACCTTTCTAGTCGGCCTGGTCCCATATCACCTCAGACCACTGGGAGCTGAACAGTTTGTCAGGCTATGCCCTGCAATTTATAGCCGACCAACCCTTCCAGACCCCTTCTCCGTTCCTCTTCGGGTACCCTTCTCACGAGCAGCTCTTCGTTCAGGAGGTTGAAAACCACTTGCGCCTGGGGGCAGTGGAAGAGGTTCCGTGGAACATGGAAAGAAGAGGATTCTACTCCCGCTACTTCCTAATTCCGAAGTTTCGCATGGTCTCCCTGGCCTCCATCATCCCCTCCTGGATCCAGGAGACTGGTATGCTGCCCTCGATTTAAAGGACACATACGTACATATTTCCATTTTCCTAGGGCACTGGCGCTTCCTCCACTTCATGCTAGGTCAGTGCCATTTCCAGTTCACGGCGATGCCCTTCGGTCTCTCGTTGGCCCCAAGAGTGTTCACAAAGTGTATAGCGCCAGTGGCCGCTTACCTGTGACCTCAGGGAGTCCAAATCTACCCATACCTCGACGATTGGTTGGTTGATAAGGGGCCGGTCGGATCAGGTGCGGAGGCATCTTGATCTGGTCTGTTCCACCTGTCGCAACCTGGGCCTAATAATAAATGAGAGAGTCAACCTTAATTCCAGTGCAATGCATTGAACTGATCGGGGCGGTACTCTACTCTACTCTAGCCAGAGCCTTCCTCCCTGAAACTGATTCCAAGCCATGGTGGACCTCATCCTGTCTCTGCGTGCCCAACAGCTCACCACCACCCACACATGCCTGGGACTGTTAGGTCATGTGGCGGCATGCATTTATGTGGTCTGGCACACACGTCTCCATCTCAGGCCCCTATCCGCATGGCTGGGGTCGGTCTATGGCCCCAGCCGGCACAGCATGGACCAGGATTCTGGACAGCGTACTGTGTTCTCTCACCTGGTGGCAAGATCCCACGTCGGTGCTGGAAGGAGTCCCCTTCGTGGACCCAGTCTCGTCGGTGACTCTCTTGTATCTGACGCTTCGGACAATCTGGGCAATCTCAGTACGCAAGGTTGTTGATCCAGTCATGATTGGTCCCTGCACATCAACATCCAGGAACTCAGGGCAGTTTGCCTAGCCTCCCAAGCCTTTCTGCCTCACGTACAAGGCATGGTGATTCAGGTCCTGATGGACAACACGGCCAGTCTTCTATATCAACAGGCAGGGAAGAGCCCTCTGCAAAGAAGCTCTCCGGCTCTGGAACATCTGTCTCCAGCACGACAGACATCTCATAGCCTCTGACCTCCCAGGGGCCTAGAATGCTTGGGCAGACCGCCTCAGCAGGACTTTCTTGTCTCACGATGAGTGGTTCCTTCACCCAGACGTGGTCAGTTCTATCTTCCACAAGTGGGGAACTCCCTGGGTGGACCTATTCGCATCCAGGCAGAACAGGAAATGCCACTTTTTCTGCTTGTTTCAGGGCATGGACGGAGGATCACTGTCGGATGCCTTCCTACTCCCGTGGTCGGGGGCTCTGATGTACACCTTCCCTCCAGTGCCATTGCTGACCAGGGTCCTCATGAAGATTAAGCAGGACAGGGTGAAGGTCATCCTCATAGTGCCGGCATGGCCACACCAACACTGGTTCAGCACTCTGCTGGACCTCTTGGGGGTGACCCCTTCCAGCTGCCGCTCAGAACCATGGCAGTCTTCTGGACCCAAACTTGCCACTGCATCTGACAGCTTGGCTGATGTGTGGCTAAACGTGCAGGAGGGGCAGTGCTCAACCGAGATACAGTGAGTTCAGTTGGGCAGTAGAAAGGTGGCTCTGGTGGAGGGCTACTTGGCCAAATGGAAGCGGTTCACCTGCTGGATGGCAAATAAAGGTGTCCGTCCTGAGCGAGCTTCATTGCAACTCATTCTAGACTACCTCCTGCATCTCAAGCTCCAGGGCTTGTTACTCTCATAGATCAAAGTTGATCTAGCAGCCATCTCAGCCTTCCACCTGCCGCTCGAGGGCAGGTCAATTTTTCTCTCAGGATATCACAGCCAAATTCCTTAAGGCCCTGGAGAGCCTTTGCCCACACATCAGGGATCCTGTTCCTCTGTGGGACTCGAATCTGGTGCTGTTGTGGCTCGCAGGTCCTCCTTTTGAGCCTCTGGCATCCTGTTCTCTCCTGGAAGGTCATGTTCCTCGTTGCGGACATGTTGGCCCGCTGGGTATCCAAGATTTGGGTGCTCAGCTCAGAACCTCCTTACACAGTCTTCTACAAGGACAAGGTCCAGCTAAGACCGCGCCTAGCCTTTCTTTCCAAGGTAGTCTCTCAATTTCATTTGAGCCAAGACATTTACTTGACTTGTAGTCTTTTTTCCGAAGCTGCATAAGTCAGAGGAGGAGTGCAGGCTATGTGCCCTGGACGTCAAGAGGGCTCTGACCTTCTACATTGGCAGGACCAAACCGTTCCGTAAGTCGATGCAATTATTTGTCGCTGTGACTGACAGGATGAAAGGTCACCCTGTATCCGCTCAGAGAATTTCTTCTTGGATCGCTGCTTGCATTCACTTCTGCTATGATCCAGCGAAGGGCAGCCCACCTGGTCATCAGTCCATACCTTTATGTCCCACTATGTGCTTACCCAGCAGGCCCAGGATGATGCTGGCTTCGGTAGAACAGTACTGCAAGCCGCTAAGGTGTGAACACTGAGCCCACCTCCATAGATACTACTAATGAGTCACCTAGAATGGAATCAATATGAGCAAGCACTCAAAGAAAAAACTATCTACTTTTTCGTGACTGTTGTTCAAGATGTGTTGCTCATGTCTGTTCAGCACCCCTTGTCAGACCATTATCTGTAAACCGGGAACAAGAACAGCTGGCAAAGGAGGAATATGGTCTTGAGCCTTTTGAGCAATGCCTTTCATCCCTTCCCAATGACCTATCATCTTCTCCTGATGTCACTTTCTTCAATTCCTGACTATGGAGACTTCCAGGAGTTTCTGAAAGAGCTCAGACCCTTGAAATAGAGACTTTGGTGATTGAAGATAAAGATTACTAACTTTTTGATACTTTACATTCTTCAACTCCTGCCAGAATACCACTACCAATTAATGAGGATGAACCAACTAATATCTGGTAACAATGCTTGCAACTTTGGTCAAACCCCTTTTGGGGTACCGAGTGGAGAACAATCTTACACCTGCATAATACCAGGTTCATTAGTGGTTTCTCTATTCCACGAGAAGACCACAGTCTGAAAGGACCCCAGAAACAAGGTCCCAAAGATATCTCTTTAGAAGAGGCTTCTTGGTCAGCATCATTTCAGCTACAAATATCCAATATATCAGGCCTTGTTTACAAAGTACCCTATCCAAGTTGGTAACTTTATCTCCTTCCTGGCCAATGTCCTTCAGGAATCCAGAGCAGAGTTGAAAATAATCAATGGCAAAGATTGAGTTTTGCAGCAAAATCTCTACAGGCAGCCATGGATTCATCAGACAGTGGCTAGGTCCAGGGCCACTGCAGTAACTATGCACAGAGCATCATGGCTAAAAATCTGACATCCCTAGTCTGGTGCAAAGAACAATTGAGAATTCTACCCTTGAATATTACAGACTTATTAAGCACAGGCACTGACCACGTGTTAAATTTCTTAAAAGATTACAGGGCTACACTTAGCTCATTGCCCAGCTCCACCTGAACCCCAAATTACACACTTCCTAGATATCAAGGGAAAACCAGAGAAGACTCCCACTTACCCTTAGCAACTGTTTTGTGAGTTTCCACTTAGAAAAAAGTTGTCATTCTCTCAGGTGACAGTCGTCTTCCTCAGTTGCTGGCCAGTCTTCCTCTGCTTCCAGACAGCAGGATTGAAGCAAGAGTCCATGCTTAGATTAGACAAGAGCCATCCCCAAACCTAACATTGGGATACTGGCTTTTTTCCCCCCTTGTGCTTGGAGAGTAATGTTGACTGACAGATGGGTACTGGAAACTGTCAGGGCTAATTGATCCAATTTCAGTTCTTGTCCCTACCCACCCCTCTTGCCTGTCACTCTTCAGGGACCCTTCTCGTGGAAAAACCTAAAAGAAATGGCTTCTTGTCTTGGCCTGGAAGCTATAAAAGAGGCTCCGTATACTCCTGGTATCTTCTTATTCTGCAGAAAAATGGGTCTTTGTCCTATCCTATACCTAAGGAGACTGAGTATTGAACAAATATATATGCAGTCTCAGACTGAGGCAAGCTTTGCCATCCTGAATCATCCCTTTAGGTTCAAGACTGGCTTCTGGCTCTCTTCCTCAAAGACTTATACTTCCTGTGTGCCAAATGAATTAGAATATGGAAGTATCTGGGATTTGTAGTAGGACTTGGTTATTAAGAACATAAGAACGACCATACTGGGTCAGATCAAAGGTTCATCTAGCCCTGTATCCTGTCTTCCAACAGTGGCCAATGCCAGGTGCCCTAGAGGTAATGAACAGAGCAGGTAATCAAGTGATCCATCCCCTGTTGCCCATTCCCAGCTTCTGGCAAACAGTCTGGGGACACCATCCCTGCCCATCCTGGCTAATAGCCCTATTCTCCATGAACTTACCTAGTCTTGGCCTTCACTACATCCTCTGGCAAGGAGTTCCACAGGTTGACTGTGCATTGTGTGAAGAAATACTTCCTTTTATTTGTTTTAAACTTGCTGACTATTAATTTCATTTGGTGACCCCTGGGTTTTTTTATGAGGAGGAGTAAATTACACTTCCTTATTTACTTAGACCTCTATCATATCCTCCCTTAGTCCTCTTTTCCTATTACTACCAATACAATACAAAGCTCTACCATTTATGCTCTCCACAGCCCTGAGATAGGAAAGAAATGCCTAGCTATAGTGGCAACATATTTGAAGAGGTAGGGCATTCACATATACCCGACTCTATTTTGGCTGGTCAAAGGCGGACTTTATCAGGACAGCCCTGATCTGTCCTTAACCTGTTCAGGCAGCTGGGCATCAAGGTAGATTACAAAAGTCTCTCAAATGATGGTTCATAGGAGTCATTATCAACTCCAAATCAGCAAAAGCATGTCTTCCCAAGAACAGGTTTCGCTCTGTTGAGACAATCATTACCAGTATCAAAAGGAATCCATCAACCACAGTAAGAACCTGCTTCAGATTTCTGCACCACATACAAGCTTACACATACATAACATTATTAGCCAGAGTTCACCTACATGGACTTCAGCCAACCATGTAATGGATGTATCTCCCCCTGAGGTATCAGGGGAGTATGAGTTGTGGTCCCAGCTCTGATGGGCCACCAGTCCAGTGACTACATAATCCCAAGAACATTCAGAAGGGAGTATTCTTCACTTCCTATAGACACTGATCATAGATGCATTAGGAACAGGTTGAGGTGCACACACCTGGACCATGTCAAGATCCAAGGAACTTTGTTCCCAAAAAGATATGACTAAACATAAATGTTACAGAATTACAAGTGATCAGATTAGCTTGCATAGCAATCCTAACTGTTCAAAAGAATTCTACTGTACAGGATTTCAAACATATCTGTAATATGTCATGTAAACAAGCAAGAAGGTGCCCCCTCATCATCTCGTCAGGAGGCAATCAAGTTATGGACATGGTGTCAACATAGATTTACCTTAATGCTTCATCTTCCAGGAATCGGCATGAATTTCAGACATCCTAGGCAGACAATCCATTACCAGCTGTGAATAGTAGCAGAATTCCATTATCACACCAGTATTTTAGTGGTGGGGAAATCCCGGTATAGATTTGCTACCAAAGACAACACTTAAAGGTCCACACTCTTGTTCCAGCGAAGACATGATCCCAGGATCCTTGCAAGACTTTTTTTTTTTTTTTTTTTTTTTCTTTTCATACTTAGGTTCAAGATCTCATGTAAGCATATCCACCCATTTTGTTGAATCCCCGAGTGATATGCAAACACGCTGATCTTAATGGATGACCCTGATGGACAGCTCTGGCTAATATGTCTGTTCAGCCTCCTGTACTACTTCTAGACATAATAGCTCCAGATTGTCTTCAAAAATATCACTTCATCCAGACCAGAAATCACTACATCCAACAGCCTGGATACGGGATGGTTGAGTGCTACTGACTTCACTGTTGAAGTGCGAGAGATCCTGCAGCGAAGCAGAAAGCTGGCCATGAGGAGAAAATATTTATTTAAATAGAAAAGCTTTTCAGTTTGGACAACCAACCACAACAGTGACCCCTTGGAGGCTCTCTACCTAAAATCATTGATTGCAAGACTTATTTAAAACACTCAGGACTTTCAGGACTTTCAGGGTATGTCTATACTACCCGCCGGATTGGTGGGCAGCGATTGATCCAGCAGGGGTTGATTATCACGTCAGACTAGACGCGATAAATCGACCCTTGAGCGCTCTCCCGTCGACTCCTGTACTCCACTGCCGCGAGAGGCGCAGGCAGAGTCGATGGGGGAGCGGCAGCAGTTGACTCACCGCAGTGAAGACCCCGCGGCGATTAGGTCTAAGTACGTCGACTTCGGCTATGTTGTTCATGTAGCTGAAGTTGCATAACGGAGATTGATTTGGTATACCAGCTTTTTTTTTTTTTTTAAGGGAGAGAGAAATTCATAACTTTTTTTTTTTTTTACTGAATCTTTTTTTAAAACTAGATTGATTTGGAAGTGTAAGTCATCCACTAATTGATGAAGTTATGAAGACTTTTATGGTCAGGCTATTCCGTAATTGTCCACTATGGGTTTTGTATGTTCTGTATATAGTGGCCAGTACCAGACGCTTCACAATAGTTGCACTACATAGATAATCGCTGTGACAGGTTGGATCACAGAAACCCACTTGGGAGCTGCCAGCTGATGTGCAATGGCTACCTCTGTTCCTGTTCTCCCTGCTAGCTCAGTGGTTTCAGCACTCTGTCTTGCTGAAGCCAGACACACCCATCTGCTCCAGCACAGACCCCGAGTCTGAATAACCTGTCTCAAAGCTGCAGGGTTTACTTGAGAACAGCTCACAGAAGTCTGCTTGCCCTTAGCACTCAGATGCCCAATTCCCAATGGGGTCTAAACCCAAATAAATCCGTTTTACCCTGTATAAGCTTTATACAGGGTAAACTCATAAATTGTTCGCCCTCTATAACACTGATAGAGAGATATGCACAGCTGTTTGCTCCCCCAGGTATTAATACATACTCTGAGTTAATTAATAAGTAGAAAGTGATTTTATTAAATACAGATAGTAGGATTTAAGTGATTCCAAGTAGTAACAGACAGAATAAAGTAAGTTACCCAGCAAAATAAAATAAAATGCGCAAATCTATGTCTAATTACACTAAATACAGATAAGATCCTCACCAGTTCCAAAATGTTCCCTTTTACAGGCTAATCTTCTTTTAGCCTGGGTCCAGCAATCACTCACACCCCCTGTAGTTACTGTCCTTTGTTCCAATTTCCTTCAAGTACCTTGGGGGGTGGAGAGCTTCTTCTTTAGCCAGCTGAAGACAAAATGGAGGGGTCTCCCACAGGTTTAAATAGACTGTCTCTTGTGGGTGGAGACCCCCTCCTCACCCTCTGTAGAATCCAGTCACAGAATGGAGATTCGGAATCACATGGGCAGGTCACATGCCCATGCATGACTCAGGACTGCAGGTAGCAGCCATTACCCACATGCTGCCTTGAACGTCCTCAGGTAGACTTCTAATGTGGATTGGAGTCTTCCAAGCTCTTTTGTCTGTTAAGTGCCCCCTGACTGAACACCTAATTTGCACATTCCTTTCCCAAGAAGTCGTCAAATGTTCTAACTGAGGCCACTTAGAAATCAAGCAATTACACAGCCAATGTTCATAACTTTGAACACACAAATGGTGCCTGCATACAACTAGGGTGAACATAACCAGTAGATCACAACCTTTACATAGATGTGTTACGTGGCCTATGTAGCAAAACCCTATTCCAGTTATATTATACATACATTTATGAGCCCTTTTATGGCGTACGCTGTCACAACCGCCACACTAGATCACACTAATCTGTATGGTCCTGAAAGCCCATGGGAGTTGTTATGCCAGGTTGTAAAAAGGGGAGGTGTGAAGATAAGGAGACTGTAGACAAGCTATACATAAACCTTCATCAAAGAAGAAAACTAGAGGGGCTATTTAAGAGGGTAGTGAAAGTAATCCATCAGACACAAATATTGGGGTGCATATGGAGTGGCTGCCCAACAGAGTTCTAGTCTCTGGTGTATATTAGGTTGCAAGGAATTCTCATGGTAATTGGGGGAATTAAAGTATTAACTTTTTTTATATGGAATTGTTAAAATATCATTTAAAGCTATAATAAACTGATGGGGACTTGTAATTGAAAATTGAACCTCTATTGCATGTCTACACTAACCTTTTGTTGGTATTACTTATGTCACTCGGGTGGGGTGGGGGGGGTGGGGGGAGAAAAAACACCCTGCCCCCGAGTGACACAAGTTACACTGACAGTGCTGTCCACACCAGCTCTTCTATGCTCTCTCCTGCTGGCGTAGAGCAGGTACATGAACAATCTTACAGTGGCACAGTTGCATCGGTACAGCTGTGCCACTGTAAGTTTGCTAGTGTAGACATGGCCTTAGGCTTGAAAGACTTCTTAAAAGTAGCTAATAGAACACAAGTGGAATATAATCTAGACTCTGAAAAAGGCTTGAGTCTGATGCTTGAGGCAAAACAAGGTGTCAAATCCTGTTGTACACTAAATTGGCTGAAACCTAAAGGAATGTGGAAGAGTAAATAGCGAACTCTAAAAAGATTAGTATTGAAATAACAATGTTAAATATCTTCACTTGGAAGAAGAGAAGACTGAAGTAGCAAAACTGGACACTAAAATTGTTCAAGGCTAGTGATCATTATGAGGAAGACTGAACAAGTAAACTCATAACACAATGGTAGATAAATTTTTGTGCTAAACTTACTGTAGTGTATACACTGGAGTATTACTTGAAAGCACCGAACAAACACTAATCCTTGACACACTCTTATGAGGTAGTGGGGAGATTGCCTTTCCAGCTATATGGAGCTTAGTGTCAGAGCAGGGATTAAACTCCAGAGTTTGCTGGCTTCCTGAACTCTGCCCAAACCAATAAAACGACTTCTCTCAAAAAATCCAATTGTCATTTATGTGCAGTTCAGCAAAGATGTCTGCTCCATTGCTCTGGTGGTCCCTTTTCCCCTTCTCTCCCTTCCTACAATGATTTGATAGCCATAGTCGGTTAATTCCTCTTAACAACATTTGACTTTGTCAAATCTAAACAGTTTCCTTTAGCGTTTCTAGCAAGGTTGCTATTTCATCCTGGGTTGAGAGTCCTTATGCTTAGCTTACAGCTTTGCAGAGCAACTACCACTTTACACGTACTTCACCACGGTGCACTGGATGCTACCGTTTAGGTCGGGGTAGTTAATAGGTGGACTACGGGTCAAATCTGGACTGCCAGATGCTTTTGAACAGACTCAGAAATCTCTTTATTTACTTATCATTGTTTATTTTTATATTTTTCTCTGGAATCTAGACCTTGACTATATCTTGACCAAGAAATTTGGACCTTAACCTAAACCAGGGGTAGTCTATTTTTTGTCATGATCTAATCTTGCTCACCACTTGTCTTGAAGCTGGATACTACTCATGAGTTTCCTAGTGTCAAATATATGTAAATCTGAGAAGGGTTACTTTATACCCAATGCAGGCTTTCTCCAAGTTGACCTCTTGGGTTTAGCCCCTTTCTCTTGCAGTAGTGGTGACTAACTTGTTTCCAAATTTGCTTAATACCCAAATCTTAAGTGGTATTGTCCAGGAGACTCTTGTGTTTCTGTCTTCGTCTGCCACTAGAGAAGTAATGAGAATTAATTGGTCTTGGAGAAACCATATTAAAGGTAAGATGCTACTCAGTAGTTTGCAATTGGCTATCTGTATACAATAAACTGATATGCATATAGCTACTGAGGTATTTCTTATGTAAAACTGTGTGGTGTGCTATACCAGGTACTGGCATGCTTGTTTCTTAACTTTTTTTGGTCATGAATTTGACCACTCTAGTATGACCAAATTTCTAAGGCAAATAAGTTTTATTAGAGCCACAATACAACATTCTGGCTTGTAGAGAATGATATAGAAACACTCGAACAAGCTAACTGTTGGGAGGGGAGGGAGAGAATGAAGTGCGTTGAGCATTTACATTTTGAAGGCTGTCAGCTCAGTTACTTCCACAAAAGGAGTGAACTTGGGATCTTGACTAGCTATGCAGCCTTCCATATGAGGCCTGATTTCATCTCAATATAAATTGTATATTAGTACAGTAACTTTTCAAAAAAGCATCACAACCTTTTTCTCTTAACATTGAAGTTGTAACTATAGAAGAACAATTGGGATCTCCTTCATGATATCTTAGCACAAAGCATTACAACTCATTCTTTTCTCAGTTTCCTATCTTCTGGAAAACACTTTTGACACTACTTAATTTTGATTTAATACTTTACATCTTCAAACAACTTCGCAAACAATATAATGCTCTGTTTGACTCTTGTTTTTAAGGGATTATTGGCTTAAAAACAAACTGAACACTGTGAGGTGTAAGGAAAAAATGCATGAACAACCCTGGCTTCAAGAATTTTGTCAAAATGACATTAGGAGTGTTCAGAAAGGTACTGTAGGTGGTGTGTCACTCTCTAGAGTAATTGACCTAGGAGGTTCTTTTTGCTTGTATGGAGTCATACTGGAAGTTCCAGTTGCTTACGGTTGGCCTGCTTACCTTTGTCTCAGCAACTTTTTGTTTTTATTTTCTTGTAATGGAACAAGCTACGCAGAACTCAGGTTGAGGCAAGTGCATCAGAAGGAGTGCTTATACGTATATTTAGCACTTTCGTATTTTACTTGTGCTTATGTCATTTAGTAGGGCTTCAGTTGACACCCTACAAATCTCAGACTTGTGATGGGCAGCTGCTGCCTCTTACTGAAAAACACTTCCCTGAAGAGTCTGTAGAACTTTGATTTTTCTCCTTTCTACTTTGAGAATCCATTAACTGTGTAGGTGACAATCCTTTGGGCTCAAATTTCAGCTATATGCTTCCTGCCAGCAAAGATTCACACATCTATTTGTTGGCTAGACTACCTTAATGCTTTCTTTGACAATAGGAGGAATAGGTAAATGGCTCCCTATCCATTCCAGAGTGAGTTAAGCATCCTGGTCCTAATGTTCAAAGCCCCTCCTATGTCTCCCATTTTGAACCACTCCATGAGTGCTGTAAAACAGTGGTGCTGTTGTTCAGTGCCTAGGAGAAAGCTAGCTATCTCCTGGGATGAAACTTTTTTGTGAATATTGCCCAATTGTGTGCGTATTACTATAGCTTAAGGTGAGGTTATGCTTTTTCTCCTTTATAACACCATGCAAGATGCACAGGTCATCCCTCAATGGAAACAGTGTCTAGGTGTCCTCCTATACACACATTCCTAAAGAAACATCAGCAAATTCATCCCCACAGAGGATGGAGCAGAGTATGAACCTTCAGATTCGGTCTTCTAAAGCTGCCTAAAATTCTATGTTGAGGTGCTAAAATATATATCTCCTATTTATTTAGCAGTGAAAGGTTTCAATGCATGGAGTGATGATGTTTACATTGATAGTACTTGGAGCATGGGAGTATCAAGGGTTTGAAGGGTATATCATCAGTTTTCTTCCTTCTTAGAAATGGTGTCTCTCACTGAGTGCTTTTAACACCCAGGGAAAACTCTGAGAAAGCTTTGAATTATGGAATAAACCTTAGGAATTGTTTGTGCCTTCTTTTTTTTAATTAAATTCCATTTGCAGTTTCTGTTTTCAGTTGCTATTTTGGACCATTGATTGTGTGTGCTGATCTGAATTCAATGGAGTTTTCGTCTTTGTGGAAGCTTAAGGTGCCACCAGGAAGAACCAATTTCCTTTAAGATCAGACTGCCTTAAGATCAAATTAGCAATTCAACACTAACTGAACCCAAGTGGAAAAAATTGAACTGACATTTAAATGGGCCTGTTCTTCCCTTTTCTGAGGAGAAAAGTGGTGCACTTTGAAAATCTTTCACTTTTTTTCAAATGAAAACCCTTTGAAATCTCATTGCATATACCATTTTTAACTTTGCTAGCCCAAACCTCAGCTGGCAGAATGCTTTGTATAGAGTGGACTGGGGTACCCCGATCTTTGAAGAATTTAAAGCAGCCTCAAAATGATTAAGTCTCGGAGGACTTAACTCCCCATACTACCTCAAATATTTTCTTCCAGCTGTTGTCTTACAGTTCTCGGTCTTCAGGTATTTCATATTCAAACTATCCAACACTTAATCTTTCCACAATCACTAACTGAGCATAATTGGGAGAAACACAAATGTATGATCTTAGACAACTTTCAAATATTTATTTCATAAACTGTATTATATGATTTCTTGGAGCAGTTTCAAATAATTTGCCTTGCCTGCTTCCAGTGATGGCAGAGAACAAGAGATGGGATTAGAGGAAGGCATTTTCAAATAGATTTATACAGTATATGTAACTCTCACTTGTGACATCTCACCCACATATGTTACAAGTTGTGACAGCTTCTTAAGTGCTTTGACTGCCCATGAATTAAAAATAC
This sequence comes from Platysternon megacephalum, assembly GCA_003942145.1. Lineage (NCBI taxonomy): Eukaryota > Metazoa > Chordata > Testudines > Platysternidae > Platysternon > Platysternon megacephalum. The sequence continues at coordinate 229,741 of QXTE01000238.1, read as the reverse complement.
TGCACATGGTGGATGGTGCTTTCAAACTGAATGTAGCTTTAAAGTACATTATGAAAAGATCACCTGCAATAGTGAGCCTCTATGCCCCAGCAACTCTGATGGCTCATTCTGTTGCATGGACTCATTTTAGTCACTTTCTGCATCCCTTCTTTGAGCCACCACTGTATTACCTTTAGATCAGTTAACTTTACTGGATCCTTTCTTTTGAAAGGGTAACGTACAGTCTCTTGGGGTGGCCTGTTGGAACTTCTTTCCCAATGGTAAATCAGTTACATTAAAAATACCACTTAATAGGGGGCGGGGAAATTAAGTTTTAAATTTCTTTTCCTCTAGTCACAAGCTACAAAAACCCATTTAGGAAACAGTTACACAGATTTGAAAGTGAATAGCATTCTATTTTTTTATGTGCTGATAGAGCTCCCTTTCTCGGTCCATGGATCATAATCTCTTGACTTTGCAGCTGTTTCATAGCTGTTCTTTCTTAGGTCCATTATTCTTATGGCTTGCCTGTCGTCTTGGTAAGAGCACTTTTGTAAATTCTCTGTAGGGTTTTGGAAATAAGCTGTCAAAAGGCTTTATTAACCTGTTAAAGCTGGGACAGCTGCTGCTCTCTGTCAATGCACAACTCCTCTGCTTTCCTCCCCATCGCCGCTGGTGTCTCTAAACAAACTTTAAGAACTAGATTTCTCAAGGCCAGAGGTGCTCACAATCTCTAACCTTCCACTACTTCAGTATAATTTGCAAACACTCAGGAATTAGATATGCTTAGTTAATGGCATGTGTAAAATTCTGATTCTTGGGTAACTTGTTATGTCTAGGACCCTACCAAATTCACAATCCATTTTAGTCAATTTCATGCCCATAGGATTCAAAAATTGTAAATTTCATAATTTCACATATTTAAATTAGCTATTTCATGGTGTTGTAGGATCCTGACCCAAAAGAGGGTTGTAAGGTTATTGTAGGGGGGTCACGGTATTGTTGCCCTTAGTTTTGCGCTGCTGTTGGCGATGGCGCTGCCTTCAGAGCTGAGTGGCTGGAGAGTGGCAGCTGCTGGCTGGGAGCCCAGCTTTGAAGGCGGCGGCGCCGCCAGCAGCAGTGCAGAAGTAAGGATGGCATGGTATGGCACCCTTCTGCACTGCTGCTGGCGGGGTGCTGCCTTCAGAGAGGGTGCCCAGCCAGCAGCCACCCAGCTCTGAAGGCAATGCCGCTGCCAGCAGTAGGCACAAAGGGGGGCAATACCATGACCTCCCTACAATAATTTTGTGACCCCCACCCATGACTAGCTTTTGTGTTGGGACCCCCAGTTTGAGAAATGCTGGTATCCCCCTTGAAATCTGGTCTTGTGTGCACTTTACCTTATAATATACAGATTTCAAGGTCTATGACGTGTTTTTCACGGTTGTGAATTTGGTAGGGCCCTAGTTATGTCCCTTGAATATTTACTATGTTACTGGAAGAAGCAAGTTATCTTCTGGAGTAGCTGAAGTAGTATTGGTGGTTTTTCCTAAAGCTTGGTCCTCTTCCTATATTATATTCTGCATAATAGGGTCTACTCTTACAAAGTCAAAGTAGCAACAGTGGAAGCACATGAACATTAACAAGTGAAATGCAGCAGATGAAATATACCTAATAGTATAACCCCATGGTACAGTCTTTGGATAACTTATAAAAGCTAAAGAATTCTTCCACCAACCTAGCTATCAGCTCTTGGGGAGGTGGATTACCTATGACCATGGGAGAACCCTTACTGGTGGATTTGGGAAATTGAACAGCAAAGAGGCAACTTGTAAATACCTTTTAGTGGATAAGCTCTGATGCATGGAAGCATTCAAGTTTGATGTGTTAATATTCTTCCCTGTTTTTAAAAAAATTGCCCTAATTTTGAAAATGTGTGTGTGGTGTGGGGGTGGTTTTTGTTGTTTGTTTTTGTTTTTAAATCTGGCCATGTCTTGTTTTTCATGCTTGAGTCAATAATTGAGAATTGGATGGGCTTGCATAGCAGAATAACTGCAGATAATGTCACACTTAACAATTCTTTAGGTTTGCAACTTTTTTGCAATGTCTGTCTTATTCAAGATGCCCCAAAATAATTTGGTTAGACATCACTACTAAGTGCATTTCATTTTACAAAACATAACATGACACTTTAGAAGAATAAATTTTAGTATTATCTTGTATAATGAAGGGTTGATGTGAAGAAATATGTGAAGTTGTACTTACACTAATATATTTTTGTATAAAGTACAAAAAACCACCTTCCACCTACAGGCTTGTATCTACATCTCAGACTCCTGATAGCTTTCTGTTTTGACTTTCTGCTGACAGGTCACATTTAGGGCAGGCAAAACATAAGGCACATAGCCCTCCTGAGAGTAAAAAATCTATTTCAAAGGCACCCAAAGTGCAGTCTAATACTACTACTGAGCAGCCCAGGGGACACTTTTCTAAAAGGTAACTGCTTCATATTCCTGTTAACAAGTGTAATGTGCACTTCAAGAATGTATATAATACTCTAACCATATTAGATTATTCTAAATTGTCTGACATCTAGTTTTTACTAATCTAGGCTTAATGCTCAACTGATGTATGTCACTGTCTGAAATGTTCATGCATCGCATTGTACTTAAAAGTCACAAATTGAAACGCCATTTCATCAGTGATAGGGAGAAAACAAATTCTGCATAACTAGCTCTGGATTATATACTGAAAATAGAAACTTTCCTACATGTTGGGTAAAATGCAAATTTCCCAAACAGTTCTGAACTGGTGTAATATATTAAACCAAATATAAAATGATCTGATATCAGACTGCTTTAGTGGTCAGAACCTTGGTGATGTCTTATTTGCTTACCATTTCCATCTTCCTGCCCCTTAAATTTAGAATAGATCAGATTTCAGTCCTGTTGAAGAGAACTAAACCATTTTGAAATATTTCATGTGACTGTAATGAAATAGGTAAATTGCAATCACTTTATAAAAAAAATTCTCACTTGTATATGAGGAATCTTTCCTTATCTGAAATCCAGTTGACTGGTTATGCATTACTGAATACTCCTTGGTGTCTTGTGGAACTTAGTTCTGAAATACGTATATAGTATACTAGTTTCATAGTGGCTTGAGGTATTTTGGTTGTCATCTGTGAAACAAGCGGTACTATACTCCAAATGGTGTTTAAAATCCTCTCATAACTCCCCTAAAAATCCATAGATGGCAGTGTTCCATGCTCTTATTTTGCAGCTTTTTTTATTTTAGTTTGGTCATGCTAGTAAAGTTACATCATTGAAATCTGGAATGCAACCTTTTTCATCTAAGCATGTTTTTCTTGTTTAATGTAAACCTCGTAATGGACTGTGATTAGGATATATCTACATTTTCTTGAATGACAACAATTAGTATAAGTCAAGTCTCAATTATTGTAATAATGTAAAGTTTCTTGTAACTTAGTATTGTATTAACTCTGTTTCTGCTTGCTTCTGCAGAGGCTGTAGTTCATCTGCAGTTATAATACCACAAGAAGACCCAGACAAAGTCAGTACTTCAGAAAGGCAAAAAACGGGGCAGGTGCCTAAGAAAGACAATTCTCGAGGAGTGAAACGCAGTGCTAGCCCAGATTATAACAGGACCAATTCCCCTAGCTCTGCTAAAAAACCCAAAGCACTTCAATATACTGAAACTTTCTCGGAAACAAACAAGCCACATACAAAATCTAAGAAAAGACACTTAGACCAAGAACAGCAGTCGAAATCTGCACAATTGCCATCAACGAGCAAGGCTCATACCAGAAAGGGTGGAGCTACCGGTAGCTCCCGAAGTCAGAAAAGGAAAAGGACAGAGAGTTCATCTTGTATAAAGAGTGGTACAGCAGTTGAATCAACTGGTGTTGAAGAGAGGTCTGCAAAACCCAGCAAACTGGCTTCAAAATCAGTGACCTCAGCCAAAGCTGGGTGTAGCAACATCACTGATTCTTCTTCTTCAGCTTCTACATCCTCCTCCTCTTCTGCTGTTGCCTCTGCTTCTTCCACTGTTCCTCAGGGTGCCAGAGTAAAACAAGGAAAAGACCAGAGCAAGGCAAGGCGTTCCCGTTCTGCATCTAGTCCCAGTCCCAGAAGGAGTAGCAGAGATAAAGAACCGAGTAAAACAGGTGGCTCTTCAAAGTTTGACTGGGCTGCTCGCTTCAGCCCAAAAGTTAGCCTGCCTAAAACAAAACTGTCTCTACCAGGCTCTTCAAAGTCAGAGACATCAAAACCTGGACCTTCAGGATTACAGGCTAAACTAGCAAGTAAGCTGATAAATATTTACTTATTTTATTTTGGAAGCGTGAAGTGTCTTATTTTTGTAACTCAGCCTGGATAAAACCTTACATAGACTTTTTTGTTTTGGTTCTGAAGCAATCTGCAAAATAGTTCCACTAGACCTAAGCTAATGAATTTTGAGCTCTCTGGTAAATGCATCGGCTTATGGTTAAGTTCTTGTCTGTTCTTGATGATCAAAATTCAGTTTAGCTGGCTCATTGTATATGGTATAGACTTCTAATAAATGCTCCTCTATGAAACTTTATTTTAGATGAAAAATGACTTTTACAGTTAAGGGCCAAATGCTGAGGTACTGAACATTTGCAAATTCCATTAAAGCCTATGGAGCTGCAGTTTTTAATCACCATGGCCCTCCCGTTCCCACCTTCTGCCCTAGAATTCTACTTCAGAATTTTATTGGGTAGATGAGTGTACCTCTCTTCCTTTTAAGTATAGACGTTTGACTCCTAAAACATAGATAAAACTATAGACAACCTTTTTATAGATTCCAAGGCCAAAAGGAACCACTGTGGTGATTTAGTCTGACCTCTTTATAACACAGGTCATAGAACTCCCCCAAAATAATTCCTTTTGAACTAAGCATATCTGGAGGGGGAAAAAATCCTTGTGTAATCACAATGAGAATACAGTACTACTACTCTTTCTCAAAGCTTGGGACTTTTTACTATGAAAATCTACCAAAATCAGGCCTTTGCATTTACCATACAGAACATTTAACTTTGTGTGAGGTTTTCATGTTGACTTCTGATCAAGTTTTAAAGGCAAAATGCAGAGAAATCTTTAAAACATTCAATGATTATGTGTGCTATGGGGTCTTTCTACTCTGATTCTTGGTGCATCCTTCTCGGTTGCACCTTCATTGGATAGTCACCTCACTTATGAGCTTGTACTAGGACTCGGGTGGTCTGTGTTAAATTCCTAACTCTACCACATACCTCCTCAAAGTCACAAGAATTATCTTAATGTTTGCTTCCATTCTGTATTTGTAAGATGGGAATAATTTGTCTTTCTCACATTGGAGTTCTATGGATAAATTCATCAGTATGAGATGCTTAAATGCTATAGTGATGGGTTGTATATAAGAACCTAGATAGAATATCAAGGTCATGCAAGGTCACCTGTAAAGCTGAGCTCCTGCTACCATTATCTTCAATTCCTTTGCAAGACTTGGAAAACTAATAGCTTCATTTCTACTCTAATTCCTCAGCCAGACCACATTCCCCTAACCTCTTTCCCTTTTAGGCTGTACTTAGAGAACCCCCAACACAGGAGAGGTAATCTAAACCAGTGGTTCTCAACCAGGGGTTTGTGGACCTCTGGGGGGGCTGTGAGGCGGTTTCATGGGGTCTGCCCCTCTTCCTGCTGGTGGTGCCTGGGGCTGCAGTTGCTCCTCCACTCCCAGCCCTCTTTGACTGCTGGTGCGGCCAGTAAGAGCCACCCAGGTGGGGTGACCTGGCTCCGGGGCTTACAGAACCCTCAGGAAACAGAAACCATAATGTGTGTGTGTGTGTGTGTGTGGGGGGGGACACACACCCTTCTAGCACACAGCCCCTAGCTACTCCCCTGAGTGGGTTTCAACCTTTTTGACCTGAGGCCGTCCCCCCCCCTCCCTTTGAGTTATAATTTTTGGTTGCACCCCCCTCAACCCACACAGGCTGGGTCACACAACCCCTCTCTCTCTCTCTCTTCTCCCCCCTTCTCCCCCCCCCCAAGTCAAACTATGCCTATTGCCAGAGGGACCACACCCCTTGCCCAGTGGGACTGAGGCCCCCTGCTGGGCCCTGGAGTTTTTATAGCATGTTTGGAGGGGTGGGTTGTTGGGGCTCAGAAAGAAAAAGGTTGAGAACTCCTGATCTAAACTATTGCCATAGGCCTGAAAGGCTGGAGCCATGTTTCTTAACCCTTGGTCTTGTTTACTTCAGCACCTTCTTGTCATCTCTCTTGTTAAGATCAAAGGGGATGAAGCCTGCCCTCAAGGAGGACTGGCTGCACTAAAGTGGAGCCTTCAGCGCCAGAGTGCTGATCTGCATGTGGCTTTCCAATTTGGTGTTCTAGACCAACCATTGCCTAAACTATAATGCATCACACAGATAATCACTTTCTCAATATGCTCTTAGCCAAAAAAAACCAAACTTAAAACCTTGCAGTGCGTGTCTGTTTGAGTAATCAGATTTTAGTGAAGCTTAGGGTGTCACTGTCACTCACTGTTGCTCCATCTACAGTAGTCTGCCACAGCTGGGCTTAGTCTATACCAAGAAAACTAGGACTTGTAACTTCCTTGTTGGAGCAGCAAAGAATCCTGTGGCACCTTATAGACTAACAGAGGTTTTGCAGCATGAGCTTTCGTGGGTGAATACCCACTTCTTCGGATGCAAGTAGTGGAAATCTCCAGGGGCAGGTATATATATGCAAGCAAGAAGCAAGCTAGAGATAACGAGTTTAGTTCAATCAGGGAGGGTGAGGCCCTGTTCTAGCAGTAGAGGTGTGAAAACCAAGGGAGGAGAAACTGGTTCTGTAGTTGGCAAGCCATTCATAGTCTTTGTTTAATCCTGAGCTGATGGTGTCAAATTTGCAGATGAACTGAAGCTCAGCAGTTTCTCTTTGGAGTCTGGTCCTGAAGTTTTTTTGCTGCAGGACGGTGACCCTAACATCTGCTATTGTGTGTCCAGGGAGGTTGAAGTGTTCTCCTACAGGTTTTTGTATATTGCCATTCCTAATATCTGATTTGTGTCCATTTATCCTTTTCCTTAGAGACTGTCCAGTTTGGCCTATGTACATAGCAGAGGGGCATTGCTGGCATATGATGGCGTATATTACATTGGTGGATGTGCAGGTGAATGAACCAGTGATGGTGTGGCTGATCTGGTTAGGTCCTGTGATGGTGTCGCTGGTGTAGATATGTGGGCAGAGTTGGCATCGAGGTTTGTTGCATGGATTCGTTCCTGAGTTAGAGTTACTTTGGTGCGGTGTGCAGTTACTGGTGAGAATGTGCTTCAGGTTAGCAGGTTGTCTGTGGGCGAGGACTGGCCTGCCACCCAAGGTTTGTGAAAGTGTGGGATCATTGTCCAGGATGGGTTGTAGATCTCTGGTGATGCGTTGGAGGGGTTTTAGCTGGGGACTGTATGTGATGGCCAGTGGAGTCCTGTTGGTTTCTTTCTTGGGTTTGTCTTGCAGTAGGAGGCTTCTGGGTACACGTCTGGCTCTGTTGATCTGTTTCCTTATTTCCTCGTGCGGGTACTGTAGTTTTGAGAATGCTTGGTGGAGATTTTGTAGGTGTTGGTCTCTGTCTGAGGGGTTAGAGCAGATGCGGTTGTACCTCAGTGCTTGGCTGTAGACAATGGATCTTGTGGTGTGCCCGGGATGGAAGCTGGAGGCATGAAGGTAGGCATAGCGGTCGGTAGGTTGTTGGAAACTATAGTGGAGACCTGACTTGTGCATATCTTGTCTTTGTGCAACTCGGCTCAGAGCAGGGTTAAACCAACTTAAGTAAAAACACTCATCTCTACTACAGCTACCTGTAGTGATGAATTTCAGGTCATGATCCTCCTAGGGTAGGAGAGGCTCAGAAGGCTGGTCATCTTTCTGGACTGCAAATATAGGGGTTTATGAAATTTATATGTAGCACTACTATCCAGTAAACACCATCAGTGGTCCAAATAGTATCAGATGCCTGAGAGCATTCTCTCTCCATTAAAATGAGCAAGTACAGCACAATTATAGATTTGTACCCCAGTTCTGCATTTGCCTTTTTCATACAACTAAAGGTTTGTGAAAACAAGGTAGATTGGCAACCAGCCTGTGCTGAAGATGAGAATCAGGAATTGCTGTCACATAAGGCTTTAACTAGTTTTTCAAATGCTCCTTAACTCCTTTTCTAGTGCAGCCTGTATAGTTCCTTATTCTGAAAACTTGCTGACTAACATGCATGTTCAACATGCAGATAGCATGTCAGAAAGGAGATAGCCATAGTCTGTTTCTTGCATTATAAGAAGAAAACCCATAGCTCAATCTTAGTTTTTATCTTTAAGACTGAAGCAGGGGCTGAGCAAGAACTGGTTAAATATCTTTCTTTGCAGTTGTTCACTGATCATAATTCTAACCCTGTGAAACACATGCTTTAGTGACAACTCTGTATACTACAGGAATCCGTGCCAAGTAAATGACTTTCTCAACATGAACAACAAATTAATTCCTTTGAAAGCCCTACTTGCCTCGTGTCACAATCTCACCTACCTAATGTCAACTGTTTTATTTGCCAGATGGTGTTGCTGAGCTCCTTTTACGCTCTGTAACTTCCATAAAAACAAGGCTAACTCACATTTTAAGAAACTATTCCAGCAACACTGAAAAATGAACTTCTATTTATATAGAACTGTAAATATACACAACTTTTTACAAAAGCTTTGGCCTTCCCTCCCTGCTCCCCCAAGATCCTACTCAGAGTTTAGCAGTCCAACTCACCTACGGGGCGGGTGCGGGGGGGGGGAGGGATTATTCAAGTATAGGAAGGTGTGGAAATACTATTGGTAAATTTAGGAGGACTTTGTAAACAGTGGACCTTAAATGAGAAGAGGGGACTTTGAGGAGGCTCAGAACATAGGCTGAGGTAGAAGATGATACCTTGGTAGTTAGAAGGGGACAAGGTAATCTTTTATTCCAATAAAAGATATTACCTCACCCATCCTCTCTCTCTCTAATATCCTGGGACCCATGGGGCTACAACGGTGCTGCGTAGAACAGTAGATAAAGGAGCATTTAAAGGATAGAGGAGAGAATGAACAGTAGGAGATGAAGTCAGAGTTGTGAAGAGTATAGGAACCTGGCATTGGAAGAAGGGAAGCTTGTAAAGAGATTTGGGAAGTGTAGTGGCATGGTTGTAGTAATGGGAGAGGAAGACTAGCCTAGCACTTCTCAGGGTATGTCTGCTCTGCAGCTGCGAGCATGCTTCCCATTGTGGGTAGACATGTGCTAGCTTGAACAAAACTATTACACTAAAAATAGCAATGTAGTTGGGGTAGCCTGGGCAGCAGCTTGTGCTAGCCACCTGAGTTCAAACCTGCCCTGACCACCTGGGTTTTTTCTGCAGTGGTTAGCCCAGTCCCACTGTCCATAGTACCCTGGCTACATGGCTACTTTTAGCACATATCTGTTTAACAGTGCTGGTAAGCACTCTTCTGTCCATAGTGTAGACATGTCCCTGGATTTGCTAGCCAAATGGCCTTGTGCTCATCTACAGAAGACTTGTGTAAACTGGTTTGCGATTTATTTATTTATTTTATTTATTTTAAAGGCATGACACTATAAAGAGTGGGTAACGTATGCATTGTTGGTTGACCTAACTCATTTGAGTGGAAGCAGGGCTAAGCCATCACTGTGTACTTTTAACAAAATCTCATCCTAAACTTTCAGATCAGATTCAAATGAGCAAAATAAATATTCACACCAATTTGTGAAAACTTTTTCAAGAAGTGCAAGTTGAATATTGGATTTTCCACTCAGTCGGATAGTACCCTTTAATGACATATATAGCTTTGTGTATTCTATTTTTCTGCTTCAGGATTTAAAAGAAGAAAAAGGAAGAGATCAGTCAAGTGTGTGACTGAACAGAAACTTAATTCACAATTGTAAAATTTATAAAATGCATATTTACCTTAGACTATTCTAGATATGTAGCAAAATTTCAGTTGAAAAATCACTGTGCTGAGGAAATGTTAACCTCTGTTCTGGAGTTGTCATAGGTCATTAGGGGAAATGTGCATATTAAATTATTACAAAATGTTTAGTTTTTCTAAGATAGTATGAAGGCAATTTTTCATTTTACTCTTTTTAAAAGCAAGTTGGGTTTCAGTACAATGAGGTTAAATATATGGACATTGCTTAGCCTGACATTTTCCATATTAGCCAAAGAAGTAAACTGGCAGGCCAGAGAGAGACTTTGAAAAAGAAAAACATGGGGAGAGACCTCTACAGGTTCAGGATAGGAGCCTGGGGAGAAATTTAGAGACCCTACTACTTGGGTTGGTCCAATCCCCCTGCTCAAAGCAGGACCAACCCCAACTAAATCATCCCAGCCAGGGACTTGTCAAGCCGGGCCTTAAAAACCTCTAAGAATGGCAATTCCACCACCTCCCTAGGCAACCCATTCCAGTGCTTCACCACCCTCCTAGTGAAATAGTTTTTCCTAATATCCAACCTAGACCTCGCCCACTGTGACTTGAGACCATTGCTCCTTGTTCTGTCATCTGCCACCACTGAGAAGGTATTAGGATTTCTGCCAGGGTGCTGGTCCTGAACCTGGTTGGGTGTGTTTTGGGGGGTGGGAGGTGGGGGAACAAAGATGTAGTCTTACCTAGTAACTTTCCCCAACAGCAATATGAAATTAACACTGTTTCCAGGGTTATGAAGAGTATCCCTGCAACTGATAATGTAACTTCTCAAAGTTTGTCGGTTCACATTAGGAAGGCTCTCTGCAATCATGAAGGCTTTCTCTGCAATCATATGGATAGAAGCTTACTTTAAAATATCTTAAGGCTGCTATTTTCAAAAATAGGAACCTAAAGTTGGGGTCTTAAGTCACTTTACTTAACATCCTAGTTCCATATTTAGATAATTAACTTGAGGCTTTGAAAAAATCTTGGGGGGGGAGGACGACGGACTGAAAATCTTGGTCTAAATTCTGCTTAAAAAATGATTTTAGCCCCTCTTGATCACCAGGGAAAGGTTTCTACTTTTCATGAGTAAAAAGAGTTCTAAAGCCCTGAGAGAGGCCTTGGCAAGCTAAACTTGCCTGAGACCTTTAAAGCCTGTACCTTTATAGTTCACTGGTAAACACACTTGGAATAACTATTAAATCATGTATTAAGGGACTTCAAAACTGAATCATTGCTTGTTACTCTAAATAACTTGTATAAATATTGTATTCGGCATGCTTTACTGGGGGGCAGGAAACCCTGAGTATTACTACAATTTATCCATTAGACCTGCCTTAAGTTTAGAGTCAAACATTTTTTTGGATCACTTTCACTATATTGGGTTAGAAATGATAGCTAAATTGGTGCAAAATTTGGATGCAGTTACCAATAAAAATCACCTTTACAATGGTTATAATTTAGTGAAATGACTACACAGTTTTTTAATTGTTTTAACTAAGACCTTAAGTGAGTTGCACTGACTGTACATCTCCTATTATAAAAATAACTGAATATGATACAGAAAATCTTTGTTAAATGTGTACAGTTCATTAATTAAAGCTGATAAACCGAATGTCTGGTGACCTTGTTGTAGCCACTTTGAGGTCACTCAAGTAATTTTATTTTTAATTTTTGCACGTAAAACACTCAACGATTTGGGCAATCACTTTCCTGTTTTGAAAGGAGGTAGAGTTATTAACATGGCGCTTTTTTTTTTTTTTTAAAGGGTAGCTGAATTCCTTCAAATATTAAGCAACTGAGTTTGCATAAAATGTAACTTTTTTGTGTGTGAAGCCAGGGAAGTAGATACATATTATTGGAGATCAGATTTTACTTTCTAATCTCACATTAACCCAGTATTGCAGTTGCAGAAATCGCTTTTTCCTTCCAAAACTCGTTGGTCCCTTGGCTCTGTTGTATTAATCTAGGACTGCATAGGATAAGTTTCACCCTGATCACTAACTCTGATTTTTTGCAATTAACTTTGACAATCAGGTACCTTTGCTTGAATTCAGTTAAAATTGTAGCAATCTGATGCATAATGTTGTTTGAACTGTATGTTAATGTATTTTCTTTATGTAAATTAAGAAAAATGTTTTTCTGCTGCTTCATAGCCTGTAGAGGGAGCACAGATAAAACTCTTCCATAGCAGTGTCCAGATCATTGAAGATTATGCACAAGTAGGGCTCTGTTAGTCACGGATTCTGTGACTTCTGCAGCTGCCTGTGTGGCTGACCCCGGGGCCAGCTGATCAGGCAGTCCTGGGGACAGCAACACCGGTCATTGCAGGATCGGCTCTGCAGCCATGTGCTCGGGCGGCCCTGCAGCCAGCCACTGTTCTGGTGGAACCAGGCAGTTGGCCCCGGGGACCACCCAAGCAGTGGCCCCAGGGGCGGCCAGAGCAGCCTCTTTCCCCCACTGGGTTCCTGCCTCCCTTCCTCTCTCCCCCCCCCTCCTCCCCCCGGATTCAATCAGGGGTATTTATGGTATAAGTCAGGGGTAGGCAACCTTTCAGAAGTGGTGTGCCGAGTCTTCATTTATTCACTTTAATTTAAGGTTTCGCGTGCCGGTAATACATTTTAACGTTTTTTAGACGGTCTCTCGCTATAAGTCTATATTATATAACTAAACTATTGTTGTATGTAAAGTAAACAAGGTTTTCAAAATGTTTAAGAAGCTTCATTTAAAATTAAATTAAAATGCTGATCTTTTAAAAGGCATGGGGCTGGCAGCTGGGACCCCAGACCTGGGGGGGAGGAGGGGGGCAGGGATGAGGGCTGGGGGGTGNCAGGGAAGAAGGCTGGGTGTGGGGGGGTTCAGGGGTGAGGGCAGAGGGCTGGGTGTGTGTGGAGGTACAGGGCAGAAGGCTGGGGGTGTGGGGGGGTACAGGGGTACAGGGCAGAGGGCTGGGGGTTCAGGGGTGAGGGCTGGGGTGCTCGGCTTGTGGGGGTGCTCCCAGCCCCCTGCCCTGAGCGGCTCAGGGCAGGGGGCTGGAAGGGATATGCCCTGTTCCACCCGCTTCCCCAAGGCCCCGTCCCTACCTCTTCTCTGTCTCCTCTACAGAGCAGCGAGCACGCTGCGGCTCGGCTCCGCCCCCGTTCCCCAGAGGGAGGGGGAGGAGGAGGAGGGGCAGGAACGCACCACGTTGGGGGAAGAAGCGGGGGAGGCGGGAGCTTGGCTGCCGCAGGACCAAGCTTCTGCCTCCTGCTCCCGCAGGGGAGAGCGTTGGGCGGGTGGGGCGAGTGGGGCTGGGACTGGCAGGCAGCGGCGTGCCACCGAAAATCGGCTCGCATGCCATGTTTGGCACGCGTGCCGTAGGTTGCCGACCCCTGGTATAAGTCATGGACGGGTCACAAGCTGTGATTTTTGTGTTTGTTTCTTGCCCATGACCTGTCCATGACTTTTACTAAAAAATACCCGTGATTAAATTGTAGCCTTATGCACAAGTGATCAAAGAGCAGTTAGTTTAAAATTAATTTAGAAATTACTTTTTTTTAAAGACCACAACTGATCCTCCCCCCCCACCCCCTCCCCACCCCAAACTTACCACAAACAATGGATTTTCCTATTTTTGTTGTTGTCTTCAGTGCTGGTTAATACATCCTGGTACGGTACCTGGTCCTGTATTCTTACATCTCCTCTGAAATACAGTAGCTCCTCACTTAACGTTGTAGTTATGTTCCTGAAAAATGTGACTTTAAGTGAAGCGATGTTAAGCGACTCCAATTTCCCCATAAGAATTAATGTAAATAGGGGGTTTAGGTTCCAGGGAAATTTTTTTTGCCAGACAAAAGGCATTATATGCATTTTAAACAAGCAATTTAATACAATCATTGCTGAGTATGAAGCTTGGTTGAGGTGGTGGAGTCAGAGAGTGGAAGAGGGTGGATTATCCAGCTGCGTCTCTTGCTGAACTTTCGGAACTCAAAAAAACACATCTAGAGATTGTTTTGCTTTCCTTTTTTTTTTTTTTTCCTTGGTAAATTTCTTTATAGCAAGTCATTAGATGACCAACTTCCCTAATCACTTTGGAGCTGCGTTCCCTGTGAGGATCGTCATCACTCAGGATTTGCAAGCCAGCTCCAATCATTTGGAAAGCTTCAGAAAGATGTTTGGCAGTCAAATTTTGATGGGTTGGTTCTTCTACTTCTTGGCCTTCTTCTTCCATTGCTCTCGTCACCTCTAGTTGCATCAGATCTTTATTGGTTAGCTCTTCTCCGTGTGATTGCAGAAGTTGTGTAATGTTGGCTTTTTCCACCTCATCAAAACCTGCTTTCTTGGCCAAGCCGAGGATATCCTTCTTCATAGCGGGGACAACATCTTCTAAATCCTTTTAAGTCATTGACACATTCAGGCCACAACTTCCCTACACACCATTCATGCATGCCTGAGTAACTTCAGCCCAGGACTCACCAATGTTATTGATTCACTTTAGGATGTTGTAGTCACGCCAAAATTGCCGAATCATAGGTTTGCCTTCCCCAGCGGTGCCTCTGATGAGCTGGTTGAAAGTACGGCGTAACTAATACGCCTTAAATGCAGTGATGGCTCCTTGGTCCATGGGTTGGATGAGTGATGTGGTGTTAGGCGGCAGAAAGACAACTTTGATGTTTTCGCACAAGTCGTCCAGGTTGATTGGATGAGCCGGTGCATTATCAATAAGCAATAAAATCTTGAAATCAAGGTTTTCCTTGGCACAGTATTCCTTCCATGCAGGGACAGCATAGAGAGTCAGCCATTCTGAAAAAATAGCTCCAGTTATCCATGCCTTCTTATTGGATCTCCAAATGACCGGAAGGTGTTCCTTTGAAAATCCCTTGAGAGCGCGTGGTGTTTCAGATTGGTACACTGTCAGTGGTTTCATCTTCATGTCTCCGGCAGCATTACCACCTAGAAGCAAGGTTAGACGGTCTTTAGCTGCTTTAAATCCGGGCGCTGTCTTCTCTCGGGAAATGTAAGTCCGCTCAGGTATCCTCTTCCAGTACAGGCCCATTTCATCGACATTGAAGACTTGTTTAGGGGAATAGCCACCGTCCTCAATTATTTTCTTGAGATAGTTGGGGAATATTTTAGCTGCTGCAGTATCCGCACTAGCCGCTTCACCGGACATCTTGATGTTATGCAGGTAGAAGCACCTCTTGAACCGATCAAACCATCCCCGACTTGCTGTGAAAGTCTGTCTGTCTGATCCTTCACCTTGGTCTCTCTTTAAATTGTCATACAAACTTTTTGCCTTAGCTTGTATCACTAGCAAACTAGTTCCGCTAGTTTTGGTCCTTTATCCACAGTGAGAGAAGACGCTCTGTTTTCCAGCAAACTACTTCTTGATCGACTTATTGTAGTAGCACTAAGCGGTGTTGCACACCAAGCACTAGCCCTGGTCTTGTCGGCATTATTCCGAATTGTTCTCACACTGGTCGGAGTAAGACCTAGAGCGATGCCAATGTCTACTGTACGCTCGCCTGCATCAAAATGCTTTAAAATGTCTAATTTAGTACCCAAACTAATGGTTTTCCTGGTTTTCTTGCTGCTAGTGGTACTGCTACTGCTAGGCACTCCACTATCACTTGCTGGACGCTTCTGACTCGTGATGCTCCTCCGGACGCGCATGCCTGTGCTACTCTTCACTCCCTTCAGCCTGGAGTGGCCGGGGTCATGCAGCCAGCGCCGGCTCCAGGGTTTTTGCTGCCCCAGGCAGAAAAGAAAAAGAAAAAAAAAAAAGCCGCGATTGCGATCTGTGGTGGCAATTCGGCGAGAGGTCCTTCGCTCCGAGCGGGAGTGAGGGACCCTCTGCCGAATTGCCGCCGAATAGCTGGACGTGCCGCCCCTCTCCCGAGTGGCCGCCCCAAGCACCTGCTTGTTCAGCTGGTGCCTGGAGCCGGCCCTGCATGCAGCATCAGTCAACTGTTGCAAGGGAAAGAATTTGGAAAACCCATGTCATTCTGCATGGTAATCTGCTCCCCTACTGGAAGCCCTGTGGATTAGGCTAGGATTAGTTATGGAGGTTCTTACTTTCTTGCAGGTTCTTACTTTCACAGGAGCCCTGCTGGAGGACCAAAGGCCTCTCTTCCAGGGTGCCCTGGAAAAATGGCCCTGCTTTATCTCCCCTAGTAACCATGCACTCAGCACCTGGGCAGCATTGCAGCCAATGTAGTAAGAGGAGGAAAATAACGTTTGCTGCAGGGCTGTGCCCCTCTCTGCTGTGTGCATGCAGGGGCAGAGAGATGCATCTGGCATTAAAGTGAATGGCAAAGCTCCTGTGGATTTCACAGACTTTCATGGGAGCAGGGCCAGGTTCTGTGCATCTCTACGCCGCCTTTCCCCCTTGCTACAGCGAAGCAGGCGCTGGAACGCTATTCCTGTAACTTGCTTTAGGCAGGCTGCCGCCCCCTGTGTTCTTACCTCCCTCCAGCGAAGGGTGGGGAGCAGATAAAACATTTATTCTGTAGCAAGACAGCAAGGCAGGGCCTCTTCTGGGCACCACCCGCAGCTGCTTTGCAGGCAGCTGGTGGCCTCGCAAGCACTTGGTGTAGAGCCCTATTCCCGAGCAGGGCCGTTGGGCCATAAAGCAACAGTGACTCTCTGGGGGGGGGAGCAGTGTGCACGTGCTGTGTGTTTAAAACATACTGTACATACAATACAGTACTATAGCTGGGAGGTGCCCCTGCCTTACCCCTACACAGGCACAGCCCACTGGCACTGGAGATGAGGCAGGCAAGGAGGCTGAAGGTGCTGTAGGCTAGGACAAGCACGTTGCGCAGCAGTAGCTTCCCCTACTCTGCAAGCACCAGGGGTGGGGGTGGGGATGGGGGTGGGGGGGCCCAACCCTCAGCCCGCCCACTCTCCCCCTTCCCCAAGCCCCTATCCTTGACCCGCCTCTTCTCCCCCCACTCCTCCCCCCTTTACTTCGCACGCTGTGTCCTCGCTCCTCCCCCCCTCCCTCCTCTCCTTTCTAAACACCGCAACCCAGCTGATTGCCAAGGCAGGGGAGGGAGGGGGGAGGCGCGCCCCGAGTCCTCGCTCCTCCCCCTTCCCTCCTGCCTCCAAAATGCCGCAAGCCAGCTGATTGCTGCGGGCAGGAGGCGGGGGAGGAGGGGGAAGGCGTTGATCTGTGGGGTCTGCCTGCGGGCGGGAGGCGCTGGGGGAGGGGGGGCAGCGTAGGGAGGCTGCCAGCTGTGGAGAAAGCAGGCAGCCAAACAACGTAAGAGTGGAGCATTGCACAACTTTAAATGAGCTTGTTCCTTAATTGATCAACGAAACAACGTTAACCGGGACAACTTTAAGTGAGGAGTTACTGTACATACGTTCCACTGGAACATGGGCATAGTAGAGCACTTTTGGTGCAGAGCACAGAGGGCAAAAGTACTGTTCTGTTAAAGAACCACACATGCAAATTACAGATCGCATAGTTCACTATTCCTTTAGGATTTGAACCAGTTTATGTAAATTCATTACCTGAATTGTTCTGTCCCCTAGTTGCTATTTACTCCTGGGGAATTCTGTGCCAAAAAGCTAAAAATTCTGTGAACAATATTTTAAAATTCTGCATATTTTATTCGTCAAAATAACACTATAACCATGCCAGTTTCAATTATTTTGCAGGTGGGGGCACCTTACCCCATCTCTCCTGTGCTAGTGGCTGTTTCAGGAAGAGAAGGCTGATGCTAATTTCTTCCCCACTTTTTCTGAGACCTATCAACTTCATGTCTGTATTTTCCATTAATATCAGACCCCTACAGTGGAGCTGTTACTCTCCATGCGTCACCTGGGGAGTGTGTTCCCCTATTCCAATTCTAGGCTAATGTCTGCAGTTTCAGAAACGTTTGTCCAGCAGCTGTCTGAGAAGTGTGAATTCAAACAATATCTTTGTGCCCAGGTTTGACAAATTTTCCTTTGCCTAATGATGATAGGATTCTGATGTTTCTCAGAGGGAAATTTTGCAGGGATTCAGATTCCTTTGCAGTTTGCACAAATATAAACCAGAAATCCAGATGAGACTGAAAAAGCCCGTTTGCAGACCTTGAAAGGCAACTGCCTGGCTGAGTCCCAGGCGCCCTAGTTTAGAAGGGCACTGGAAGTGGTGGCTCCAGCATGGCAGTAGGGAGTGCAGGCCACTGGCTGCATGGAGGTGAGGGATCACCCTGAAGCTCCTCTCTGGGACATGGACTTGGTGGTGAGGCTTCAGCTGACCTTGGCACAGTGCAAGGGCCAAGCCTGCCACACACTTGCCCCAGAAACATTTTGGAGCCCTTCCCTTTGTGCTGGACACACCACGATAGTGATAGTCTCACTTGCATGCCTAGCCCTCCTCCCATCCCTCCCCAACCGTGGTGATGTATTTCTCCCCTGGCTGCTTCCAATGCCCAAACCAACACACCTTCTTGGGACTGCTGCCTAGGAGGAGCACGTGACCCTTTTCGTGGCTTCCCTTCACCTCCCTGTCAGAATCACTTATTCTCCATCGGGGAGTGGGGAGAGAATCTGCGGGGCACACCAATACTTGGCTTGCCCAGTGGCACAGAATTTCCCCAGGAGTAGATATTGCAGAGACTTAGAGGAAACTGCAGAGTTAAAATGAAAATTGAGCTGCTTAAACTACAGCTGTCAAGTGATTAAAAAGGTTAACAGCGCACTTAATTGTGCACTTAAACAATAATACCATTTATTTAAATATTTTCAGATGTTTTCTACACTTTCAAATATATTGATTTCAGTTACAACACAATACAAAGTTTACAGTAACACTTTATATTTTTGATTACAAATATTTGCACTGTAAAAAAACAAAGGAAAGTGTTTTTCAATTCACCTAATACAAGTACTGTAGTGCAATCTCTTTATCATGAAAGTTGAACTTACAAATGTAGAATTGTGTACAAAAAAACTTGCATTCAAAAATAAAACATTATAAAACTTTAGAGCCTAGAAGTCCACTCAGTCATGGTTGTAGTAAATTCATCTCTGAGAGCTGTTAATTAGGTCAACAGAAGAATTCTTCCCCACAGAAGACACAGCTTAGTCAATGGGCTAGGTCAACCTAACTACATTGCACCGGGCGCAAATTTTTTTTCACAGCCCTGATCAATGTAGCTAGGTTGACCTGAATTTTAGGTGTAGACCAGGCCTAAGGGTTGAAGGAGTTGAGAAGAGTTGGTAGTTCCTTAAGGAGACAACATCAAAGGCATAGTTGTCAACTACCCTGATGCAAAGGAAAGATAGGAAGAATTGATGGAAGCCGGCATGGCTCCGTCAGGAATTCTTCAATGACCTGAAAATCAAAAAGGAAATCTACAAAAAAAGTGAAAACATGGAGGCATTGTTGAGTACAAAATAATAGCACAAGCCTATAGGGACAAAATTGGAAAGGCCTAGGCACAAAATGAGTTGCTCCTAGCAAGGCATATAAAAGGCAATAAGAAGTTCTTTAAATATATTAGAAGAAAGAACGGAACCCACTTCTTTCATACTTTGCAAGGGAGGGAGAGCTGATAACCTCAAGAAAGCTGAGGTGTTTAATGGCTATTTTGCTTCAGTCTTCACAAAAAAGGCTAATGGTGACCAAATGCGTAACATAATTAATATCAACAAGGAGTAAGGAACACAAGCCAAAATAGTAGTAAAAGAACAGTTTAAAGAATATTTAGGTGTATTAAGGTTGGCAGGGCCTGATGAAATTCATCCTAGAGTGCTTACTTAAGGAATTAGCTGATTCTCAGAACTATTAGCAACTATCTTTGAGGACAAGTGCGGTCCCAGAAGCCTGGATAAAGATTAACATAGGTGAACAAAGAGAGGATCTGGGGAATTAAGACCTGCCAGCCTAACTTCAGTATATGGAACGAAACTCGAATTATTAAACAATCGGTTTATAAGCACCTAGAGCAGTGGTCACCAACTGGTCGATCACAGAGGATCTCCCAGTCGATCGGTCTCCGGTGGTGCAGTGTGGCCGCTGCTAAGGCAGGCTCCCTGCTTACCCCAGCCCCATGCCACTCACGGAAGCGGCCAGTGCGGCCCCGGGGGTGCAGGGGTCTCCCTCTGCACGTTGCTCCTGCCTGCAAGCACTGCCCCCTGAAGCTCCCATTGCCCGGGAGAGCTGTGGGGGCAGTGCTTGCAGAGAGAGGCAATGCACGGAGCCACAGGTCCCCCAACCCCTCGCCAGCGGCTGCAGGGGCACGTTGGCCCCTTATGGGAGCGGTGTGTGGCCAGGGTAGGCAGGGAGCCTGCCTTAGCCTCGCTGCATCCGCTGCCGACTGGGAGCCCCTGGAGGTAACTGCTGCTCGGCGGGAGGCCACACCCCAACCCCCATTCCTGAGCCCCCTCCTGGAGCCAGCACCCCATACCTTCTTCTGCACCCCTTGCCCCAGGCTCAGCCCAGAACCCCCTCCCACAGTGCAAACCCCTCGGCCCCAGCCCAGAGCCTGCACCCCCTCCCAAACCCCTGCCCCAGCCTGGTGAAAGTGAGTGAGGGTAGGGGAGAGCAAGCGACAGAGGGTGGGGGGAGTGGAGTGAGCAGGGCGGGGCTTTGTGAAAGGGAAGTGGCCTTGGGGAAGGGGTGGAGTAGATCCTGGGTTGCCCTTAGATTCAAAGTGTCATCTTGGGCGTAGAAAGGCTAGAGACCACTGACTTAGAGGATAATAGGGCTATAAAGAATAGCCAGTATGGATTTGTCAAGAACAAAGCTAACCTAATTTCTTCCTTAGACCAGTAAACCCCGTCAAGAGGATAGTAAGGCTTTTAACAAAGTCCCACCTTATTTTCTTATTAGCAAACTAGGGAAATGTGGTCTTTATTAAATTACTATTAGATGGGTGCAAAACTTTTTGGAAAAACTCAGTTCTCAATGGCACACAGTCCAGCTGTGAAGGAGTGTCTAGTGGAGTCCTACAGGCGTCAGTACTGCCTCTGCAACTAGTCAATATTTTCATTTATGACTTGAACAATGGAATACAAAGTATGCTTATAACTCACAGATGACACCAAGGAGTTGCAAGCACTTCGGTGGACTGGATTAGAATTCAAAATGACCTTGGCAAACTAGAGAATTGGTCTGAAGGCAACAAGATGAAATTAAATAAAGACAAGTGTGAAATGAATATTACACTTGGGAAGGAAAAGTCAAATGCACAACTACAAAGTAGGAAATAACTTGCTAGGCAACCTATGGCACACGTGCCAAAGGTGGCACACGAGCTGATTTTCAGTGGCACTCACACTGCCCAGGTCCTGGCCACCGGTCCGGGGGCCTCTGCATTTTAATTTAATTTTAAATGAAGCTTCTTAAACATTTTAAAAACCTTATTTACTTTACATACAACAATAGTTTAGTGTTATATTATAGACTTCTAGAAAGAGACCTTCTAAAAACATTAATGTATTACTGGCACGTGAAACCTTAAATTAGAGTGAATAAATGAAGACTCGGCACACCACTTCTGAAAGATTGCCGACCCCTGGGCTAGGCAATAGTACTGCTGGAAAGGATCCAGGGTTTATAGTGGGTCATAAATCAAGTGAGCCAACAATGTGATACAGTTGTTAATAAGAAGAGTGTTTGTAGACAAGTCCTGGGAGGTGACTGTCCGGCTGTACTAAGCACTGGTGAGGCCTCAGCTGGAGTGCTTTGTCCATTTCTCGGCACCACACGTTTGAAGAAGGATGTGGACAAACTGGAGAGAGTCCAGAGAAGAGCAACAAATATGATAAAAGGCTTAGAAAAATTGGCTTATGAGCAAAGGTTAAAAGCTGAGCATGTTTGGTCTTAAGAAAAGATGAAGGCTGTTGGGTGGGATCTCATAGAGTCATAGACTTTAAGGTCAGAAGGGACCATTATGATCATCTAGTCTGACCTCCTGCACAACGCAGGCCACAGAATCTCACCCACCCACTCCTGGAATAAATCCCTAACATATGACTGAGCTATTGAAGTCCTCAAGATCTGATAATAGTCTTAATACATTAAGGGCTGTATTATAAAAAGGATGGTGACCAGTTGTTCTCCATGTCTGCTGAAGATAGGATAAGAAGTAATGGGCTTAATCTGCAGCAAGGGAGATTTAGGTTAGATATTAGAAGAAAAAACTTCCTAAATTACAAAGATAGTTAAGAACTGGAATAGGTTTCCAAGGGAGGTTGTGGAGTCCCTGTCATGGGAGGTTTTTAAGAACCAGTTGGACAAACACTGTTCAAGGATGGTCGAGGTTTACTTGGTCCTGATTCAGCAAAGAGGGCTGAACTAGATGACCTCTCAGGTAGGGCTGGAAGGACCTTTTTTGTGATTCTATTAATAGCACCAAATTATTAAAAGAAATGATATTCTACAATTCAGCAGCTCTTCTTTTCCTATGCATTTAATTTAAAAAAACACCACACCACCACCACCTTTTTTAGGGTCTGAAATCTGACCCTCTTTGAAAATGCTTTTCAAGAAATTAAAACTTTTGTGCTGATTCCTGCCTCCAAAGCCTAATTAGAAGGGGCTTTCATAGCCAGTCTTTACTTAATTCAGTTTTCATTTACCTTTTCAGTTGACCTAAGCTGAATAACATGTGTCCTTGTGAATTTTTCCAGTATCTTAAGAAAATAATAGGAAACTTGCGTAGAGTCCACAGCTGAGTACATCAGTTTTTTAGGACTAGATATTTAAAATAGTGAATTTCGTAAATGGCAAGACTTAGAAAAATACAGCATCAGGTATTCATATGCTACAGTGAGCACTATACAGAATTCATTCTTCTAGTGGCACATCTATCCTAAAAACTTAGCATATTATATTGTGATCGGGCCTAAAGGTCCCAGTCAGGATCCCACTGGGCTATGCACAGTAAAAAATAAATAAATTTTATTTATTTTCTGTCTTAGATTCTTGGCTCTTCAGGGCAGGGACCGTCTTTGCATCTTAAGACTTTAGAAACACTGATTCACAGACAGTTTTCATTTAAGAATCATGTTTTGCCTATACACTTGGGCAGTATGGTAACACAGAATGAATTTTTGTCCCCTTAAAGTTAAGATTGACATACAGTTATGGCTGAGATGGGCATTTAAGATCTAAATCCCTATTTTCAGTTTAGCACATTTAAAAACAAAAAAACACTTTGGACTGCCATTCTTAATGTATTGGGTCTTGTGGGGTGGTCTCTTGTTGCACTTCTGTACAACCAGAGAAATGAAAAATTGCAAATCATCATCATGCATAGACAGTGATTATAAATTTTAGTTGTCTGCACAACTCCTCAGAGGCTTGGAATGTAAAACCCAGCGGGGGGGAGGAAAGTGCTGCAAAAGTTTACCCTAGGAGTAAATCTATGGGGTTTTGGAACAAAAAGCACTCACATCTCCAGTTTCAGAAAAGGCAAAATTCTTCACTTTTTCAAGCTACCTTATGCTCTCTTATAACTCAGATGGAAGAACTTTCATTTTGTTATCTGAAGATAACTGTTTTTACTTTATTCTTGCCCACTTGACTGGATTGCCTTGTGCTTCACCTAGAGAGAGTTTCATTGAAAACAGAATTATTTGTCCTTTTAGAAGTCAGTCCTCTCCCACAGATTGTTGGTAACATTAAATCAGAAAACTGATCTTAATAACTAGGAGCTGTGAAGGGAGAATGTATCAGAGGAATGTTGGAGGGAAAAGCTGACAAGAGTAGATAAACATTTGACAAAAAGCCTGCATTCATGTGAACATATTTAATAAAAAGGTAAGATGAATGATGGGCAAATTTTCCTTAAAATTAAGGAAATTAACTGCTAAAGGAAGGTGTCATGATAGTCTTGGAGATTAAAGAGCTCTAGGTAAAACAAATACAAGCAGATCATGGACAATGGTAATGCAAGCCTCTGACTATTGACTAATATGTATGAAATCTGATTTTGAGCAGACCACATCTGTGGGATGAGGGTCTTACTTTCTACACAATATTTCACCTTTTTGGACTACTCGCATGATAGGGACTCCCATATGTGAAGACACTGACCTCAGCATTTCACATAAGCCACCAATTGGTATCTAGAGCACCTACTCTTAGTCACTAGCTTGACCTAGATAAAAATTGGCAATGTAGCAGTGCTGAAAGAATCGTTCCCATCACTCCTTTGTGTTTAAATAGAATGTTGTCTGCTTACCAGTGTGTCTAATGAAAGAACAGATAATATACACAATGCAATGTCCTGTAATGTAGTACCTGTCGTAGGCAAGGCCTCCCATCACTGCTATAAAATCATAGAAATTTTGCCAGGTGTCCAAAGAACACATTTTAATGATTCCTTTTATTAATTGTACTGAGTTGTGTTGCTAGGCCATTAAATCTTTCCTTCAATATTAAAACACAAAAGGCTTTCTTGTGGCAGTTAAAAGTAGGTGGGCGGCTGAAAGAAGAGGAATTTATTGGTGTCTTGTCTGTGAAACAACACTTAAACTTTTGCTGTGCTTCTCTACTTGCTATGTACTTGAAAACAAAGACTGGAGTGGATTGAAGTGTTGTCCTAACTCTCTGTATTATGTGTATATAGGTTTAAGAAAATCTACGAAGAAGCGCAGTGAATCACCACCTGCAGAGCTCCCCAGTTTGCGGCGGAGCACACGGCAAAAGACCACGGGCTCCTGTGCTAGCACCAGGTAAATCTTACGTTCAGGATTATGAGCTATGAATTACTATTACTGCAGTTGATCCAATAAAGCTTGCACCTTCTGTTGATGGAAAAGGGCTTCAAATTGCTGTTGTAAGAAGTGGCTGTGATTCAAATACCCACTGGGTCACTGAGATTTATACCAATATAGAAGTATGTGTGGAGTTTGGCATCCTTGTTCATGATGCCTACTGACCTCCAATTACTGAGCAGGGAAGGACTACAATATAGTAGGCTAGCACAGCAAATTGGTGACACATGTACCATTGTGTCCTCTGAGTCAGAGATGGGGGAAGGCTATTTAAAGTGGGACACCCTTCAAGGTCTCTTCCATACTTTTTAAAGAAATCATTGGTATGCGGCTGTTTCTGGCGGACACTTTGCTTTGAAGAAGAATAAAGCTTGCAAGCTATAAGTCACTGTTTGTTTTTAGAAGGTGGTTATTTTTTACCAGAAAGGCAGGTGATCATAAAAACTTGCTAGCCAAGCCAGGGTAATAGTAAACTACAATTTTATTATTATAATTTTATTTATTTATTTATATATCACACACTCCACTCCTCACTTAACGTTGTAGTTATGTTCCTGAAAAATGCGACTTTAAGCGAAACGATGTTAAGCGAATCCAATTTCCCCATAAGAATTAATGTAAATATGGGGGGGTTAGGTTCCAGGGAAATTTTTTTCACCAGACAAACTGTTATATAGATATACACACAGTATACGTTTTAAACAAACCATTTAATACTGTTCACAGCTATGATGATTGCGAAGCTTGGTTGAGGTGGTTAAGTTAGAGGGTGGGATATTTCCCAGGGAATGCCTTGCTGCTAAATCAGTGGTTCTCAAACTTTTGTACTGGTGACCCCTTTCAAATAGCAAGCCTCTGAGTATAACCTCCCCCCCATATAAATTACAAATACTTTTAAAAATATATTTAACACCATTATAAATGCTGGAGGCAAAGCAGGGTTTGGGGTGGAGGCTGACAGCTCGCGACCCCCCCATGTAATAACCTCGTGACCCCCTGAGGGGTCCCGACCTCCAGTTTGAGAACCCCTGTGCTAAATGATGAACTAGCACTCGTCTGAGCCCTCAAGGGTTAACACGTTGTTAATGTAGCCTCTCACTCTACAAGACAGCAGGAATGGAGGGGAGATAGCAGACAGAGACAGACACGTACCTTGTGTGTGGGGGAGAGAGAAATGCACACTTTAAGTAAGATGACCCACTCTTAAATGCATTGTCTTTTTAAGTGGATCAGGAAGTTGAGACAGCAGCTGCTGCCCCAGGCTCTCTCTGTCTCTCTCCATGTCCCCACCCTGCTCTATATGGAGAAGAAGGGGTAAGCGGGGTGTAGGAGCAGGGGGGAGGAGGACACCTGACATTAGCCCCCCTTCCTCCCCCGCACAGCAAGCAGGAGTCTCGGGGAGCAGCTCCAAGGCAGAGGGCAGGAGCAGCACATGGCAGTGGGGGGAGGGATAGCTGCTATTGCTAGCCTGCTGGGCCTTCAGCACAGGGAACTTAGGGGAGTGGGGAGCTGATAGGGGGGCTGCCGGTCCACCCTGGTTCCAAGCCTCCACTAGCTAGCTACAACAGGCTGCTCTTCCTGCAAGCAGTGGACCAAGCAGGCGGCTGCCAAATGACGTTAGAAGGGAGCATTGCACAACTTTAAATGAGCATGTTCCCTAATTGATCAGCAACATACCGACGTTAACTGGGACGACTTTAAGTGAGGAGTTACTGTATATTTTTTTGGCAACTGCAAATCACAATTTGATTTCCTTTTAGGAGGAAAGGATCCTCTGTTTGTCCAAAGGAAGCTCTTGTTAATCATGCAAAATGCAACATGAGTTTTAAAAACTGTCACCATGTTTAACATTGTTCAGTCACTAAATATTCAGTTTNTTTTTTTTTTTTTTTTTTTTTTTTTTTTTTTTTTAATATACTGTGCTACTGCAAGCCAAAAAAAAATCGGATCCAAGGTTCAGGCACTAACATCTGCACAATAAACTTGGGTCTGTAAAGTCTTGGGAGTCTCTCTCGGGGAAGTATCTCAAATATGTACAAGAAGCGAGGTGGGGTTTTTTTTTTTTTTTGGTTTTTCATTTTTTATTACTGTGCTAGTTTATGGTTTCAGTAACAGCCCTGTAGGTGACTGCATATCTATATCACAAACTTTGGTTGGTGCAAGTTACATTGGCATAAAACTGTTGATGTTAGTATATCAGTTGGCTCCTTGCATTGTTACTGTGTACTCACCAAGAGTGCTTGTGTCAGTGCACTGTGCGGTGCACCATGGATAGGTATCCCAGCATGCAACTTGCCATCATCCAGCACACTGTCTTTTGGGAAATTTTGGCAATGCATGTGTCATGTTTTTGGGGTACAATTCAGACCAGCAAGATTGCCACCTCCTCCCTTTTAGCCCTGGGTGCCTGAAATGCCCTGCTGCTCTAGCTCCGTCTGGCTGCTCCCAGCCAGCATACAAATGAGCACTGAGTGTCTGATGCCAGCAGCCTGCTTGTTATGCCATACCTAGGGCCCTTCTGATTTCACGGTCCATTTTGGTCAATTACCCGATTATAGGAATTAAAAAAAAAAAAAAAAAAAAAAAATTCATTATTTCAGCTATTTAAATCTGAAATTTAATGGTGTTGCAATTGTAGGGGTCCTGGCCCAAAAAGGTGTGTGTGGGGGGGGGGTCGCAAGGTTATTGTTGGGGGTGTTGATACTGCTACCCTTACTTCTGTGCTGCTGCTGGCGGCAGCGCTGCCTTCAGAGCTGGGCAGCTGGAAAGCGTCTCCTGGTGGGGAGCCCAGCTCTGAAGGCAATGTGCTGCCAGCAGCAGCTCAGAAGTAAGGATGGCATGGTATGTTATTGCCACCCTTACTTCTGCGCTGCTGCCTGCAGAGCTGGGCACTCAGTAAGCAGCTGCCGCTCTCTGGCTGCCCAGCTCTGAAGGCAGCACAAAAGTAAGGGTGGCAATACCGTGACCCCTCTAATATAACCTTGTGACCCCTCTGCAACTTCCTTTTGGGTCAGGGCCCCCAATTTGTGAGAGGCTGGTCTCCCCCATGAAATCCCTATAGTATAGGGTAAAAGCACACAAAAGATCAGATTTCACGGGAGGAGACCAGTTTTCACAGTCCGTGATGCGTTTTTCATGGCCGTGAATTTGGTAGGGCCCTAGCCATACTCCGGTCTCCTTCAGCCTTGGCTACTACTAGCCAAGTGACACCCCCCACACACATACATACCCCAAGGCCTGAATTTCCCCCAAACGCTCTGTCCTGAAATGTCCAGCTCTGTCCTGGTACATTCAGAGGAGTAATCCGGTTCATTGCTCCTTTAAAGAGACAAAAGAACTGCTTATTACTTAAACTGGAGTTAACAATCACTTCAACTCACACGCAGCACTAGGTTGGATTAGATTAAAAGTAAAACAAGTTTATTAACAAAAAGAGGTTTTAAGTGAGTTCAACTACAAGGGATAAAGACAAAAGTAGCTACAAGAAAATAAAAGTAAAAGCCACTGTCTAATAGCTAAGACGACAAGCTACAGTCTTGGTTCAAGGTAGGTTTCTTACTGTTCTTTCTAGCCATGGCTGACTTTCTCTGTCAGGACCTTCTACAGAAATACAAGGTGCTGGTTTCCCTTTTCTTCCTAGGTGAAAGATCTTTGCCTAAGCAGGTTTCTCATCTATGTTCAGTTCCCAGAGACTTCAGCCCCCATGGTTTGAGGGATCCATCTTTCTCTGCTTGCAAGAGCTCTTGCCCCTTGTATTTGTCCAGTGATGGATGCCAAGATGACTTCTTCTCTCTCCTTAGATCTTTCCAAACTCACTGTTTAGTCCTCGGGATGACCTCAATCTGTTATTCCCTGTCTGTGGACTCCTGCCCCGCTCATTCATATGTAAATAGTGTCCATTGTTTGTGTCCATACCTTGCTTACTTCCACTGGAGAAGACAGATAGCTGCCATCCCTCCTGTTTGTGGGAGAGCCTGTTTCTCCCTTTGTTTGGTCACTGACTTTAAAACATATCGGGTGTTCACAATTCCTTATAGTGTTAAAATATATATATATATATATATATATATATATATATATATAACTATTTTATATTAATTACCAGTGTCCTTAACTTTCATAAAAGACCTTACTTAAACAGTTTTTTATAATTATGTATCATTTGAGGGTCAGACTCACAACAGGCTATCTCCCCCCCACACACACACTTGTTAGGTTGATGGCTTTGTTTATCTTTTATGCAAGTGTACCTTCTTTGTTTCTGCATGACAGCCAGGCTGGTCAGACAAAACAAATACACATTCCTTTGTTCAATGCAGACTGTGTTGCTTGCCAAACACATTTTCAGAACATAATTTTAGTACATATTTATAACTTTGTACACTACGTATACACACCATGCAAGAATATTAATGACCAGTGAATTATTAGTTTTCCAATGATATCTTACATGACCCTTTTTAGATACAAATTATGACAAGTGTGTTAGGTGTAGTGAGTGTGTCAGGATTGATGACTTGCTGACACAGTAGTGAACATGGTGGGGAGAAGTGAATCGAGCAAGGGGGTAAGTTCCCATCGTGCAACTTTCTTCATCTCATTATGCCATCCATAATCCAATAATTTGTGCCTTTATTAAAAAAAAAAGAAATCACGCAGCACTTCTCTGTCCACCATCTCTGAGAGAAGCATTGAGTCCACACAGCACTGTGCTATTGTCATGAATGTGGCAAACACGGGGCGAACAATCCTCCAGTATTTGCAGAGCTGCGGGAAGAACTGCAGCAGCAGAGGACATGGCCATTTTGTGGTGGACAGATGGCTGTGAGACAGACATAGCAAAATCCAATTAAAGGTGGTGGTGGTGATCACGGAGCATCTGCAGATGGCGGTGCACTGCTTCTGGGGCCCAGAAGCAATCACTGACTGGTGAGATCGCATCATAATGCAGGTTTGGGATGACAAGCAGTGGATGCAGAACTTTTGGATATGAAAGACCAGATTCTTGAAGCTGTAGGCCAAGCTCACCCCAGCTTTCCAGTGCAGGGACACCAAAATGAGAGCTGTGCTGACAATGGAGAAGTGAGTAGCAATCTCTTTGTAGAAGCTTGCAATGCCAGATTGCTACCAGTCAGTGAAAAATCATTTTGGAGTTGGAAAATCCATAGTGGGGCGGCTGTTATGCAAGTGTCCAGGGCCATTTAATAGTCTCCTGCTACACAAAACTGTGACTCTTGGTAATGTGCAGGACATAGTGGATGGATCTGCAGCAATGGGATTCCCAAACTGCAGAGGGGCGATAGCACCCACATCCATATTTTGGCACCAGCCCACCTTGCCACAGAGTATCTCAACAGAAAGGGCTACTTGTCTATGGTTTATGCAGCATTGGTGGATCACCAGGGACGCTTCACCGACATCAGTGTTGACTGGTCAGGAAGGTGCATGATCCTCGCATCTTTAAGAACATGGGCATAATCTGCAACAAGGGAGATGTAGGTTCAATATTAGGAAAAACTTTCTAACTATAAGAGTAGTTAAACTATGAAATAGGCTTCTGAGGGAGGCTGTGAAATCCCCATCCTTGGAGGGTTTTTTTAAAAAGAAGTTGATCAAATCTGTCAGGTATGGTCTAGGTTTGCTCGGTCCTGCCACAGTGCAAGGGGCTGGACTTGATGACTTCTCGACATCCCTTCTAGCCCTACATTTCTGTGATTCTATGACTGTTTGTTTATAAAGCTGCAAGCAAGGACTTGTTCCTCACCAGTGGATTACTGTTGCCAATAGTGATCCTGGGGAACCTAGCCTACCCCTTGCTCCCTTTTCTGATGAAACCATATACTGGCCACCTTGACAACACCGAGGAAAGATTCAACTACTATCTCAGCAGGTAAAGAAAGACAGTTGAATATGCCTTTGGTAGATTGAAGGGATGCTGGTAGTGTTTACTCACAAGATAGGATTTCAGGGAGCAAAATATCCCAATGGTTATAGTTGTGTATATATAGTGGCCTGTTGTGTGCTTCATAATATCTGTGAAGCAGATGAAGGGGAAAGCTGCTGCTAGGGTCAAGGGCAGAGGTGGAGTCGCTGTCTGCTCATTTAGAACGAAATGGAAGCGCCATTGGAGTTCTATGTGGCTGAGGGAGGCCTTGAAAGAGCA
The DNA here is from genome assembly GCA_003942145.1 of Platysternon megacephalum. Lineage (NCBI taxonomy): Eukaryota > Metazoa > Chordata > Testudines > Platysternidae > Platysternon > Platysternon megacephalum. Next base: position 198,911 of record QXTE01000238.1, on the reverse strand, counting down.
CTTAACAGTCAGCCACAGAAAACAATCCACCACACCATGTTACTATCTGGCCCTGAAGTTTTGGGGGCTCTTTGGGATTGTGAAGTGTTTGTTATACACTTGTAGATGAAACACTGCCTGTTAATGCACCTATTAATTTTGCAATGCTTGCTAAACACCTATAATTACATGTTGGTCACTGATCTTATAAGTTCTGTCACCTTATACAATAACAAGTAATGGGCGCTTTCAGTAGCACTAGGCATTCTGCTGCATATGTTGTGAAATAATAAAGATTAATTATTTACCAAAAATAGCTTCTTATTTCAGACCAAAACCAGAGCAAAAATGTGGAATTAAACACCTACAATAAACTTTTGGAAACAAATCAATGGAACAGAATTTAAAAAGGGGAAAGAACATGCCTGTTCATTTTGGGTACACATACTGACCTGAGAGCTCCACGATTGCTATATATGTGAAGCTGTGGTTCTCCTTGCTGTTCTGTGACATGGAGTGGTGGGAGTAAGGATGCAGTCCCTAATGCCATGTGAATTGTTTGGGGAGTATAGGGAGGTGCTAAAATGGATTTCTCCATTGACTACAAAGGGAGGTGAGCCTGAGATAGTTGAATTTGTAGGTCAATGAGAGTCTGCGCATTTGTTTGCTGCTGGGGAAGCCCCATTATGTCCTCCTGGATCTCACTCTTGACTCCTGGGCCTTTTTGCTGTACACTTTCCCTCTCCATGCTGTCTGCAATAGTCCTCCTTTATGCCCTCTGTTTGCAGTCTGATGCAGTGCCAACTTTTCAGAATCTCACTGAATATATCCTCACAGGTTCTCCTTCCTTCTCCTTATGGTTAGGCATTCTGCAGTTGTGGAGTGGGGACTCCTCAAGGCCACAACAGTAGCAGCCATAGATAAAAACCCAAAGATGTATTGTATGTATAGTCACAACAGGATGTAAGAGTTAAGTTTCAGAACTTCCTTCCCTTGGTCCCGTAATGTTTTTAAACAAGACATGCTTGTTGACACTTTAGCCTTGGAGTGCCTGTGCACACCACCACTCTCCACCCCCAGCCACGGAGAGTATGGCCCAGAAAAGGTGTTAGGGGGCAGGGAGGAATGAGGAGAGTTGCTTGATTGCATGAAAAAATAAAGGCCCCAGTTTCCATAGGTATGAGTGCAGGGTAACAGCACTGAGCACTGGCACTATTTTCCACAGCCATTGCTGATTTTAGCTGATCTCTCACTCTTGTGGGTAAGACAGGCAAAGAGCAAAGCTTGTGCCGCTGGCCTGTTGACTGGCTGCAGTGGAGTCTGCCAAAGTCGTCATCAACTGGTGTGGGAAAGTGTCCTACCACAGAGGAAGAAATAAGACTGCTATCCCTAAAAACCTGTGGGAGAAGATTGCAGAATACCTCCCATGAAAATTTCATTAAAATCTCTCAGGAGGATTCAAGGGACATCCTTTTTATGTAAACTGCTCTCCATGGCCATCCTGACTAACTCTACAGGAGAATGAAAAGCAGATAACTATCTCTGGTTGTGATATCATTGTCTTTTCTAGCATGAGTACATTTTGGTCGGGTGCCATCTGTACATTTAAGCATGGGTAGTGGGAACACACTTACCAGGGACTCACCCATATTTAGCTGCTGGAACTGACTACATAGCACTGGAGCTTCACACAGATCCTGGCTTGTGGCATAGCTGGACCTCCCCGTTGCATGTCCCCTGTTGTTGTCATCCTCATTGTTTGTGGCAGGGGTCTGTGTTTGGGGCTCCTCAAAGGTAGCTAGGATGTTCGGTGGAGTCTCCATCAGTATGGTATGCAGCTCACTGGTAAAGTGGCAGGTCTTCAGCTTGGCACCAGATTGACTGTTAGCCTCCCTGGCCTTCTGGATGCCTCCTGAAGTCCCTTTACTTTCGCACAGTACTGCTGCTGATTCCTGTCTTACTCCTTTCCCTGCATCCTCTGTGCCATCTGCTCGTAGATGTCCACGTTTCTACAGCTGATCCATAGTTATTCTTGCATAGCCTATTCTCCCCACAGGACCAAGAGATGCAAAGCTTCTGTCCAAGCAGGAGTACGTCTGGAGCATGTAGGCGGCATGGTTGTTTTGGGCAGTTGCACACAAGGGATTGCTGCTAGGTATGCTCACCAAGCTGAGCAATTAGGAAAAGGCATTTCAAAAATACATAGTTTTTAAAGGTGTGGGGTGGCTTCTGGTCTCCGTGACCCCTTGGCAGTTGAGGTCACAATTGTGACTAGAGCATCAGTGTCCACCATTGTGGGACAGCTGCTGGAGGACTGTTAGGTCTTATGGTATCTATGCTTGCTCTGCGTTGACCACAGTAGGTTGACCATGGCTCAACACTGTTCGGGGAGGTGGTGTTACTGCATTGCCATAAGGGGCGCTTATATTGGCAGCAGAGAAATGAGTATAGACACATCTGCCACTAGGTCAATGCTAGGTGACCTAAATAGACCTAATTTTATAGTGTAGACCAGGCCTGAGTCAATGAACATCAGATTTGTGCAAGATAAGAAATCAGGTACTCCGACATAATAGACTTGGAACCTGGGATAGCTGCTGGTATCACATGACAAATAAAAACAGCTTTAAGATTTTTGGAATGTTGGGGTAAAAATCCAAACTGGTTAGCTTGAATTTAGAGGGTGCAGCAATAAAGGCTACTTGTTTGTCATGCAATCCAAACTTAGATAAAATACTTTCTGGTATTGTGGACTGCATCAACTGCAATTTTGAGCTAGCTGTTTTTGATCTCAGGTTATCCAGAAGTAAAATTTTACTGTGTTTAAGAGATTCAAACTTTAAAAGTCCCATTAAGATGGTGACTGCTGTGAGCTGTTGATCACTTTGAGGCAAGTTAGTTACTTTAAAGGTATCCACCATGTAAGCCAGTGTATTTGAAGTACATAAGTCTCATTTAGCTGTAACCAGAAAGTTATGCTGGAACATGCAGAAATGAGTAAGTCTTGGTCCTTATGTCAAATTTATCATTGGGGATGGAAAATGTGAAGGGGAGGGAGAAGCATTTTAAGTCTGTAGGCAAAGATGTAGAATAATCAGATCTATATACTTGAAGCTGCCATTGTATGTACAAATGCCAGATTAGCTTCTGTAGCTTGGCCAATGGTCTTGTGATATCAATATTTGACTCCCCACAGTGGCCCATTGTGGCAGGATACTCATAGTCCATCTGTTAGTCAATTTCACACAGGTATTGAGGAGGACAGAGTGCCCTTTGTCAAAGATTGCAGCTAAAATTACACTTAAACACCATCAAATCTGCAACAAATGACCATACGTATTTTAACAAAGCTTTTAACTACCAGGCCACTTGCTTTACCGTGAGTTGCTTTTAGTCAGAGACTTATTCTCATTCTCCTGCAACACTGTAGTGGGCTCAGCAAAATCTACCCCTGATTTCACACAGATAACAAGTGAATGATGCAAATATAGATGCTGTTTAGCCTTTTCAGGCTATTCTCTACCAGAATCTAGGGGACTAGTAACATTTCTAGACATACTGTTAAAGGACATGCCCCAGTCTTTCTTGGCAAAGTCCTTCTGTACAAGCTTGATGGGGTCATTCTGCTTGTACTTGGGATAGGGCAAGCTATCCTAAATGTCTGTCCATCTTAAGTTTCCTTTTACACTAATTTTCTTAGTCAAACTGTGTTGGAAAAGAACACATCTAAATGACGTAATTTCTCATTGTTATTCCTTAGCAGGCCTGTATCCTCAACATTACATTAAAACCTGCCGTTACAGACATGTCTGCAACTATTGCTAATCTGAAGTTCTATATCTGGAATTTAAGCCTTGAAGCAAGTAACTAGGGAAATGTCAAAAGTTTTTCATATCTGTGATGAAATTTCAAAAGTTTTTGTAGCTACACAAAATGTCTAATCTACATTTTAAAGTGCTTTAGGTGGAAAGAAAAGAACAAAGCTTGTTAAATTGGATTTGATCGGCAGCCATTTTTCTAACACTTCAGGAAAAACTCTGAAGTGTGATACTACTCTGAAAAATTATGAATTTGGCATCATGTTGTTCAGTGTCTTTCTGAATTCAGACAAACACCTTGACCCCATTACAACGACCAGTGCAAGAAACTACTCTTGCCTCTGAAAGTATGAATTTCTGACTCATACCCTTTCCCATTTTAAAAAAGAACTTGAAACAATCAGCAAAGCCAGTTCAACTTTTTTCTTTAAAAAAAAAAAAAACATTGAAAATGGTGGCGTAATCTAATACATAAGGATGCTGTCATGGATGCTCTGGAACAGCTTTGAATCAAACCCAGGCAGGACCCTCTTCAGTATGACAACCCTTCACAGCATACTTGTACTAGGCTAAGCCGCCTTGCCTTCAGTGCCTCCTGGGACCAAACTCTCTGAGCTGTCAGCATCCTTGTTCCATGCCAGGAGCTCCCTCCAGTGAAACCACCTGAATAGGACACCGTACACTCCTCCCCCCCACAAAGGGGAGTCATGCACTCCCAACTTCCTCAGTCAGCCCGCGTTGTAAAACAAAAGGGTGTATTGTCTGAACACAACAACAAATTTTTCTACACTAGCACAGAAACCAGAAAATTATAGCTAAGTCTATCTTGGTCAGACCCAGAGCCCTGGTTCTCCCCCAGAGAGTCCCAAAACTGGAGAGAGCCGCCTGCTTCCAGCAATCCACCCTATATTATACCCACTTGCTGCTCCTCTGTCCTTTGTTGTCTTTCCCTAGCAAAGCAGGTCACCTGGCCTCCACCTCAACTTTTTATTCTCCAACTTGTTGCAGCTGGCTGGCTTCTTAGAGGGTGGGCCCCCTGGTCATCAGTTGCTAAGTCAGAGGTGGGCAAACTATGGCCCGGGGGCCACATCCGGCCCTCCAGATGTTTTAATCCATCCCTCAACCTCCCGCTGGGAAGTGGGGTCTGAGGCTTGCCCCGCTCTGGTGCTCCAGCTGGGGAGAGGGATTGGGCTTTTGCCCCACTCCGCACAGCTCCCGGAAGCAGTGGCATGTCCCCCCTCCGGCTCCTACATGTAGGGGCAGCCAGGGGGTTCCGTATGCTGCCCCCACCCCAAGTGCTGCCCCTGCAGCTCCCATTGGCTGGGAACTACAGCCAATGGGAGCTGTAGGGGCGGTGCCTGCAGACAGGGCAGCAGGCAGATCCGCCTGGCTGCGCCTCTGCAGAGGAGCCAGAGGCAGGACATGCTGCTGTTTCTGGAAGCTGCTTGAGGTAAGCACTGCCCAGAGCCTGCCCTCCTGGCCACCTTCCATGCCCCAATCCTCTGCCCCAGCCCCGATCCCCCTCCTGGCCTCCAAACCTCTTGGTACCAGCCCAAAGCACTCCCAACCCCTCATTCCCAGCCCCACCCGAGAGCCAGCACCCCCAGCCGGAGCCCTCCCGCACCCCAACTCCCAATTTTGTGAGCATTCATGGCCTGCCATACAATTTCCAAACCCAGATGTGGCCCTCAGGCCAAAAAGTTTGCCCACCCCTGTGCTAAGTTATGAAGTGTCCGGCCACTGTCTGGGCCCAGGCAGCCAGGTGACATTCACACCTGGTCCTCTGAGTCTCTACAAATATTAAACCACCTTTCTATCTACCTAGGTAAACATGTAGCACACAGTACTCATGCAAAAATATTAAGAAAATTCCCACTTAGTCACAGATGTGCACTCAATTGTCTAAACTTAAATGCTAGTGGTGGTCAGTTATTCAGCATCAGTTTCAAAATATGATCAAGATTCAAGTATTCACTTGTTCTGTCTATAGTATTCTTCACTATATATGTGTAAATATGGATACCAAGAACGTAAAATGGATGCAATTGCATTCAGGTCTACTTTGGGGGGAAAAAAGCTGAAGACTGTTCAGAGGAATAGCTCTGAATGTCAACATTCCTTTATAATACTCCATACTGGTTCTTGTTTTTGAGTGGTCTTTTGTTAGGTAAGAAACTTGTCCATTTAATTGGTAATACCTGGAACTTTACACATTATACTTGCCTTTCTAGTCGGCGAGGCTCTGGCCTGGGCAAAAGAGGAGCAGCTGAAGCTCGCCGACAGGAAAAAATGGCTGATCCTGATAACAACCAGGATGGAGTTAATTCTTCAGCTGCACGTACAGATGAGGCTCCACAAGGAGCAGCAGGTAAGCAGAAACACAAACTTTACAACACATGTTGTCTGGTGCTCCGTAAAACATTGATGTAAACCTTAGAGTATCGGGCTTCATTTTTTATTTATTTATTTATTTATTTACACCTCTACCCCGATATAACGCGACCCGATATAACACAAATTCAGATATAACGCGGTAAAGCAGCGCTCCAGGGAGGGGTGGGGCTGCGCACTCCGGCGGATCAAAGCAAGTTCGATATAACGGGGTTTCACCTATAATGCGGTAAGATTTGTTGGCTCCCGAGGACAGCGTTATATCGGGGTAGAGGTGTATTTATTTTCAAATAAATGAGGGGGGGAAAAGGCATAAATGAATTCTTAATGTCGCTTCTGGATGCTGACTGAGCAAAGGATTACTACTCTCTTGAAACTCAGGTGTTTAGTTATAGTTGTGTTCAGAGGCCTTTTGCTTATGTGACATAACTTTGAACTCTTCTCCAAACTACTGTACTAGTAATGTTACTGTTATCCACCATATAGAAACAAATATAAGTTAGTGTGCTAGTTGACAAGCTACTATCAGAGTCTGTATCTAACCAGCCAATACTACGCAAGTCTATCCTTTTATAGTAAAGATCTTTTGGTTACCTTGTGATGCTCAGTTGTGAAAGCATTTTTGTACCTTTTGATATTATCCTACGTATTCTAGCTTTATAATACTTATAGAAAAATGTATTTTTCCTAATAGTCTTGGCCAGTATCTAAATTATTGGCCTTTCTGCACTGACTATGCTGCAGTAGGAAAAACTGTTCACTTAGTGATATCCTCACACCGAAGAGTACCTTATTCCCCAAACAGTCTCTGAAATAATTGCAGAATAACTTACTGTTCAGTATAAGCAATCCAGCCCTAATTCAGCACATCAGTTTATTTCAATTCTCCAACAATTATGTTGGCTTTTAGAAAAAAACTTTAAAATGTTCAGGCTTGAAAATAAGGCATTGATTTGCTTCAGTGCAGTGTAACAAGTTGGATTACTTAAACTGAATTCACAGACTTTATCCAAAGTTGTGCATATATATCTGAAAGTTGAAATACCTGTTTCAGAAGTACAATTAAGTTTTCTGTGCAAGTTATGATGGAGAAACCCTAGAACTTGTATAGGTGTTGTCACTATTAATTTTTTGTAAGAATATCGCTTAAATGAATCAAAGTTAAATAGAGAGTATCTTAGAAGCCTAGTCCAATTGCTACTGAAGTCAGTAGGGGTTTAGGTATTGATTTAAATAGAAGCAGCATTGTGTCCAATACTCTTCTTTGAAATAAATCTTAGGTCAATGTTACTCTAAAATATTTTCTTTCTTTAGCATCTAGTTCAGTTGCGGGGGCTGTAGGCATGACAACTTCTGGAGAAAGTGAGTCAGATGATTCTGAGATGGGAAGACTACAAGGTAAAAAGCTTTTACTAGGCTAATATGGTGGGTTGATACCTGTGTATATATATATACATGGTGTTATAAAAACATTATTCTGATATTTTTCTCTCTGCTGATACCCATTCAAAAAACCTACTAACTATTTCATCTCTCCCCTCCCCCCTCTCCCGCCAGTGAACATACTGCTTTGCCTACTATAATTACGCATAATGTAGTGGGAAAAATTGTGTTACAGTAGACACTCAGGAATTTGGCAGTACATGAGCAGGCTGAACTTTGAGTGTCTTAACTCATGTAGTACTACAGGGGTCAGCAACCTACGGCACGCGTGCCAAAGCCGGCACATGAGCTGATTTTGCCTGGCATGCGGCTGCCAGCCAGGGTCCCGGCCGCCGGCCCCGCTCAGCCCGCTGCTGGCTGAGTGAATGGAACCCCAGGCCGGCAGGAGGCTGAGCGGGGCTGTCGGCCGGGACCCCAGACCGGCGGCAGGCACGCCCCCCCGGCTCCCTCCTCACCGCGCTCGCGTTCTGCGGCTCCCGGAAGTGTGAGCCGCCGGGGCGCGGAACCCTGAGCCTGCTCCAGGAGTGGTGGTGGCGGCTCACACTCCCGGGAGCTGCAGAGCCCGAGCGCAGCGAGGGCGGAACCAGGGGGGCGCACGGGGACCACCGCCCGCATGCATCCGCTGCAGGAGGGGGGCACCGGGCCGCAGCACTCTGCGGGGGGAGGGGCTATGCGTGCTGCAGCCCGGCAGCATGTTTTGCCTCCACGTGGAGCCAGCGTCTGACCGGCATGAGCATGGTAAGGGGAGTCCTGGGGGGCAGTCAGGGAGCAGGGGGAGGATTGGAAGGGTCAGGAGTTCTGGGGGTCCTGTCAGGGGGCGGGGAGTGGTTGGATGGGGCGTGGGAGTCCCGGGGGTCTGTCTGGGGTAGGGGTGTGGATAAGGATCGGGGCAGTCAGGGGACAGTTAGGGGGTAGGGTCCTAGGGTGGCAGTTAGGGTGAGGGGGTCTCAGGAGGGGGCAGTCAGGGGACAAGGAGCAGGGTTGGGGGTTCTGAGGGGGGCAGTCGGGGAGGGAAGTGGGAGGGAGTGGATGGGGGCGGGGCTCTCCCCCCGTTCTCTGTTTCGATTGTCGAAATATGGTAACCCTAGGTGAGGGGGGAGCCGGGGGGCGCATGGGGTCTGGCGCCCGCATGCATCCGCTGCAGCCTTCAGGAGCCCCCGGGAGGAGGGGTGGTGGGGCATGGCTGCTCCCCGCTAGCGCCGCTGCCGCCTTTGCAGGGCTGCTGCCCCCCTGCACCGTGCCGGCTCCTCCATGACTGGGGCTCGCTGCCGCCGCAAGCGGGACACTCTGGCTCTCCGGTGCCTCCGGATGGCGGCTTCTCCTTGCTGAGCTGCTGCAGTGGCCCAAGCCCGGCAAAGCCAGTGAGTGGACTCTGGGTGGGGAGGGCTTGCGGGGGCGCTGTGCATCCTCCAGGGGAGTTCAGGGGGTGGGGAGGGGGCAACCTGGTCTGGGGAGCAGCCCCTGGGCATGGCTGGCCCCTGGGGTCTATAAAGGCTTGTTGGGATTTGCCCCTCAATGAACCGATGTGCGGGAGGGTGGAAGTTTCGCCTAGGGCGCAAAATATTCTTGCACCGGCCCTGCCTCAGGGAGCGCATGCACCCCAGGTTAAGAACCACTGCACTAAACTGATAAGATCAGCATTTTAATTTAATTTTAAATGAAACTTCTTAAACCTTTTAAAAACCTTGTTTACTTTACATACAACACTAGTTTATAGACTTATAGAGAGACTTTCTAAAAATGTTAAAATGTATTACTGGCACGCAAAACCTTAAATTAGAGTGAATAAATGAAGACTCGGCACACCACTTCTGAAAGGTTGCTGACCCCTGTAGCACTACATGAGCTCTTTTTGCACTGGTTACTGATTTCCGAACCCAATAAACATACTCTGCTTGTCTGAACACTTTTTGGATGAAACAACACTTAATATGGAATACGGTTCATAAGCTTGTTTGTTCCTCCAATCTGAAAAGATGCCAATAATAGCTTTAGTTTATAAAACACAAGTGCAAGTTTAGTTAGGCCTACCACTCTTTCTTGTATCTGCTCTTAGATAACGATGGAGTTATTTGCTTCTTCAACACCCACCTGTATTCCCAGGTTTTGACCAAATAAAATCCAGTTGTGCTAAAAACTATGCCTGCTTGATGCGTGGGCTGCACAGAAATGCATGTCCTTTCAGAAACTGACAACTTGGACAAAATTCTGCATTTAACTTGCCTGTCTTCTGTAAACACTTCAACAGTCTTCTACTACTTTGGTGCAAGGAATTGTGGTGATCGCTTCCTCTGCAAAAATAGATTTGGGGTAAAAATCTGGTTCTTTTATTCTTAAATGCTGGAAGAGCGGGGGAAAAGAGCAATTGTTTGCTTTGCTAACAGTTCCTCCAGCGTTAGGCAAATTGAGTAAAAAAATATTGATTGTTAATCGCTAACCACCCATTTGTAGCATTGATCAGCAATGTTCAGACTTGCTGCAGTGAAAATGAGAACCCCCCCCTATTTGAAGTCAACTCTCCAGACAAGAAAAACAGGATGACTTAATATAAAATTGTTAACAGATGTTCTGCCATTTCCAGAAGTTTTTAGACTCTAGCAAGCCAGCTCCCCTAACAGTTCACAACTCCATTTGCCATGCTTTTCTCTCCAGTCAATAACATCATCTATTCCACTTCTCCTGTACAGCTGTACAACTCTCTTGTTCTGCCCAATTCCCTTGTTTTTGCCATTCCGCTTTAACTTTTTTTACAATAGTTTTCATTCAAACTGAAACTAGAGCCTACTATTTCTAGTATCAAAAAATATATAAATGTTTATGTTCATGTAAAAACTGACACAACTCCAAAATTCCTCCTGGCTCTTTAAAAAACAAAACAAAAATACTGTCTTTTCACAGCCTTGATTCACATTTGACTTTAAAGCCACACTTGAGTAAAGGGTAACCTTTGGAGTACAAGTAGTTCACTTGCCTTTATTGGTGTTAGGAAAAATCCATGTAGTGTCATCTTGTCTTTTTCTGTGTTAAATCTTCAAAACTCTAACTTTATAAGTTCATGAGACTTAGTTACATGGAAACTTTTTATGAAAATGGCTGTTTAATATCCTGTGTTTGCTTTTAGCTCTGTTAGAGGCGAGGGGTCTTCCTCCTCACCTATTTGGCCCTCTTGGTCCTCGGATGTCACAGCTTTTCCACAGGACAATTGGAAGTGGAGCTAGTAAGTAAACTATATCTTGTCTGACTTAATTCTGTCAGCAGCTTTCAGAGTGATTAAACTTGGCTACTAGTAAATCTAATGTTGTCTATGTAAGGATTTAAATACAACTAATTTTTACGATTAAATCTAGTGAATAATGTTAGTGTAAGGAACTCCAGCACACTAAAACTTAAGTTTCTTCTCTCCCTTTCTCCATAGTTGTGGAACATTGGCTACAAGCATTTAACCTTTTTTTCTTCTTTTTAAGAAGTGAAGTTTGGCTTAACTTCCTTTTTTTTAAAGTACCATCTTGTTTTTCGGGATTTAGTTTGGTTTATATATACTTCTTTAACAAGAAGAAACTTAAAATTGAATTGAAACAAGGATTATTTTTATTTTTATGATTTTTGAAAAGCCATACTCAAGACTAGGTTTTGAAAACTGTTTTGGGCATGGCATCCCTAATGCACAATGGTCAGATGGGCTTGAAATCATTTTAGAGGGATAATTGTTTGTTTGAGCACGTCTTTCAAACACTGGTCAGTGCTGTCAGCAGGGACTACTAAGGACCAAATCCTACCCTCTTCTTACCTCCACTTCAGCATACCTACAATGCAGCAGGCTGGGATGCTTACTTAGCAGTCAAAAGAACTAGGAGGAGGCCCAGTTACCAGGCCTGCCAGCACATCAGACCAACAAGGGGATGTCATCTGCCAGCTAGTTCTTATGCTGTAGTGTAATGTTCGCTATCCCAGTAGTATGTGCTGGTTACTTCCTAAAGAAGAAGTGATATTTACCACCCACCACTGTAGCCATCCTGTCTTATGCTAGGTAGATTGTTTTGGTAATTTTAGCACAGTTGCTCCCATATGCTCACTTCAGCTGCATGGCAAGGGAAGCTAAGAGCAGAATTTGACCCTTAAAAAAATAAATAAATCTGTGAAATCACAGAACACCCAGAAAGCAAACTTTCTGCTTGGTAAGATAAGTGATCAGAGCTTTTAATTACCCTAAATATTTACAAGTTATAACAGATCTTTACTTTCTTAGGTTCTAAAGCCCAACAGCTTCTTCAGGGGCTCCAAGCCACTGATGAAAGTCAGCAGCTACAGGCGGTAATTGAGATGTGTCAGTTGTTGGTCATGGGGAATGAAGAAACATTAGGTGGATTTCCAGTCAAGAGTGTTGTACCAGCTTTGGTAAGGATCCCATTTGTTTATATATTTCAATGTGAAACATAGTATTTAAACAATATAGCAAAAGGATTCAACAGTAAAGTAGAAGTACTCTTGAAACTTCTAAATTTAAGAGGTATTTGGTAGCTTAAATATATATATGGAGATATACCTATCTCATAGAACTGGAAGGGACCCTGAAAGGTCATCAAGTCCAGCTCCCTGCCTTCACTAGCAGGACCAATTTTGCCCCAGATCCCTAAGTGGCCCCCTCAAGGATTGAACTCACAACCCTGGGTTTAGCAGGCCAATGCTCAAACCACTGAGCTATCCCTCCCCCCTAGGAGCTTCTGGCTCATCTGGACTTAGAAATAGCATTAAAGGCTTATGATATCAACAAAATATTTTCACTTTCAACAACTTCCTCTAATCAGACGGTAGTTTAGTTAACAAACTACTAAACCCCTCTCTTCAATTTTAGGTCCCATGGCTTCCACACTTCAATGCTAAATAGTAAAAGGAAAAAAAATCGTATAGGTTAATCCTGTACTCCTACAGATTTCTTTGGTAGCTGTGAGGCTCCTAATTGGAGTGTGAGCTGGCTGGAGAGAGAGAGGGCATTGTGCCCTTAAAGCAGGGTTGGATGAGGGGCAATGACTTTATGTAGCCAGTATGGGGAGTACCCTTTCTAGACTGGCTCATGAGAGTATTTGATACATAGAAACTTCGTAAAATTCCATGTATGGGTTGCACTGCAGAGGACTAGGAAGATACCTTGAAAATAGAGGGTAAGCACACCCCACCCCCAATCCCCAGTCATAAATACATACACTTTGACAGGCCACTACAGCAGTCTTCCTGGGTTCTAACATGTAGCCAGGTACACACAGACATGTCTTTGTAAATGGATAGCTTTCCATCTACATATTAGTACCCAGGAAGACTGCTGTGGTGCTCTATCAAGGTATGTGTATGTATATTGGATTTGCTTACCCTTTTTCATCCGGGGTGTGGCTGTGCCTCCCTCCCCACACAACACGTGACTCAAAAGCAAAATGTCTCCTTTTGGGGTTTACTATTCTAATGCTTGTTGTACACACTTTGACTTCCATAGATTCCTTACTGGTCTGTTAATACATCTTCCTCCCATGTAAGAGTGGTAACAGTCCTTCCATCCCTCAGTTGCAGGGGTTCTCTACAGCCCTTTGACTAGGATCTGTGAACAGTCCTTCCAGAAGTCCTTGATAGTTGATTGCAATCTTGGGCCTTCTTACATAGGCCCACTCAAGTTTCTCTCTTGCTCTCCTGGAAGAAGCCTAGTGGCCACAACTGTTCTCCTTTTAGGGCTCCCAGTAGTACACTCCATGCTGTCCTCCAAATCTACAGTAGCAATACCTATAAGCTATAAAAGCCAAGCCCTCAGTGTATCAGCAGGTGATCCTTGTGGACTTCAAGTCCCATATTCCCTGGCATTAAATGGACTGTGGACCCATAAAGGTGTTAAGCTGCACCATGCTCTGTTATAGCATGACTGCCATCTGTTATGATAGCATGTGGGAATTCCAGTAAAACTGGGTCTTATTGCACTAGGCATTGTATAGACAAGTAACAAAGGCTATCCTTGCCCTAGAGAACTTTACAGTCTGGGTATCAGACAGGCTGCAACAAGTGGACACATGAGTGGAAGTTGGATTGAGATGGATACGGTACCAATAAAATTACTTTAGAATGAAAGTAGAAGTCACAGCTGATTGTTCTCTTAACCAAAGCCAGAGAGGAGTGACTTTTGAGCAGTATGAGAAGAGGCAGAGTTCAGTCACTCCTGAAATCATCTATTTTTAAAGACATGGTCCAGAAGCAACATGTGTACAGAAATCTTACTCATGAAGATAAAAGGGCTGTGCGTGCATGTGTGTGTGCACGCACAGAACAAAAAGTGGTATTTTTAAAAACAATGAACATTCTTTATATTGACTACGTTGCATGGTCAGTGGGCTTTGTACATTTGGGTGAGGGGGGGACAGGGACGGGACATCTAGAGCCAATAACCTGTAATGTGTAATAGCAATCAAAAGCAGCTTCATCCATATGAGCAGAAATATCTTTAATGTGTATTTTAAAATTCTTTAGCATTCTCTGCTGTAGAAAGTGTATTTCTCTATTTAAATTGGTTTTTGGACTCCTGTAACAATTTTCATTAAATGCTATAATAGCTGTTGTGACAGCTTCAAAAAGATCCAGTGCTCAAGTCAAACTAAACTGAAATGAGAACAGGTTTTCAAATACTTGTAGAATGTAAGAAAAACAAAATCCTTTTGGTAACTTGTACCAAATCAGTAAATGAGTAATCAGTTCTGATTTTTTTTTCTTTATAGATAACATTGTTGCAGATGGAGCACAACTTTGATATTGTGAGTGACTTGAGATATGAGCTATTTTTTTTCCTGCAAACTTAAGTTTTTTCCGTCATCTAATTTTTTTCTTTTTTTAATAGATGAACCATGCTTGTCGAGCCTTAACCTACATGATGGAAGCACTTCCCAGATCATCTGCTGTAGTGGTAGATGCAATTCCTGTCTTTTTGGAAAAGGTAGCAATAGTCATGTCCCTAAATAATTAAAATTAGTACACAAAACTTAAGGACAAGTACTTACCTTTGAGTAATCCCCATAACTCTCCATCCACCCAAAAAAGTGCATTCTTCTTCTTCTTATAACATCGTAATTAATCTAAAATGCATCAGAAGAAAGAAACTAGCCTTAAATGTTGTAAATCAGTACCTGGTTTACGGGAAACTCAAATTACATTTCCAACTGACACTGCAAGGAAATCTCGATATATTATTTTTTTAATTTGAATTCTGATTAACTCAGTTCACCATCACCTCCTTTTATGCTTACACATAAGCAGGCAGATGTAAAGTAAGATATCATTTAGAGAGCTCCTTGATTTACAGGTCTTTCTTGTAGGTTTGCTGACCGAATGGAAAAGGGTGGTGGCTCAGTCTTGGTTTTGGTGGATTCAGAAAGACTTTTAGTTTTGGACTAAATTCTAGCTTGCTGGTGGCTTTTATTTTATGGGTGTGGCTAGAAGTTTGGATGGCTTCATTTCAAACACATGCAAGCAACTTGCTGGTAATTGGTCACCTGCTGTTCTTCTAGCAAAAGGCATGCAGAGAGGGAAGTTAAGTTGTACTTGAGAAGCCTACAATAAATTACTCCTAGGGAAATTCTGCAGGACTGCTTCCCTGCAAAGGGAAGCTGTGTGGGGGGAGAGAGGGAGAATGGGACTATGGGTGCAATTTGGGGGGGGATATCCCCCCAAACAGAGGCAAGGCATGGGGGGCACATGGGGTTACTTGCCACTGCCCCCCTCTCATTTCTGCAAGCGCAGAGCTGCCCAGCTGAAGGAGGCTGCATCTCAGCTCCACTGACTGCAGCTGAATGCCGCCTCCTGGATCCTAGTGCCAGTTGTGCTCCCCTTCTGTGTGCTGGGAGCCTTACTGCTTTCTGTGCAACAGTGAGTGCCCGTGGTGGGGCTGGGTAAGAGCGGGAGGAGGCAGTGGAATGTGGGAGGGAGGTGGGGGATGAGGTGGGGAAGAAAAGGGGATAGGGTAATCGGGGGGGGGGGGGCATATGGCATCCCCTCAGCAGCAGCTGGGGCTTCCTTGTTAAGCAGACTCATCAAACCCTCACCCTGACACGCCCGACTCCTGCCCCACTGAGCCCCAACCAGTGGCACCTGGACACCCCCCNCCCCCCCCCCCCCCCCCCCCCCCCCCCCCCCCCCCCCGTGAGCCCCAACCACCTTCACCTGGATCCCCTGCAGAGTCCAATTGCCCCTGCATCTGGAATCCCACAATGAGCCCTTGTGCATCCAGATCTGCCACTGAGCCACCCGCACCCAGATTGCCCCACACAGAAACTTCTCACCCCACACTTGGATCCCCCCACACTAAGCCCCTCCACACTTGGATCCTGCTGGGCTGAGCCTACCCACCCCCACCTGGTGTTCCTGGCCAGGGGTGCTGGAACAATTTTTATAGTAGGGGTGCTGAGAGCCATTGAAACAAATTGTAAACCGTGTATATAATGGAAACCCTATCATGTATAGTGCAGCACCCCCTGCCCCTCTAGTTCCAGCACCTACACGCCTGGCACAGAGGGACAGGGCTCAGGGTGTTTCAGGGGCAGGCCCAGCCCTTGCACTGTGTCAGGGTTCGGTGCAGCCTCACTGGCGAGTCCCTGTACTGGGGGAGGTGGGGGCTTTGGCGTGATCTCCTACCTCAATGGAACCAGTGCCCTGTGCTCCCCACTGCCATCCTGGCGCCACGTTTATTTATTGATGAATACATTTTGCAGAATTTAAAAATATTTTTGCCCCTCCCCCCTTCTTTGTGTGTGTGTGTGTGTGTGCGCAGAATTCTCTCAGGAGTAGTAAATATTTGCTAAAGTGGATTTTGGGTTGCAGCTTCTTTATGTCATGATGACTTTGCACACTTGTGACTCCGTAGCATGCAAGCCTTAGGTGAAACAATAACTTTTGTTTGTTAAAATTAATCACCTTGATCGCTTGATCCATCAGTCCTCCTATAGATTGTGCCAATCACAATATGTCTTCCATTCTTCTCTTATCCTGGCCTTCCTTCCTTCTCCATGTGCGGCCATGCCTTTTTCACGATAAACTTTTCCCATCTCTTTGGAGGTCGGTGAGTGGTTATTTCAATTTCCGTGGATACCACTCAGCAATTGCTGCAGTCCATTGATTGTCAGTGAGCCTAGCTGTATCCCCGGCCCATCACATTTTACTGTACCTGCTTTCAACAACGATGTCCTGCACTGCAATCTGCTGTCTGATCACTTCATTGGGCACTCGGTCGTGGATTGAAATCTCCAGAATTCTTCTTTCCGTCGTCCTCTCCATGACAGACAGTTGTTGCTCCTCTATCTTTGCGCCCATGTTTCGCTCTCGTACAACATTGCTGGCAGTACTGTTGAGTTGAAGAGGTTGGCGCGTGTTGCCTTGGAGGACATCCTTGATAGAATTGAATGCGTGCGCCAACCAGCTTTCTTTGTTCACGAGAGTTCACCTTCCTGATTGTGACGCATGTTAATTTCTTGGCTCAAATAAGCATATATACCTCTACCCCGATATAACGTGACCTGATATAACATTAATTCGGATATAACGCGGTAAAGCAGCGCTCCGGGGGGGGGGGGGCTGCGCACTCCAGCGGATCAAAGCAAGTTCGATATAACGCGGTTTCACCTATAATGCGGTAAGATTTTTTGGCTCCCGAGGACAGCGTTATATCGGGGTAGAGGTGTAGTTAAAATTCTTCTATTTATTCCTCCTTGACTATTATTTGGGCCTTTTGGCAAGGCATCAGACCGCATAAATTTAGTTTTAGAGCGGTTCATTTTCAGTCCGTATTGGCTGCTTTTTGTGTCGAGTTCTCGCAGAATTTTCTGTAGTTTGATAGTGTTTTTGGCAATCAACATGATACATCCGTAGTGGAGTCAGAGTTTTCTTTGTTTAGTAGTTTGATGTAGTTGTGTCAATGCCCTGCTCTGCAAGAGCTTTCAGCATGGCACTGATCTCTAGGCTGTCAAACACTCTTTCCTAGTCGATGAGGGCAATGCATAACGGGAACTTGTATTCTCTTGAGCGCTCCAATCGCTGGTTTATAGTGAAGATATGGTCCATTCTGCTGAAATTCCTTCGAAAACCTGCCTGCTCTTTCGGCTGCTGTCTGTCCAGCTCTGATCATTTCAGTTGTCAGTCAGTTTTTTGCAGAGCTTTTCCTTCCTTCATTTGGTAAACTGCATGTCAAACTTTGCTGACTAGGACCCAGTGTGTTCCAAGACCAACACTTCAACAGACCAACGAGCACTTATTCCCGGTTAAAATTAATACCTAGAGCAGGGGTAGGCAACCTATGGCACGCGTGCCAAAGGCGGCACGCGAGCTGATTTTCAGTGGAGCACACACTGCCAGGGTCCTGACCACCGGTCCGGGGGGCTCTGCATTTGAATTTATTTTTAAATGAAGCTTCTTAAACATTTAAAACACTTTACTTTACATACAACAATAGTTTAGTTATATATTATAGACTTATAGAAAGAGACCTTCTAAAAACTTTAAAATGTATTACTGGCACGCGAAAACTTAAATTAGAGTGAATAAATGAAGACTCGGCACACCACTTCTGAAAGGTTGCCGACCCCTGACCTAGAGGAAATCAGGTGAAGGTATGCACTTAAGTGTTAGGTTGTTGTTAGTGGATTCCTTAACAATATTTGTTGTTTCATTACAACATGCAACATTTTCTCCAGTTCCCAAAAGCTTTTAAAGCAGTTTTGCCATAGAACAGGTTTTAGAGCCCATTTGCTTTAGGAAAGCCCCTAAAATCAAACCTGAGTTTCTGAAGTCCGTTTGGGGGAATAAAGTATTATGAAGCTAGTTGTGACTTGAGTTTTGTTTCTCTAATTCAATGCGGAAATGTAAATATATCTTCAAACGCTAAATATGTACTGTATTACCTACAATTTGTACTACAAAGAAACACTTCAGTTACATTAGAAGTACCTTTTGTTGTTGTTGTTAAGATAATGAAATTTCTGAAAGAATCCAATGTGTAAGGTAGAGTGTTAACTCAAACTCAGCTTTTATCTTATTTTGCAGTGGAAAGTCATTAAACATACTACTTTCATAAAGTAGAAAATTTAACTTAATAGGGTGGGAAGTATTAATAATGTAGATCAGAATTTTTATTCTTGTCAAGTCAGTTTCTAGAGACTGATATTCGTAACTTGGTAACTCATTTAATTACTTTCTTTTGTTCTAGCTGCAAGTTATTCAGTGTATTGATGTGGCAGAGCAGGCACTGACTGCCCTGGAGATGTTATCACGCAGACATAGTAAAGCTATTCTGCAGGCAGTAAGTATTTTTCCCTAATAGAAAGAAAAAGGATACTTGCTTGAAGTTTTTGTTTCCTCTTTTGATGGCTCCTAGACCACAAACTGTGTGGTGCTCAAGTTCTTCCCAAAGAGTAATTAAAGCCCAGAAATTTCTGTCACTGTATTGCCACTGACAGAGAATACTTCTCTTTAACAGCTTTCTGTATTATAGGGTGGGTTGGCAGACTGTCTGCTGTATCTGGAGTTCTTCAGCATAAATGCCCAGAGGAATGCACTAGCTATTGCTGCTAACTGCTGCCAGAGCATCACACCTGATGAGTTTCACTTTGTTGCAGATTCTCTGCCACTGCTTACACAAAGGCTAACCCATCAGGTAAGAAGCCATTATAAAACATTGACTAGTCATTTTGACATGCTATGGAGGCATGAAGCTACCTGTAGCTCTTAGTCTAAATTTTATACTTGTAATGTTTTGGGGCTCTTTCATCATGTTGGCAAAGAACAAGAAGGAACTGACAAAATGCTACTTAAAATGACAAGAAGGGTGGAAGCAGCAAAACAAAACAAAAAAAACCCTGGAAGATTTTTAGACCGATGTATTGCAAACTCTTATGGCTTGGCAGTTATGTAAACTGCCAGCAGAATCAATAAAATATTAGTATTTAAATATGACATATTGTCTCAAATGAGACTTAATATATCCTATCAATGGAGATGAGGAAAACTTGTTTAGGCAGTCATCCATTGCAGACAGGCACTTTCAGACGACGTTTCTGAAGTTGCTACTTGCTACTTTTTCCAGTCACATATGAAGTAGGATCCTAAAAGGAAATAGGAAGCTGCACAATGGATAATCTGTTTTGTGGGCAGTGGACTTAATTTTAAAAGTTTAGTTAGTTTCTTCAGAATTTCTGAGATCCATGGTAAAAATTGGTGAATAGCTTTTACCAAGCTACATATTCAGATTAATACATATCTTACCCAGCTATAAACTTGATTTCAGAAGCTTTTGTCTTTGAATGATTGCCCAATCAAATTTCATTTTTGATGTGCATGCACGTAAAATCAGATTCTTTTGAACAGCACTGTCTCTTGGGCCCCTGCCTGCCCCCTGAGTGCCCTATCTCTCCCTGTAGCTGAGGACATAAAGGGCAGGGCACCTGCAACCCTTACCACCCATGGCTGCAAGAAAGAATTCTTTATAGTCAGTGTTCCTTGCTCTTGGAGAGTATTTAGCACATTTCCCCCCCACTTTTAGGACATTTAATTAAGATTTTCTTTGCCAGATGGCTTTAGAAGTTTCAGGACGGAGTAGTGATGTTTCTTCTCTACAAGGATCTCTCACCTGTCTTAGTTTATTCTCCCTTGTTTCAGGTATTTTTGATAGTGGTAAATTTATCAAGCGCTGACTTCCAAGTGGGACTTCCTGTTAAATTTTGGCCAAGAAAAGTCCACCTTGACATGTTGTAGCTCATTCCACTAGGGTTCAGGCAGCCTCTGTGGTCTGCTTGGGTAACCTCCCCATATCAGAGAAATGAAGAGCACCAGTGTGGAGCTTGAGCCACTGATTATTGACAGGTGTAAGCTTCTGGGTTGCATCTTAGTTTTGGTAGGCTTCCACTTATCCATGTCCTAGCTCCAGGGCAACTGCTTGTTAATCACCAAGTGTATAATCTGTGTTGATAATCACTTGAAGAGAGAACAGTCTACAGTTGACAGAAACTAAGGTTCTTTCAGATGTTGCATCCACACAGATTCCATGACCCACTCTCCATCCCTGCAGATAGGAGTCCTGCTTCAATGGGATTTTTATGATCTAAGGAACTTGGTGTAGGTTGTGGCCACTCTGCCCTTTAAGCCCTCTTGCTACAGGGAGGAAGAGGCTGCTCAGGGCACAGGCATGGCCCCAGCAGATAGTGCTGCTCAAAAGAATCTGATCTTGTGCTCACGGGGGACACATGCCCCATGAGTGGAATCTGTGTATAAAAACATCTTGAACCACAGTTTTGCTGTAAGTTAAGTAACATTCTTTCCAGTTGCTCTGACCTTGATCTCTCTAGGTTTGGCAGCATGTTACTTCTACTGATTACTTTCTTAATGAGGAGGATCAGTGAGAGTTAGTGTCACTTTAAAAAAAAAAAAAGTCTTAAGTCTTGTAGCATTCAAGATTATAAGTGTGTATGATGTGTGAATATACTCAGTACTAAAACTTTATTAGGGTAATGGAATAATGTATGTATTGGCAAGAGGCATCTGTAATTGGCAAAACCAATAATAACTCCTGTCCTAATATTGTACATACTAATGTTAACCTTAAATTACTAATTTTGTACATACTGGAAGTATACACCAGGTTATTTTTAAGGTAGAAAAACCGGGGATGAGTTGCATGTAGGTGAGTGAGCAAACATGATTACCCACACAAAAAACAGAAGTTTGGTTTGGCATAATTTCAGTAATTTGGCAGAAGGCAATTGGAGAAGCTATATGTAGGAGCAACTTTGAAGCAAAATTACAGAGACTAGAAAACTGTTAAAGATTTTGGGAAAAGTTACTTTTTTTCCTGGGAAGCAGGATTGACCTCACGCTGTGAGACTTCAGTCTTCTGTGGCATCTGTATATCCTCGCTTAAATTTTTAAACTTTAGCATTAAGGCTGTTCTAGGTTTTCCACATTTGAGAAATTGTGTATTTTGCAATCTAAAATGGAGTAACTCTCTTGGGTTCAATTAATAGTCTTACAGGGTGAGCTATACCAAGAAATCTGTTTGGGGAAGGTGTTCTTGGAATAAAGAATTTGAGGGTTAGTTTATCACTTCTAGATTGGAAGCTACTACAAGTAGGGTTTCAGTGATGGGTTTTCTAGGAGGCAGGGGACTTCGTGCAGGCTCTAGAATATCTTTCAATATGTTGGGTTTTTTTTAATAGGACAAAAAGTCAGTAGAAAGCACTTGTCTCTGTTTTGCACGGCTAGTGGACAACTTCCAACATGAGGAGGTAAGTAGTTTCTCTTTTGTACTTTTTTTTTTTTTTGATGTTTTTAATCAGAATAGAATTTTCTAAATTCTCTGCTTTTCCTTTTTTTCTTTAAGAATTTGCTTCAGCAGGTTGCCTCTAAGGATTTGCTCACAAATATTCAGCAACTCTTGGTAGTGACTCCTCCCATCCTGAGCTCAGGAATGTTCATCATGGTGGTGCGCATGTTTTCCTTAATGTGCTCCAATTGTCCTACGCTAGCAGTTCAACTTATGAAGCAAAGTAAGTGCATGTGTTCTTTCTGTATTTCCACATTTTTTTCCCTTTTTTTTTTTTTTTTTGGCATGGTACTTTTATTAGAATGGGAAGCATAGTGTCCATAAATGTTACTGACTTTATTAAACACTCCATAATCTATAATATACCACACTTGCCTATAGAAATATGTGGAATAAGGAAAAAGCAATAGTGGCACAATATTTTGACTGGGATACAAAGTTTGGTTCGCAGTGTAATTAGATGGAGAATTTAATTCTTTTTATCTTCAACTTTCAACTGTCACTGGAGGTTTAAACTAGCTTTGAGTCAATACTAGTTAATTAAACTAATTCCATCACAGCGTTACTACAAGTAATTGTTCCAACTACGTTTATTGGGTGGGAAAGTTTGCATTAAATAAGCACTGTTCTTAAGAAATACTGTGAAAGAACATCAGTGTCATTGTACTGTTGTCTGCAGTTCTGGCTTAGGACATTCTTTCCCCTGTGCTGATTGGCTTTTATTCCAACTTCCCCCTCCCCTTTCTAACCTCAGCCTCAGTACTCTGCATGCTCCCCTCCTTCCTTCTCTATCCCTATCCCCATCTCCTCCTTATCAGTCTTCTCTCTTACATTGTTTCTGTTTAGCTAAACCCCCTGTAAAAACATTTTTTTTTTTTTAAAGGCACTTGCGAACCATCACTGTATGTTCTATCCCTTTCCCTACCCTTTGTCTTCTACTTAGACTGTAAGCTCTTTAGGGCGGAAACTGTCTATTCTGTGCAGTGTCTGTCACATTAGGGCACTATCCTCTGACCCCGGGACAATACTGTACTATGAAACAATTGTTTTAAAGATATTGCAGAAACACTTCACTTCCTTCTTTGTGGAGCCTCAAATGGGAGTTGTCAAGAACAAATTGATCTTGTTCCACGAAGTCCTCAAGAACTTTATGAGCTTACTTCTCTTATATGGTAAGTCTTTTACACAATCTTATTTTTCAAGTTTGGTTGACATACTAATTTCATGATTACTGAAATGAAGGCTAATAGGTTCAAACTACTAATGCCGGTACATAAAAAAGTTAGTGTTACCAAAAGTTGATTTGATGTTCTTTTCAGTGAACTGATGCCTTGCCTGCCTAAAGAAGGAATCTTTGCTGTTGATACTATGCTAAAGAAAGGAAATGCACAAAACACAGATGGGGCAATTTGGCAGTGGCGAGATGACAGGGGTCTCTGGCATCCCTACAACAGGATTGATAGCCGGATAATTGAGGTAGTATTTCAAGCATACGTTTTAAGTATATCCGTTGGTGTACGGGTTTGAATGCTGCTTCACTTCTCCGTCCTTGTTGTAAAACTGTACACTGGCTAATATAAGTGCTAACCTTATCACAGCTTCATACTTGAAATGGGAAACTAAATGCTTGATTATGCAGTATTTCTGTATTCCTTCAAAACTGGGTGAATTATTAAACATCTAGTTAGCTACTTGTATAATACGTTTATCAGAACCTTGCACTTTTGCACCTCTGATTTAAGAGCTCTCTCACTCTGGGAATATCTCTTAATCTTGCTGTCCACAGAGCAGTCAGAGTACTCTGAATTTTCACTTCGGCAGGACCTAAAGGCCTCAACTGAGACCCTTATTTTGTACTGAGAGCTATTTAGTAACCAAGGGTGGTGTAGACAGTGCCTTTTAGGATTTTGAGGTGGAGCATCCAAGCTCTTAACTTTCACTTACCTTGGGATATGAATCCTGAGGTTGGATACAAATAAATTTTATCCAGAATGCACAAGGACATGATCAAATCATTGGAGAGTCTCAAAAGGTATCTCATCCCGACTGCTAACTACTGTTTATGGGAGTCATAGTTCCTTTCTGGAGCAAGACCAAGTAGGATGATTAAACCCTCATTTTTAAATGGAAAAGTGCCTTCACGTCAAAGACACTTTTCTTAAAATTTTCTAACATGCTTATGTATTTGTCAGACAGAATTTCTAAGAAAGATATCATTCAGCACACTGTAAAATGGGACATAGCACTCTGTTTTGTTTCCCGTCCCTTGTGGGACATGAGGTTATTTATAAAATGACCTCCTTACCTGTCAGTATTTCTATTTTTAAATTGCTTCATTTTGTGTTTGTTCATT
The DNA here is from genome assembly GCA_003942145.1 of Platysternon megacephalum. Lineage (NCBI taxonomy): Eukaryota > Metazoa > Chordata > Testudines > Platysternidae > Platysternon > Platysternon megacephalum. Next base: position 174,601 of record QXTE01000238.1, on the reverse strand, counting down.
CTCAGGCAGCTCATCAGGTTGGGGAGGATGAGATAAGTCTGTCTACCCTGGGGCGTGTTTATACTATTGACTTCAATTCTATGCAGCAAATCAATGAAGACACTGGAACAGCACGTGCCATTCAGAGAAAACCTAACCCGTTAGCCAATAGTAATACCAGTAAGTACTGCTTTTGAGTTATCCTGCATCTCTGGCTGTCTCTTATTTATACTATATTGCTCAATGTGCTATCTGTTTCTCAGCTAATCAGAATTGTATGTTTTTGAATTTGGGACTTTTTTATTGTGATTACTTGAGTCAAGGCTATATTTAAGCCAGAGGTGAATTATTGACTAAAATGTCTTAATAAATCACAATATTAGTTCCATGAACTGGAAGTAGTTCCAGAATTTTTTTTATCAGCTGCTGTGTGTAAATTGGCAAACTTGAGGTTGGAATACATTATTCTCCCCTGCCGCTTTCTGGAGTATATACCATTTTCTTAGTGTGGGTAGTCTTAGATGAGGATAGTAAACTTTCTTTAAACATCTAAATTCTGAAGACTTGCTTTGCTTTACTCCTTTACTTCAAAAACTTATTGTAAGAAAGAAATATTGATGTAAACTCCCAACAGTATCTTTCAAGAGTAGAATACTATGATGGATACCTTCTTATAAATGTGTTAGATCCACCAGAAGTGTCATGTATCTGTTAAAACAACTTTATTCTCTTGTCTTGAATTTAAATAGAGATTAAACTTATCACTTCAATTTAAAAAAACAGAGGCAAATGCCAGAGTGAAAGTGAAGTGAAGTGAACTGCACAGTGACTCAGGTGTCCAATCTGTGTTCTTTTCTAGGTGGACATTCAGAATTAAAGAAGGATGATGCTCGAGCACAGCTAATGAAAGAGGACCCAGAATTGGCTAAATCCTTTATTAAAACATTGTTTGGTGTTCTTTATGAAGTGTACAGCTCTTCCGCTGGACCCGCTGTTAGACACAAGTGCCTTAGAGCAATTCTTAGGATAATTTATTTTGCTGATGCTGAACTTCTGAAAGATGTACTGAAAAATCATGCCGTTTCAAGGTAGGTTTCTTTGTGCTTGTGAACGAACCTTTTTTAAAAAAGCGCTTGGGCATTAACCTTATTTCTCAAAAGTGCTGAGATGAGAACAAAGCAGTTCACATTGACCTGTGGGTGTTCAGCACTTCTGAAAATCAAACAGTGTCTAAATATGCTTTTAGGAGCCCAACTGTGAGCACTTTTTTAAACATCTTAACCAAAGAATCACTATGGATAGATGCTAGTTACACTGACTATAATAGTCAAATAGTGATGTCAAGCATTTCCTTAGTTTCTAAAACTAAAATATTGAGCCAATTTACCTAAAAATTTAGGGACAGATTAACTCTAGTATTCTGATGGTGCAGACTGTAAAAGAGGACCCTAAAAGCAGAAGATGTATAAGCTGAGTTGGTGGTAGCACACAGCAGCCCCAACTTGGTACCCTAGGAATGGGTTTAGGGACCAGAGCAGCCTAATATGTGAGGAGGCAATGCACTGAATTAGCAGCTCTTCATGGAAATTAAACCACTTCCTGCCTGTGGGATGAATCTTTTCTAATTCCCACCACCGCCAACATTCGTGCATGTGTGCACATGCCTGACTAAGCATAGGGATATATCTGGTTAAGGGAACTATAAGTTATGCCACCCTTGCCATCAGCTTTTTTAATATTTGTATGTAAAAATCGCAAGGTGTGATACAGGGGTTTGCATTTGACTTTGCTACTCTCTCTATTTTTAGAGGATCTAACTTAATAAATAAGGTTTATTTTAAAAAGCTTTGAGAAATCAAACTTTTTAAAGCAGACATTTTCTGTTTTAGTCATATTGCCTCCATGCTGTCAAGTCAAGACCTTAAGATAGTAGTTGGAGCCCTTCAGATGGCAGAGATCTTAATGCAAAAATTACCTGACATTTTTAGTGTTTACTTCAGAAGAGAAGGTAAATGTACTTTTTTTTTCATTGTTTACTCTTAATCTGAGGTAATACGCAAAATTCTAATGTATGTTTCTTAGACGTGAATTGAGAGCTTACGCTATTAAACTGTAAATTAGACCTCTACCATGTGCAAGAAATGGAGGTTACTATAAAAATAATATAAGGGGAAATCCATGCAAATTTTTTCTTAGCCATATGACTGGGGAAGAAGGTAATCAACCTTTTCTTGGCATTAAATGCTTGTGTTTCTGAAAGTTTTTCTAATTAGTTTTAGAAGACTTATTTGAAGCAAGCAGACTTATTTTTAGACTTTAAGAATACTTGTTGAAATTACATTGACTATGCTTTATTTGGTTATACCAAGTAATCATATTTTTAAAAAGTCTGGATTTTCCTACCAATCTACTGATGTTCTCTGCCATTCCTATGACCTTTTGACACTGGTTTTCTTTTTGGATATCCTGACCAGTACAATAACCATATATTTTCTATGAAGTTTAAGGGATACTTTCAAAATACTGTTGAATACAATCATTAGGGGAGGGGGTACGTATCGATATTTGCAAGAGTTGCATGTCTAAAAATGAACATAAACACTTTGTTTTTAACTTTGGAAAGGGGTGATGCACCAAGTGAAAAATCTAGCAGAGTCTGAGGCTTTGCTGACGAGCCCACCAAAAGCATGCACTAATGGATCAGGAACGCTGGGTACCACTACAACAATAAGCACTGGGACAGCCACCTCTGCCAGTAATGCAACTGCAGATTTGGGGTCTCCCAGCTTACAACACAGCCGGGAAGACTCTCTGGATCTGAGTCCACAGGGGTAAGTGTTCAATTTTGTGTTTGAAGAAGGGCCTGATCTGAGAGTCAGCAATGACCCATAACTCTGACTGCAATGGCAGTTGTGTTGCTCAGAATCATTAAAGATCAGGCTGAAAGCTATTAATATTTTATGAACCCCTAAGGCAAGAACACTACACTGCTTTATGGCTATAGTCCGTAGTTAAGTAAACATCACACTGTGATCAGTAACACAATCAAGATTTTAAATGTTAAATTTATTTTTGTTCACATAACACACATAATTTTTCATGATTAGATAATCAAGATCTCCTCCTATTACCTGTGTATAGACAAAAGTAATATTTACTCAAGTTTCCTGTATTATTTTACCAACACTTTGAAAATCCTGGAAAAAAGTGTTTGACTTTGGCTGCTGCAGCAACAATTCACTTCAATTTAGTGTATTGCATTAAGGAAGTAAAATTTCATAATGTTCAAGTTGTCATTTGTCAATTTTCTTTTAAGTGTATTAAATGTGATTAGCTACCTGATAATCTTGTTGTAAAGAGATGCAACGCACCCTAGCATTGCATAGTTTAAGAGACCAGAAGATGCCGAAAGCATGAGGGCTGCTGTTCCATTTTGAGGACAGTGTTGACCAGCTCTAAAGGAATGGTCGGTGCCATGTGTGGTGCCTTTTTGAAGATGGCTAGGAGGGAAAGAAACAGAAAAAGGGGAATCCTTGTGAAAAAAAATTGCTTTAATACTTAGTAAAACTTGTAAATGTCTGATGGCAATAGACTATTTTATTATTTTGTTTAATTTTTAATATTAAAGGTTTAAATACATTGGCACATTAAAATAGGAAAGGTGACATAAGTCAGCCTGTTGTCTTAAGTCATAACGCCACCAAATAAACTTGGAAGTGCAATGTTTAAGTTCTTAGTCATTCAAAAACTGGGAATATTGATCCCAAACTGCGTGAATGGTAAACTGTCATTCTGTGGGTGCCCAAAGATCAGCAGTTAGATGTTTCATGGTTGTTACGTAACATTGAGATTTTGGTGGGTTTTTTTTTTTTTTTTAAAGCACATCCCAATGAAGTAAAAAGTAGATGTAATATGCTGCTTATTTTTAACTTTTGACAGCCGACTAAGTGATGTTTTAAAGAGAAAACGACTGCCAAAACGTGGGCCCAGAAGGCCAAAGTATTCACCTCCAAGAGATGATGACAAAGTAGACAATCAAGGTAAATTAGTTTTAGAATAGATTGCAAAGTAGTCCATGAAGACTATTAGATAAATGAAAAGACACGCGTTGTGCTCACTAATCACTTTTTAAAAACAAAACAATCTCAAATATTTAATGTGTACTAAATACTTCTGACAGTATAACAGAGGATTCTTGGAAACTTGGGTATCTCTGAATGCGCTTTTTAATTTTAATTCTATCCCATTCCTTTTCTCTCCCCTCACTCTTCCCTCACTCTCACCCAAGCTAAAAGCCCTACAACTACTCAGTCTCCTAAATCTTCCTTCTTGGCAAGCTTGAATCCTAAAACTTGGGGGAGATTAAGCACACAGTCCAATAGCAACAACATTGAACCAGCACGCACAGCAGGAGTCAGTGGTCTTGCAAGGGCTGCCTCAAAGGACACCATATCCAACAACAGGTAACGTAATACATTCTTTTCTAAGAAGTAAAACTCTGTTCAGTAAGGATTAAATCAAACTACTTTAAAACAGTGTTACTTGATGCCCTGAATTTCAGCAATTAGCCTCTTTGTGTGAATGCTGAGAGCAAGCAGTGGAGTCGTGTGTGGGAGAGGAAGAAAATAAGATGGGGAAGAGAGCCTAGGGGGAAAAGTTGAGAGGTAGAGGAGAAGGGGAGGAAAAGGAAGCAGAGTAGAAATTGAAAGAATAGGTAGGAAAGAGGAGCGCCTGGTGAGTGGAAAATTTAGACCTGGGGGGGAAAGAACTGTGATATAGAGAAAATGGAAGACATGGGAGAGCTTTCTAGCATCCCACAGGTTTGGCCTGGAGAGAAGGAGCACTTTATTGTGGTCAGAGATCGCATACATGGGAACTGGTGCTCCCCATCTCCCAAGCATTACTTGCATATCATCTGAAAACTTGTTACACTTGCTCTGTGTGTGTGTGTGTGTGTGTGTGTGTGTGTGTATGTATATATATATATATATATATATATATATATATATATATGTGTGTGTGTGTATGTGTATATATGTAAAAACTTACTGTGCAAATGTTAAATGTAGCATGCGTTTATCAGCTTGTTCTTATATACCAGGGGTAGGCAACCTATGGTACGCGTGCCGAAGGCGGCACGCGAGCTGGTTTTCAGTGGCACTCACACTGCCTGGGTCCTGGCCACCGGTCCGGGGGGGCTCTGCATTTTAATTTAATTTTCAATGAAGCTTCTTAAACATTTTTAAAAACTTATTTACTTTACATACAACAATAGTTTAGTTATATATTGTAGAGTTATAGAAAGAGACCTTCTAAAAACATTAAAATGTATTACTGGCACGTGAAACCTTAAATTAGAGTGAATAAATGAAGACTCGGCACACCACTTCTGAAAGGTTGCCAACCCCTGTTATATACTTTCTTGCAGAGAGAAAATTAAGGGTTGGATTAAGGAACAAGCCCATAAATTTGTGGAGCGTTATTTTAACTCTGAGAACATGGATGGAAGCAATCCTGCACTAAATGTATTACAGAGACTTTGCACTGCAACTGAACAACTCAACCTCCAGGTTAGAAATGGAAACTTGATTTGGAAGGGGGTTTTGGATGCAATGGAAAGGGTTAAGTGGGAAAAGAATTGCTATGCTCATAAGGAAGTACTTATTAGTTTCTCTAGATAGTGTCTCAAACATCATCCTAGTTACGCTATCCAAGAGCCATCACCTTGTAACAAAGGAGTTTTAGTATGCAAATAAAGGTGCAGCAGTACTATTTGAGAAACTTAATGTCTCTAAAAACCTTACTTTTAAGTTCTTAAGTGACTTAACTTTTATTTCTAATTCTTATTTTTCCCCATTAGTGATTTTTTTCAAATAGCACTTTTTCAGTTATTAAAATTCCTATAATCAAATGGCTGTAAAGCACTATTAAATTTCTCTCAGATCAATTTTTTTGAAAATTTCATAGTAGAATCTGTGGCTTGATTAGGACTTCAGAGAGATGAGTGCGAGCATTTTCTTGGAGAGGTAGTAGTACTCATTCATCCTGGCCAGATTTAGGATCCACTCAGAAATTAGATTCTACTTTTAGAACAAAACAACTCCTGTGCTATATATGTCTTGTATTTGTCTCCTCGACAGCCTTAAAAGCAAGGCAGCTGTTACAGTTGAGATTCTTGTTGGACAGTATGGCACAGGCTTCAAGTTAATTTAAAATCCACACACACTTAAACTGGAAACAGTGATCTACACAGCATGGTGGGGGGAAAACGTTATGAAATGCAGAACATTAAATCTTTCCTTTGTATTTTGCAAAACACACAACAGCACCTTGTATAACTTTTGTATTAGTGGCTCCTTTTTCTAAATGGGACAAACTGTGATCTTGTTACTAAATAGTGTTACAAGTAACATCTAAGATTTCTCACTTCAATTATAGAAATTACTTTCCTGTGTTTTCAGTTCACTTACTTAGTACAGAATTGTCAGCGCTTTGCCTGTAGTAAGTTACACAGTTTTCCATCATTATTTCCCCTTTTGTATAGGTCTTCCATTCAGCAGCAGGAAAATGTAAATAAAATCACTGTTTTGGGCAATACTAATTGTGGGTGTTCTGCTGGGGGTACTAAAGTACAGAACCTTACCCTAATACACTTTCTTTCAGGTGGATGGTGGAGCTGAGTGCCTTGTAGAAATCCGTAGCATAGTCTCTGAGTCTGATGTCTCCTCGTTCGAAATCCAGCATAGTGGGTTTGTTAAACAGCTGCTGCTTTACTTGACATCTAAAAGTGAAAAAGATGCTGTAAGCAGGGATGTCAGATTAAAAAGGTTCCTTCATGTGTTTTTTTCTTCTCCAGTAAGTTCAGTGTATTTTTCATTTTAGTGTTTTTACGTAGTGAGCAATATAGATCTTCTTTATGATTTGCGGTCCAGCAGCCTCCCTACCTTCAGAGCATGAGTGCGCCTCATTGGCATTTTACTAATATGACAACTTTAAAAAAAAAAAAAAGACAAAACATGTGGCCTGCGTAAGTTCAGAGCTACTGTTGTTCCTCTCTGATACAGACTGTACTCACTGGGGAAGTACCATGCAACAGGTGATAAGATTTTCCAGAATGGTCAATTGCCTCTGGGGAGACAGAGACAGCCACTGGATAAGATGCACATAATGGAGAGGGGGAACATTCAGGCAACAACAGAAACAGTCAATTGTTCATTTCTCTTAGGAGTAATGTAAGCGATTGGTTTGGCTCATCAAAGAAAAGCACAATTGAAAGATGAAAATGTGTAAGAATGATCTGAAACTTCCATTAAACGTAATGCCCATAGCTAAAAGGGTGGGAAGGAGTGTGAATATTTTAAATATGCAAGGCTGTTACTGGGTTCTAGTCCGCTTAGAAGTAAAGATGTCATTCTGTGTAGCAAATAGTTTGGCAGTTTTGGTTATCTTTTTGTCGACCATTAGGTCATCTTAATATTGTAGAAATTTCAAGAGACCCTGCATTTAAAAAAAATCTTAATTGTTACATTGTTTCAGAATGCATAAGATCTTTTTAAGACCTAGTATGTGCCAATTTTATTTCAGTCTTCAATATCAAATGAAGGACACTTGGAAGAGCATGTCTGTAGAAAACTCTGTATACTTTAGCGTATGATCAGTGTTTATAGTAAGGCAAATCCAAAAAGCTTAACAGCTTCTCTTTTTAAGCAGTTGTCCATGTGAACCAGTCTGTGCAATAATTTGTAAAGCCCATTATCTAAACATATTTAAGTTGTGAATTTTTTTCTTTCTTAAAAATAAAAGTGACAATGTACTATTCTGGAAATGCAGTAAAGAGAACCTAGTAGTAACAAATAATTTGTGATATATAAGTATTGCTGTCAGTTTTTGCACTTAGCAGCTTCAGAGAACACTGGTGCATTAATAGCTAAAGTAAATTATTTTGCATACCAATATGGCTAAATTAACATATTAACGCTCACAAAGCTGTTCAATAGAAAATATAACTAAAAAATGTGTTACCGTCAACTTCAGCCTCCTGAAGAAGAATCTCTTGGAAGATTAGAGCCAGTAGGAAATGCACCCTTGTTGGCATTAGTCCACAAAATGAACAACTGTCTCAGTCAGATGGAGCAGTTTCCTGTCAAAGTGCATGATTTTCCAAGTGGAAATGGAACAGGGAGCAGGTAAGGATTAATGCTCAGGTAACCCCTTTTTTTGCTGAAAGTTGCTGGTTTCTAGCACTTGTCCCAATGCTGGTAAAGTTTCAAGAGGTAATAGAAAACTTTGGCCTCTCTCAAAGAAAAAGGGAGCAATTATGCAGCTGGCATTTGTCTTCAACTAATAGTTGTAAATATAATCAGAGTGAGTGAGCATTGAACCTGGAATCTCAAGAAGACTATTTTAAAATATAAATTATAGGTGGAGGTGCATAATACTTACATGCAAACTTTTAAACTGAAACTCTTGAAACTTGCTTTGTTTCCTGCATAAAAACTTGGCATGTTCATGGATTAATTCTCTTAAGCCTAAACTGAAGATAGTCTCTCACAGTTTAGTCAGAGGAAAATGGATTTACTGCTACGTGAGAAATCAATATTTTTCTTCAGTGCTGGTCCCAATGAGTATTCCACCGTGGGTACACGTGCTCAGGAGCTGGAGATTTCTGAAAGCACTGTCCGGTGGTCTGCACATGCGCCATGACTCATCTCATGCCTCTGACCAAGGAGATAAAGGGTGGGGCCGGATGGACCCACTGTCTCTCCAGTTCCTTCTCACAACTGCATGGTCTGGGGCAGAACCTCTGGTGTCCCAAGCTTCAGCTTTGTTATCTCTAAAAAGATACTTAGATATTTGTAAATAGTTTTTATATTCTAGAGTTTTAAAGATTTTGTGGTGGTGGTTAGTCCGTTTCCCTCACCTGGTGAGCACACCTCTCCCTTCCTTCCTCCCTCCTTCCCTCTGTCTTCTGTTTGGGTACTGAACTATGCCCACGAGTCCAGGCTTCAAAATTTGTGCTTCCTGCCTGTTCTTCTCAATCAGCCGTTACCACCAATGCTGCTTGTACTGCTTTGGGGAAGCCCATGTCACATCAAGGCTCTGTATTTGCCATTTGTTCCCCAGCTGTGCCCAGGAAGGGCAGGAGCTTTGCCTTAGGAAGCACATAATGTAAAAGGCTATGAGGCCACAATCTGACCCATGTTGGGGGATCCCTCTGCATACATCAGTCTTACTCAGCAAGGCGTGCGCCTCCTGCCACAATGTCCAAATCAGGAGTGAAGGAATCTATTCACATAGATCCCTCGGCAGGGTCTTGTCAGGAGAGCAGGGCATGTTCTCATAACATAAGTCTAAGTCTTCCTCCAAATCCACGTTGAAAAAATCTGATTCAGCCCTGCAAAAACCAAGCACTAGTTCAGCCCAAGAGAATTGAGTATATCCTAAGTCTTGGAGACATGATAAGAGAGCCCACAACTCTAGGGCTCCATCAGGACTGGTTCACAATCTGGCAGTACCAGTGCCTCCAGCACTTCCCTAGCACAAACCCCAGGATGCACTGGCACTGACAGACGGATAGCCAAGAGCATTGATCACCCATGGTTCCATCTTTGTCTTCAGTGGTTGTGACGCACACTCTCTATTGTGGCTCCAGTAGTTTGGGCAGCCAGGACTGCTCTCACTCTGGGGAAAAGCCAAGACCTACAGTCCTCCTGAGGACATCTTAGCTCTTCCAGACCTGGAGTCTCCCACTCCTATGGGTCCTTCCCTTTTGAGAGAGGATATGGCTCCACCAGGGGAGCCAGCCTTTGGAAGCAGTATGTCTCCCATTCCATCTTTGGGCTATGATTTCCCTCCAGTGGTACTGTCATTGAAACTGGAATCTGTTTTCGCCTCATTGGGAGATTCTGAACCGTCTGATGAACCATTATGCTTTCTTTCACCTCCAAGACACACCTTCCCAGTCTGAAGACCATGGTCAGCTTGGGACCAACTTCCACCTCATCATCTGCCTTGGAACCGTTAGTATCCCATGCCTTGGGGACCACCACAACCCCCATTCAATCCACCCTATTGGCCATACCGAGGGCCATGGGACCAATACCATCTTGCAGAGTTTATCTGGTCTTCTAGGGAGTCGCCCGTCCCCTTCCATTTGAGGGGACAACTGGAGCTGCTTCTGGACCCTTCAAAGGAGGAGAAGGAGTAAGTGGCAGTTCCACCGGATCTGATGAGATTGCTGTTTTCATTGCCAGATGAAGTGATGACTTGATGTCTCCATCTTCTCTTTCTCTTCTCTTCCCCCCCCTCCCCCCCGTGACTGTAAATAGCGCTAGGAACTCTCTTTCAGAATAGCAGGGCAGCTGCATATTCCTCTTGAGGTTCAGGATCCTCAACACAAGCGACGGGTCATCCTTCAGTCCTCTGGCTCTAGTAGAATAGCACTCCCGGTTAACAAAGTCATCCTGAACCCAGCTAGAGTGGTCTGGCATACCCCAGCTACTTACACCCCTACCGCTAAGAGGGGAGAGAAACAGTACTATGTTCTAGCCAAGAGAGTGAAATGTGTGTTCTCACCCTGCTCCTAATTCTTTAGTGGTGCAAGCTGCCACAGAGAGATCTAGGCAGCAAACACCCCTGTTGTACCCCTGCTGATAAGGAGGGCAAGCGTCTCAACTTATTGGGAAGGCAAGTCTTTTCTTCTAGCCTCTAGTTCAGGATAACAAATTAGAAACCAGGACTGGCTAAGTGAGACTTCCTGAACTATTTGAAATTCACTGACTTTATTGATAGTATCCCACAGCAGGACAGAGCTCATTTCCAGGCTCTCATAGAGGAAGACAAAATGGTTGCCAGGATTGCTCTCCAATCAGCAGTAGATGTGGCTGATGTATCTTCCAGGGCAATGGTTACTGCCACTATCATGCGTAGGGAGTCATGGCTCCGTGTTTCGGGGTTTCCCAGGGAGGGTCCAGAACATCGTTGAGAACCTGTTTAATCAGAAGACAGATGTGTCCTTACACACTTTAAAGGACTCGAAGCGCACCCTCTGCTCTTTGGAGTTATATACGCCTGCCACAAAGAGAAAATTCCACTGGCAACAATACAAGCCTAGACCGATGGCTGAGCAGTTCTTCCATCAGAGACCTTATTAATCATGCCATAAGAGTCAGAGAGCTGCAGTGGATTCCTCATGCCAATCCTAACCCTCAGCTAAACATTGTTTGACTGGAGCTCAGGAGCTGCAAACAACTGAATGCAACACCTCCCAATTCCCACATGCCTTTTGGGGGTTGTCTAGCACTCTGCACACCTGGAGTGCAATAACAGCAGACAAATGGGTGCTCAGCATCCTCTATTCCAGCTATCCAATAGTTTGTGCCCCTACCCTCTCCAGAACCCTCTTTCCCACCCCCTCTCAGGGGCCATTCTCATGAGAACATTCTCAGACAAGAAGTGGAAACGCTTACAATGAGGAGTGATAGAATGGGTTCCTCTTTAGTTACAAAGGAATAGTTTTTACTCAACGTATTTCCTAGTTCCCAAAAAGAGAGGCAATTGCAGACCTGTTATTCTTGACCTCTGCCATTTTAACTGCTTTATTGGCAAACTCAAGTTTCACAGGGTCATGTTAGCATCTATAATTCTATCCCCGGAAAAAGATATGGCTTACAGCTCTCAACATGAGTGACTCCTGTTTTCACAAGGACATCTATCCTGCTCACTGACGCTTTCCCAGATTGATAGTTGGCTATGATCACTTTTAGTACAGAGTATGCCCTTTCCTCATTGCTACCACTCCCAGGCTGGCGAGTTTCCCAAGATGTTCTCTGTCATAGAAGCTTATATTAGATATCATAGTTTGTCTTCCCTTACCTCAACAATTAGCTCCTTGTTGCTAAGAGCCCCAGGCATCTACTTCGACAGTGCTACAACTCGTCTCCTCCCTGAGTGTCAGCATAAACACCAAAAATTCGCTTCTCACCCCTGCACGCACTTTGGACTTGATTGGGATGCCCTTAAATTCCATCACTGCAAGGACTTACTGGCAGAGAAACAGGATTCAGGCTGTGAACATCACCATAGATCAGCTCATAACCAACACCAGAGTGCCTATCAAAACCTCTCTTCTAGGCCATATGGCCTTGTGCACTTACATCATCTTTTGCAAGACTCTGTCTTTGTTGTCTACAAGTGTGGCTTGAAATTGTGTACCTGCCAAACTGACAGTCCATTAGCACCATAGTGTGCGTTTCCTATCAAAGGGGTATAGTCCCTGTCATGGTGGAAGAATCCCCCATCAGGTTTGTATCTGCGTTTCCTTCCTCACCTCTGCACCAGACAGGATGCTCATTACAGGCCCATCCCTACTGGGTTGGGAAGCTCACATGGGCCACAGTACAGCGCAAGGTACCTGGACATCTTGAGAATTCAGGATGCAGATCAATGTTCTACAGCTACAAGCAGTTTGAAGGGCTTGCAAATCTTTCTTCTGTTTAAGGTCACCATGCCCTCATAATGTCAGATAACTTCACAAGTCTCTTACATTAACAAAAATGGAGGAGTGAGCTCTGCACCCCTGTACACAGAAGCGATCAGTCTGTGGAACTGGTATATTGTCAATCAGATTACCCTAACCAGAATGCGCTACAAAACTTGCGGTCAATCATGAGTGGGAGCTTCACGACTGTGGGGTAAACAATATTTTTGATTTTTGGGGAGCCCCCACCATAGACCTGTTTGTCTCCCTGACATATACTGTTCCACGAGAGCCCAAGGGTGACAATCTTACTCCTTCCATGGTCAGATCATCTGAACTTTGCCTTGCCTCCACTACAATACCTGCTTCGAGTTTTGCGCAAGATTCTGCAGGACAGGTCATGAGTTATTCTCATTGCCCCAAACTGGCCCACACAGTTTTGGTTCCCTAATATCCTATGCATGTCGGCTTAGGCACCAATCATTATTTCTACATTTCCTGGTCTCCTGACTTGGGAACAGCAACATCAGGCACCCTAATCCTCTGTCTAGCAGGTTCTGGAAAGGCTTAATCAGTACTTTTCTGCCTAAAAAAAGAGCCTACTCCTCAACGGGACTTGAACCTTGTTTTCTAAGTACTCAACAAACCTCTTTTTGAATCGTTAGCTTCTTGCTCCATGTTGATCTTCTCCTCCATAAAGGTTGCATTCCTGGTAGCAATCAGCTCAGCCAGGAGGACTGGTGAGTTTGGGGCATTGATCATGGATTGTCCTTATGCGTTGTTTTACTACATTCACACCCTAAATTCACCCACAGAGTAGTCTTTCACCTTACTCAGTCTATCCACTTACCTGTGTTCTTTCCAAACCTCACGCACCCTCCGAAGAAAGGAGGCTCCATTCCCTCGATGTTAGACCTGCCTTAACCTTTATCTGCAGAAAATAAAAACAATCAGGAAATCCCCTAAACTAATTGCTGCCTCAGCAGAAAGGGTCCAGGGTCAGGTTATAGTCTCGAAATGAATCTCAGGCTATATTTTGCTCCATCAGCTGTCTAATCATCCCCTTCCTTATGGGGTAAGAGTTTTTTCCACAAGGGCGCAAGCAACATCTATGGCATCGCTTCAAGAGGTGCCTCTATTTGATATTTGAGACAGCTACATTTGCTAGACAGGCACAGGATTCCTCTGCCAATACATCTTTTGGAACAGCAGTCCTTTGTTTGGCTCTGCCACCTAAGACCTCACACCCTCCTCCTTGTTTGAGTACTGCTTGTCAGTCACCCACAGTGGAATACACATGGGAGCCAGCACTTGAAGAGAAAGTTAGTTACCTTATAGTAACTGGACATTCTCTCAGACGTGCTCCCTATCTGTATTCTACTACTAGCCATCCTTTCCCCTGTGCTTTGGATCTCCTCTGATTCTCAACAGAGAAGGAACTGGCGAGGTGGTTGGTCCACCCCTCCCTTTTTCTCCTCAGTCAAAAACATGAGGTGAGCCAGGGCGCAAGTGTGGACCAATGGACATTGCTTTCAAAATTCTCCAGTTCAGGGCACATGGAGCACATGTATACCCACATTGCAGGTTCATTGAGATGTGTGATCCCTGTTACTATAAGCTAAGTAACTTTCTCATTTCACTTTGGAAGAGTTAATCTTGTGATGTTTGTATTACAATGCTAATGTTTGTATTGCATAATCTAAAAGATGATTTAATATTATTGGGTAATTATGCAGTTGAGTGACAGTTGCTCCCAATAAAACTATTTTAAAAACACATGTATGGAAAAGTTGGTATTATACATACCAGGTCTGTCTTCTAAACTTGGTTTGAGGCAGATTATTAATGTACTCTAAACTTCAAAATGTATGTATGAGTCAGAGTCTAAGCCTTAAGGTTTTTGACTATATTCAATTCGGTTCTGTATTTGAATATAGCTACTAATGCAAGATCATCAAGCATTCATTGGCTGTCATAGATCTAATTTGCCATAATCTAGCATAAAAACCTTAAAGGTAATTTGGTGAGAGTAATTAGCAAATCTGGGAAGTTTAGTATCTTAGAAAATGAGAATTACACATCTTTTATTAATTACATCCTAATCAATGCCTTTAATTATTCTCTTTTTGGAAACTACTTTACCATTAATGACTTCGCTTCCTATTGTCATACAGCATGTGTTAAACGTGTGTCAGTGATACGGTTTATGCTGTTAAAGACTGTGGCATAGGTGTGCAGAGACGGAAAGATTTTTGGGGAGACTTTTTACTGGGGTGGGTGTGGAACTCTTTGAAAGTATCTCAGCTGTTTTTGGTCCAGGCTTAAGTGTTAGGAACTCCTTAGATTGTTGTAATATGCTGTTTTTGCTAAGGACAAGATTAAGTGCTGATGGGAATTACACTTTTCAAGTGGATGATATCTTCTTTGCTTTGGATATCTTTCTTGAGAGTAGGAGGAAATATGTGAAGTTTAATTAAATTTTAAAGCAAAATCTGAGATCCCAAGATACTTTCTCTTTGGGGCAGGGACCATCTTCTTTTGTTCTGTTCATACAGTGCCTAGCACAGTGGAGTCCTGGTCCATGATTAGGGCTCTTAAATCCTGTTTACTCTCAAATCAAAGTATTTCATTAGATTTGTGTGCAATATTCAACATGCTGCATACCTTTTTCACCAAAGCATACTGTGATAAATTTAATCTGCAATTTCCTATGAATGGTGGAGTAAATTTTGCATTGTAAATAGTGCATGTTTAATTTTCTTATTAAATTTCTCAGTTAATGCAATTTGACTAATCAGTGGAGCAAATACAAATTTTATCAATTTCTGATTCAAATATTTGTAGGATCTTCTTAGAAAGGTAAGTCTAGCAGAGAATTGTCATTGCTAGATTATTAAGTACCTGGTAGACCAGACCAAAAGGTTTGAAACTTCTGGTAGCTTCCATTCCTCCACTAGTACTTGGAGGGCAGGAGCAGCACTAGAAGGCTTAGTGTTTCAAACTGCATCATCTGGAAGAGTGAACTGCAAATTAGATAAATGGAGAGTATATGGTACAGCAATGAGCAGAGAAACAGAAGATGGAGCATGTATTGAAACTAAATAAAGCAGATACTGAAAAAAACAGATGCAAACCAGTGTGGTTTTTTTTTTGTTTGTTTGTTTTGTTTTTTTTCTTTAAAAGTCAAGTTAAAGGCAAAACTGATTAAGGATAAAGTGAATTGATAAGGGAAATGTGCAGTACAAAACAAGAAAAACAGCAAAAAAGGGTGGAAAATACTTCCATATTTAAATGAGACTCAAAATTGATTACGGTGAAACCACTTCTGACTAAATCGTCAAACGTAAATGCTGAACGTTGTGTGCCAAAAGCCGCATTCGATTCAGGCATCTAAATGGACTTATCCTCTCCTTTTAGCGTATGCAGCCCCCACTGAAAATCAGATCATTTTATTTGGGTTCCTAATTTGACTTCTGGTGCTTGGCTTTTAAGCATCAGAGTTTTAAAATATTAGCCTCAGCCTTTGATAGCTTACAATTTCTTAGTCTTTTTGTTTTCTAGAATGAGTCAATTTGAGTATGAACATTTGAAAGTTTCTATTTTTAACTGAAGCTTGTGTGTATGTAATGTATTGATTATACAAATGAACAAAGAAAATAGAATAATTGTAGCAACTTTTTTCACAAATTATCTTGAGTTTTTCTCTCAACAGAGGATCCCAAGCTTTAAAATTTTTCAACACGCATCAATTAAAATGCCAGCTGCAAAGACATCCAGATTGTGCTAACGTGAAACAGTGGAAGGGTGGACCTGTGAAGATAGATCCCCTGGCTTTGGTGCAAGCCATTGAAAGATACCTTGTAGTTAGAGGTATTTATATCTTGATATCTTGTACAGTGCTGAGCAACCTGCTGGTGCTTAATAGATTTAGAAATAACCAAAACAGATAAGTCTGCATAAATCTCTTATCTGAGCACTATAAAAGTAAATGTCAGGGCAGTATTAAAGATAGAAGATAAATTTGTTCAGCTGTCTGGGTAGGTTTACTCACTTTGAAGCTGTCTAGGTTTTCTCTCCCTAGAAGCAAGATTTTGTTTTATCAGTACCAAATTTTGCATTGCATGTAGTTTATGGTGCTACATCCTGCAGGCTGATGCTGTCCTCCTATATCTATCTAATCTAATCTATCTGCGGTGTATACCTTCCAATGTGGGTGCTAAGACCGAACATGAGACTTGCATCTCCTAAATGTTAATTCTGTTTTAATGTGTAGCTAATATTTTTGAATTGATGAATCTCTGGAAACAAAATATGGATTAATGTTTACATGTGTTATGAATAATCACTTAAATTACTTTATTCTGAAGTGCAAATAAGGACATGCAATTTGTCTTGGTAGGATATGGAAGAGTCAGAGAAGATGATGAGGACAGTGATGATGATGGATCAGATGAAGAAATAGATGAATCTTTGGTAAGTTGCTATTCTCTGTATAGAGTTGTATGGGGAGACTAATGAACCTGCTTCTTAACCTGTATTTACTTTGCTTTTATTGAGGCTGCTCAGTTCTTAAATTCAGGGAATGTGAGGCACAGACTGCAGTTTTACATTGGAGATCACTTGCTGCCATATAATATGACTGTGTATCAAGCAGTTAGACAGTTCAGTTTACAAGCTGAAGAGGAGAGGGAATCCACAGATGATGAAAGCAACCCTTTGGGAAGAGCTGGAATTTGGACTAAGACACACACCATATGGTAAGCTGGGCAGAGGGAGCAGGGAAGAATATCTCTCCAAATTTTTGTGTTTATGCTTTTTAAAAGGACTTGTATATATTCGGCCTCAAGACTGTTAAAGCATCTCTGTTGTAGGTAGCCTATAAGTCTGCTTTTTGATCACTGAGCAACTTACTTCGATGGAAAAATACTTACTTTGTAGGAGCTACATACCAAATGCTGATTAGCAACAGTTAACATTCTTGGATTATATCAATCCCAGCTGATGGGGTGGAAGTTGATGAATTGTTTGGAAATACAAAAATAAAAGGGGGCTTCTCAAATGAAAGAAGCTAAATTAAGGGAAATACTCTTTTATCAACCTTGAACAATTACAAAAAATAGAGGAAAAATAGCCTGCTGCTCGAGGAACATTTTTGTGAGGCTTACAAGTATTAATCGGTTTGGTAAAGCTTAACAAAAAATGCCACACAAGTTTGTTTTCTTTTAGTTTTTGTTTTGATTAAGGAATCTTCTGGTTATCCAGCCACATTGAGTATCAGTTGTATTGTCTCACTTAAGGCTGTAAGTTCCTTGAGGCAAGGGGCAGTCTTCTCTGTATGACTGGCACTGCATGTAGCACACTGATGTTCAACAGTGTCTTTATAACTGTTTGCACCTATAGTGCATCACAAAGTATTAAACTGATCAAGAACAAAGAACATGTTTTGGACTGAGTGCACTTCCTCACTTAGCCAACTTCATGTATTGTATGAGAGAGGCAATTTGTTTACTACTTCCTTTCCCCTCTGCCCACCCCAGTATGTTCTATTTTCTCTTATGTTCCAAAATTTGCATTTGGTGGCTCCGCCAAATGTCTTGTTTGTTACTGCTTAAACTTTGCTGTTGAAATGAAATTCTGGTAACTTGAGTGAATCTACAGTTAAACTGTTTTTATTTTCAGGTCTGTTGTATTCCAGAACCATATTAATAAATGCTTTACAATTTTTAGGTACAAACCAGTGCGAGAGGATGAAGATGGTAATAAGGACTGTGTTGGTGGTAAAAGAGGAAGGGCACAAACTGCTCCCACGAAAACTTCCCCTAGAAATTCAAAAAAGCATGATGAGTTGTGGCATGGTAAGTGCTTGTTGCATGGGGATATGTAGGATGATTTGTGACAAATAAAAATTTTCTGTTTTGTATACCTTTAATAAAAATTCTATGTGTGTGTATATATACACACTTCCTGAATTACAGTTTAGTTTATAGTCAGGTTTTGTTTTGAGTAATAATAAAAAAAGAATAGCATGCATATCCAAGAAGCTAAAGTTCAAACTGATAGAAGCGTAACTCATTAATCAACTAATTTGTTTAACAATAGAAATTATCTAGTTTTTTTCTCTCCCTAGATGGTGTGTGCCCTTCAGTGTCAAATCCTTTAGAAGTTTACCTTGTATTTACACCGCCTGAAAATATAACATTTGAAGACCCCTCATTAGATGTTATCCTCCTTTTGAGAGTTTTACATGCTATCAGTCGATATTGGTATTACCTGTATGAAGTGAGTAATACATTTAATCACTTGGAAGGCTTTCTGTAAATCTGTAGAGAACTGTCATTGCTAAAGGTATTGAGACAATACCATTTTGAAAAGTTTACTTGTGTAAAAACATTACTCTACTGTAACTAGATAAAAATCAACAAAGTATTGAATGTTAGAGAATCATTTTCGTGTAAGGTGTCGAGTACAAAAACTTTTACAAGACTACAAAAATACAGCTACAAATGTAGGATAATAGAACTAAATATATTGCTATTTCCTTAATTAAGGAACACATCTAAAATTTGTAATGCCCATCTCTAATTTAAATAGAATTTGAACACTTATCTGATGTATGGATAGCAAGTAAGTGCTCATTACTGGGTGCTGAAACAAAAACAGTGTTTGGGAACATCCCTGATAATCCCTCTATCCATGAAGTGATGGAATATCATGAGTGTGATGCCCTCCACCCCCTGAATTTACCCTCTGTTGGTAAGGTGATGGCTTTTGAGTACTAGAGGGTTTTGTGATGTCCAGTCAAACTCCATGGTGTTCTCTTCTAAAAACTCTTCAAATCTCCTCCTTTTCCCTCCAAACCAAAAGAGCAATACTTCTGAAGAGGGATGAAGGGAGTGAACAGTGGAGGTCCTTTGGACCTCAGGTTGATCAGTCTTGGAAAGAACAGACACAGTAAAAGATCTCAAAGCATTCTCACCCACCCCCACCAAAAAAAGCAACGAGTCATTAAAAAGAAATTGTAAAAAAAAAATTGGTATCTTCTGAATTCCAATGCTTTTCTAAATAGAAGCACACTGTCTCTTGATCTCACAGAATGCAGTTTGCAAGGAGATTATTCCAACCACGGAATTTATCAACAGTAAATTGACAGCAAAAGCTAACAGGCAGCTTCAGGATCCTTTGGTAATCATGACAGGAAACATACCAACTTGGCTGACAGAGCTTGGAAAAACATGGTATGAAATGGTTGGCTTTCTACAACCCTTAAAACTTGACTTTGGTTTAATAAATCACTTTGCACTTTTACAGCTCAGTTATTCCCTCTTGCACAGCATATGTTGCTGTGCATCTCTAAAGAGTGAGAATGGTATTTATAGAGGTACAGGAGACTTCTCGGGTAACGTGGTGATATATGGTTGATTCCCAGCATGTAGTATTGCATGACTTAAATCATAATAATGTATTTAAGCAAACTTGGATTGATTCCAATTGTCAATGATAGTTGTGTGCAAATTTTTAGGTTACTATTCGTAGGCTAGTGTTCTTGAAAACTTCAGCACTGTGATGACAAGTGTAAGGCAAAAGAACCCATATTTGGCTCCTATTTGATATTTAATGCATTGTTTGGGACATATTTCTATATTCTTTCCCTGCTCTAGGCTTAGTCAAACCATTAGGATAGATACTTCTATTTTTATGACATTTTCACTTTTATTCCACGGTATCTTTAAGCTCTGAGGAGCACCAGGAAGTTAAACCCCGCATGTCACTCAAATGTCCTAAACTGATTTTAAAATATTTTGAGATAATAGATTTTTATCTAGTTATTTCCTTAAGTTGCAGTTTATAGGGGAATGTGTAATTTTACAGTAAAAAGAAAATACTATATCTAAACCACTATTTGAAAACCAGTCTGTGTTCAGAACTAGGGTTAAGTTTAAGAAATCCAAACAGTTGAAAGTATATGGTTAGCTAAATACCTTTAACTCTGTCCCTGTAATAACATGAGAAACGGGAACTGAAGCAAACTTCTCTGTTCATAACAGGTGATAACAAAAACTGTAATCTGAATCATACAATAGTCTTATTTCGCCTTTTTTTTTTTAAAAAAAAAAAGGGGTCCTCAAAGTAGTTTTGAAATTTGACTGACATAACCCAAAATAATCTTTCTCCATTCCTTATGTTCCACAGACATGAATTATTGAAATAAATCAAACTCAGAGCGTGTGTGTGTGTGTATGTATTTAAAAAACAACAAACAAACAAACCTAGGTCTAGATTATAAAATGGAAAGTAAATCAGAAAGGTAGTGGAAGACTAAGCCTACTCTTACAAATAATTTAATATATACATCTTAATACTACTCACCTTGCAGGTTCTGAAAGATGAGTTGTAATGTCTTCTGCATATTTGTCTTCCACAAACTGCAGATTTCTTAAAACCCCTCTGAAAAATGAGGAAGTAGTAGTTGACAATGAAGTGACTTTCCAAATTAAGACATCCAGAACCTTGGGCTGTGGGCTTTTAAAGTCCTTGACTTGAAAATATTACTTGTAAAATAGGTATTAAGGAAGTAATAAGAGGGATTGGTAACATTAAGTGTACATCTCTGTACTTTCAAATATTTGGGTTTAACCTTCACTCTGAATTTTCTAGATTTCTAATGGTTGCTTTTTAAAATCTTTTCAAAGTTTTTAATCTTAAATACCTGATCTCAAGCTTAGTCTCTTCTGTTCTCAGAAGTACCCTTTACACTAGGAAAAGTGTCCTCTAAGGGGTGATACAACTGGCCTAACTCTTTAGTTTCAAGCATTATGAAACCTCTGTTTAGTCTACTTAAATTCTCAAGACTAAGATTTCCAGTATAAACTAACTAATTCCAACTCTTCACAGCCCATTTTTCTTTCCATTTGACACCCGGCAAATGCTATTTTATGTAACTGCTTTTGATCGAGATCGAGCAATGCAGAGATTACTAGATACCAATCCAGAAATCAATCAGTCGGATTCTCAGGACAGTAGGGTGGCACCGCGACTGGACAGGAAAAAAGTAAGTGTTATGCGAAAATCCATTTCACAAGGGAGTGAGTAGTAGTTTGCCATGTGGATCATTCTTCCACAACTTCCAGTGAAGGGAGAACTTAGTGTTTGCTCAAAATGACACAATCTCAGTTGTACTAGTACATATCTCAAGTGGATTTTTGAGAAACGGGCCCATTGTAGGGGTGGCAAACTCCCACAAGAATGTAGTGTATCCCCACTGAATATCTGCTATTGGGAAGCAGAGGTAGCTGGCACATGTTATGTAACTCCTCCCCAACACATTTTGGATGTTTAAGGATTGGAGACATTGCCTGCCTGTGAAATGTAAACTTTTTTGTTGAAAATGTTTGCTACACATGTTAGATGCCTTGTATAGATGTAAATACTTAAGGGTTCTTTATTAGGCTTATCCTTGTTAAATTCACCTGATTCAGTGTTTTCTATTGATTCTGGAAAAGGCATATAAATAGTACACACCAGAAAAGTATCCATATGCTTAAGAATTCAGTGTAATGCATTCTTGTACAGAGTATAACCCTGACACATGATGAGAAAACTGATAGCCTTGGATATTTAACTCCCCCCTGAACAGCCACCAGACCCTAGTAGCTTATTGCCTGGACAACAGAGGAAGGAGACAAGATATCAGGAATGTGGCTTACCTGGGTCACACCTTCTTAAATAACATATCTGGGAACTATCAGCAATAGCTTGTCCTATTAAGGTCATCCTTCCTTTGTAATCCATTCCACATGGTGGAGGGCTTCTGTCAGCCTCTCAAACTGGTGGGACCCCCACTACCCTTTCCTTGTTCAAGGGTGAAGAGGGTGCTGAGTGGGCAACATGTCAGCTGATAATTTCTACTATGATGCCCCAGTCCTAGGGCTGAGACTTAGTTTTTCTGGTCCAGAGCAAGAATGCTCCCTACTAGTACATAATCCTACAATTTTAGGACTACCAGTTTGCATTTGACATGAAACAACTTTTAATAAGAATTTTATATAAATAGTTCACCACTGAATACAACTTCTTGCTTTATATAAAATTAATACATGTTTAAAAGCAAATTATTTTATTTAGAACCATAGAAATATAGAGGTGAAAGGGACTTTGAGGTCATCCAGTCCAGCCCCGTGTCGTGTTTAAGCAGGACCAAGTAAACCTAGAACATACCTGACAGGTGCTTGTCCAACCTGTTTTTAAACCTCCCGTGACAGAATCCACAAACTCCCTTGGAACCTTCCTATTCTAGGGCTTAACTACCCTTATAGTAGGAAAAGTTTTTCCTACTATCTAACCTAAATCTCCCTGGCTGCAGATTAAGCCCATTACTACTTGTCCTATCTTTAGTAGATGTGGAGAACAATTGATCACTGTCCTCTTTTTATAAGAGCCCTGAACAAATTTGAAGACTGTTATCAGGTCTTCTCTTCTCAAGACTAAACATGCCCAGTTTTTAATCTTTCCTCAAATGTCACATTTCCTAAACTTTTCATCATTTTTGTTGCTCTTCTCTGGACTCTCTAATTTT
Source organism: Platysternon megacephalum (assembly GCA_003942145.1). NCBI lineage: Eukaryota > Metazoa > Chordata > Testudines > Platysternidae > Platysternon > Platysternon megacephalum. The sequence continues at coordinate 151,571 of QXTE01000238.1, read as the reverse complement.
GTCCATCTTTCTTGAAGTGCGGCACCCAAAACTGGACACAGGACTCCAGCTGAAGTCTCACCACTGCCAAGTAGAGTGGGACAGTTACAGCCCATGTCTCACACGTAACAATTTTGTTAATACACCCCAGAATTGTTAGCTTTTTTTTTTTTTTTTTTTTTGCAACTGCATCACATTGACTCTCTCATTCAATTTGTGATCCCCAGATCCTTTTCAGCCAGGGCCGGCGCAACCCATTAGGCGACCTAGGCAGTCGTCTAGGGCGCTACTATTTGGGGGGTGCCAGCGCCCTGGTCGTCAGCGGAATTTTAGGGGCGGGACCTTCCACCGCCTAGGGCGCCGAAAAAGCTGGCGGCGCTCCTGTTTTCAGCAGTACTACTCCATAACCAGTTGTGCCCCATTTTTGTATTTGTGCATTTGATTTTTATCTTCCTACATGTAGTATTTTTTAGTGCTGCCAGACTTGCTCTTCAATCTGTCATGGCCATTTTGAATTCTGTCCGTGTTCTCTACAGTTCTAGCAATCCTGCCCACCTTGGTGTCATTCTCAGATTTTATAAGCATACTCTACTCCATTATGCAAGTCATCAATGAAAGTATTGAATAGTAACAGACCTGGGACAGACTCCTGTGGGAATCCACTAGATAAGTCTTCAGTCTGACAGCAAGCTATAGATAACTACTTTTTGAATGTGTTTTTCACCAGTTTTATACCTGCCATATCGTAATTTAATCTGGACCATATTTCCCTGGTTTCATTATGAAGCTATCACGTGGGACTGTGCCAAAAGCTTTACTACAATCAAGATACTATGCAAACTTTCTCATTCCAAAATTTTGTTTCCTTATTGTTATAACTCCCTTGCTTGCTAAGGAATTGAGATTTGCCTAAATGTCTTTAATGTGTAGCGCACTGTGAACAGAGAAGAGCTGTTGAAACAGGCAGAATCTGTGATGCAAGATCTAGGCAGTTCGAGAGCTATGTTGGAAATCCAGTATGAGAATGAAGTAAGTAATGTTCTATGTGACTGCATTAACCCTTTTTAATGAATGTTCATACAAAAGCAGTAATTGCATTAGAATAACTTGGTCAGACTGTCTTTCATCCAACTACTGGCAGCTAAAAATTCCGTCCACTAATGCATATCTACTTCTTCCAAATATGACTGGTTTCTGACTGTCCAAATAGCTAGATGAAACATACTTTTCAACTGCAAATGCACATTAAGGTCAGCAGTTAGAAATGTGTTCACTTTAAAGTTAGAAAGAAATCTTACTCTAGCAAACACGTGCATGTCTCTAGCTTGGTCGCTAGGTGACTTAATAAATATTCTGTTTGGTCAGTATCCCTTTTCTATGTATGAATTTTTGCTAGATTTCTGCAGGTTTATTAATAGTTTTTGGTTATAGAAAGGCCTTTTCCTGGAAGAAGAAATTGTAATGAATATAACTGTTCTATATTATTGCACAGCTCACACTTAAATTAAAAATGTTCTGAATATTAAATGAAAAATTACCTTTTCTCTCTGAAGGTTGGCACAGGTTTAGGACCTACACTGGAGTTTTATGCACTTGTATCTCAGGAACTACAGAGGGCAGACTTAGGCCTCTGGAGGGGAGAAGAAGTAACTCTATCCAATCCAAAAGGTGACTGTTTTTCTGATTATCAATGTACTTTCAGCTGCTTCAGAAACTGTCCTTTGGGACTTCCAGGTTCTAATGCCTTAAAGTGTAATTATACCCAAAAAAGTGGTTGTCAAAGGTCACTTGTCATGGTTATTGGGCTAGCTGCACTGCTGCCCCTTCTCTGTGATCTCTGAGTGAACCCCCCTACTGATATCCGGTCTTAGGCCTTTACCTCTCCTAAGGTGGAACTCTGCAATTTGCACACTCTGACCAGGACCTTGGTTACAGCCACCTGGGTATCAACCATAACTAATCCAGCAGGAGAAACTGGAGTTGGCACTTGCAAGAAGTGATTTTCTCCAGAAGCCTGTGATAGCATGTATTTGAAGTGAGAAAGAAACAACTTCTAAACAAAGCATGATTTATTTTGCCCAAAAGGTACACAGCACTTAGAAGTGGATTTAAAATAAGAGACCTGAACGTACCTTCTGTTACCTAAGATTAATCTCTCTATCCAGAGCTCAAGTGGGTCTGGCTTCTTCCCCGTCTGAGTTGAGAGAACCAGCCTACACTCCTTTTAGCCTTCTTTTCTGAGTGTTTCAATCAGACTGCCAGCCTTTTTAACTGACCCATACTGAGGCCTCTCTACCCTCTTCTCCTCCCCCCCCCCACTCCTTCTGCCTTGGGCAGCTTTTTAATTGCTAAGGTCTTTTGATCTTTTAGGGTCTCCTTTGATCCCAGGCTTAGCCTTGGGAAGAGTAAAATGTCCTATCCTGAATGGAGCCAGCTGTGTAACTTCTTCTCCCAGTTGATGGCCCAGCCATTGTTATCTTAACTCCCTTGAATCTGGGTACCTAAGGCTATTTTGTGTCACCTTTCCTAATTGGCACCTCAGCCCTTTTACAGCCTTGTTTGGTAAAGTCCGTGCATTCAGGCAGGCAGCAATACACACTTGAACAGGGAAACAGTCACACATAATATTCATAAGAAATAATAGACATTTTCCCAGTTTGTCTCAGGACCTTCATACTCAAGAGCGGTCATTATCTTAAGACTTTTATGTAATGCAAGTACATTCATGTGTTTAGAAATCTGGATGGAGTGTTTAAACTTTGAGAAAATGAAGAAATAAAAATAATCTTAAAGGGATGCTGTCAGGGTAATCACTTATTAAAATTTCCTTGCTATGACTATGAACAGTGAAAATATTAATTCTAAACTTTGTTCAGTTTTGGCAAATAAAAACAAGTCAATTTCTATTTCAGTATTACAGTATTATTCTGCAGTATTACAAGATTGTTTGATTGATTTTGCTAATGCTGCAAGGAATGGTTAAGTTTGTAACTGATAGGGTGAAATAGAAATATAATGACTTAAATTTTTTAAAACTGACATTTTTAACAACCTAAATTTTAGGCCAGAATGACTGGACTCTTTGCCTTTAACTCATTTTTTTAAATGAAACAGCATTATGTAAGTACTGACCTCCCCCCCCCCCCCCCTCTTCTTTTCTCCCCCCCCCCCAACAGGAAGCCAAGAAGGCACAAAGTATATTCATAATCTCCAAGGCCTATTTGCGCTTCCTTTTGGTAGAACAGCTAAACCAGCTCACATTGCAAAGGTTAAAATGAAGTTCCGTTTTCTGGGGAAACTAATGGCTAAGGCTATCATGGATTTCAGATTGGTAAGAATGAAATTTGATTTTTATCTGAAGTAATATATAACGCTATTTTCTGGAGGTTCCAATGTTGAACACTTACTGCTAGACTCTAGATTCAGGAAGACAAAGTTGGTAATGCTGCAAGTCTGATTATGGCTTAATATTAAGAGAACCTGAATTTCAGCACTTTCAATGCCAGTCAGTATTTTAAAATAAAGATGGGTTGTAATCTTGTTAAGGGATCTCCTGAGTGACTCTAGCTCAGGGGTAGGCAACCTATGGCACGGGTGCCAAAGGCGGCATGTGAGCTGATTTTCAGTGGCACTCACACTGCCCGGGTCCTGGCCACTGGTCTGGGGGGCTCTGCGTTTTAATTTAATTTTAAATGAAGCTGCTTAAACTTTTTAAAAATCTTATTTACTTTACATACAACAATAGTTTAGTTATATATTACAGACTTATAGAAAGAGACCTTCTAAAAACGTTAAAATTGTATTACTGGCATGCAAAACCTTAAATTAGAGTGAATAAATGAAGACTTGGCACACCACTTCTGAAAGGTTGCCAACCCCTGCTCTAGCTCATCTTTCTCTGGAAGAGAGAGCACCTAATTTCTGTCTACATTGTGATTTTATCCCTTTGTGTATGTAGTGCAAAATTATATGGGGCTTGTGATATAGTAGCAAATGCTGAAAATTCATACTTGCTTATCACTACCATACCTAGGTCTTTCACATTACTCTGTCCTTTATATTAAAATCTCCACTATACATTTCTCCCAAAGTACTATATATATATCGCATGACAAACCACTCTCTACTAGTCCAAAAAATGTGTTGGAAAAGGTACTGCTCAGGGAATGAAACATCAAAACTTAAAAGCAATTGAAACCTGAATTTTTTTGCATTAACTATTAAGTTTAAAATAATGCTACTTTGGCTTCCAGGTGGACCTTCCCCTTGGCCTTCCTTTTTACAAATGGATGTTACGACAGGAAACTTCCCTCACTTCACACGACTTGTTTAATATCGATCCAGTGGTAGCTAGATCAGTATATCATCTTGAAGATATAGTGAGACAGAAGAAAAGACTTGAACAGGACAAATCACAGGTAGGAAGGGATGGTAATTTATATGAAGGGGGAAAGGCCAACCTTGATTTTACATATTTCCGGATTTTTGCAAGCCCTAGTTGAAAGAGTGAATATATTTATCTTCTTATAAATACTTAATTGATATATTCTTAATATGCTAATAAAAATTACTACTTTTCTCAGTATTAGTATTCCTCTTATATCAATTTGAAGTCAAAGTTGTAAATAATTTGCTAGCAATGGACAACCAGGTGGCCTTTTTGTAAAGATACCGACAAATCTACATTGGATGATGTAGCATACAGTATGAATTCCTAGTCATTTATTAGCAGAGTTTTTTCACTCAATTGCATATAAGCACAATTATTAACACTGCATCACACTTCTGGTTTTTTTTAACACTGGTAACAAATCTGGTATTCTAGAGAAGGGTTTATTTGGGTAACCATTGTATGCTGGGCACTGCTCAGCAGCTCTATAGACATATCAGGAAGATTACCCCTCCCCCAATACAATAAAGACTTCTCACACATGTTGGAGAAAAATTAATAAATTGAGACAAATGTCACATCATGTATTTTGAAGTTAGACTGAGTTTTCTGATTTAGTAGAGTCAGATACATGCACAAATTAAAATACTTGTCCAATACAAGGTCAAAAAGTCAGGACTGTATTGAATTCCTTAGTTTTAAAGTAGCCTTGTAATTCTCATCATGTTATGCCTCAAATATCTTCACTTTGATCAAAAAATTAGATGTGGACAATTTTCTTGAAGCAAAGTGTAAGAAGCTACTTGTACTCAAGAAGAGCTTTGATACCTCACTTCAATTCCTAAAAGATAGCATACACAGAGTTAGCCAGGCTGTTTTTCAAAATTTTGCCAACTTTACCAGTTCTGCTCAGATGAGGTTTAGAAGACGTAGGGCTAATCTACACTAGAAGCACTATATCGGCGCAGCTGCATCTGACCGCTCCTATTGGCACAATAAATCGACCTCTGTAAGAGGCAATAGCTGTGTCGGGGGGAGAAGCTCTCCCACTGACATAGCACTGTCCACACTGGCACTTAGGTGGGTCTAATTTACAGCACTTGTTGGGATAGCTTATTCTCACCCCTGAGTGACGGAAGTTATACCTAAGTAAATGGTAGTATAGACCTGGCCTTAGTTAAAATGCCTATGCTAGCACTGGAACTGAGCTAGTGAAGTATTTGTGGGAAATATTTGGCAGAAGAGCCAAGCATAGACCGGTCTTGTCTACGTCTGAAGTTGAAGACTTGCCTCAGTTCTAGCTTTAATGCCATGAAGTGTCTTTCAGTGTTCCCTTTAGTATTTGTTCTGATCATCTGAGTTTTGGTGCTGTGTATTTTGATAAGTGATAAAGGTTTAGTATTTGCCCTAAACTTCCCATCAAGACTTCAGTCTTACAACTTCAGTCGGTAATTTAACGAGTTCTTTTATTTATTTTAACGAAAACCTTCACCAGAAGAATGTGGCTTTACTATGGATTTTTGGGTCTTTCCTGTCACCTTCCTTGTATCCAAAAGATCTGGGACTTTGAAGCCACCCTAGAACCCAAATATAAGCAAATACTTGATTTGCTAAACTGCAGGATGTTTCTAGGAGCATGTATTTCAGTGGGACACCTAAGGCACTTTTGATAACTTTGTATATTGTCTATGCTAGGGAAACTTTCCAAAACTTTCCCAGTTACTAATAGCAGTTCAGCTCGACAAGTGGCAACAATGTAATATAGATTGGTCGCTGGCTTGTTAAGCATCATGTTATCTAGCTCAGCTCAGATTCAGAGGCCAGTGTTCACTAGGGCTTCCAGTATTAATATTGGTGCAACTGCATTTTTGTTCGCAATAGTGTGAAAAATCTTTAAAACTTGACTGTCTTGTATGCATTGAAGGGACCTATTCAGTCAGAGGCAGTCTGCATCTCACTTGCAAAAGGGGAGCAATTATCTGAAAAAGCCCAATACCAACCTCCTTGGGGGGGAGATAGAGTCAACAGGGATAAGTGAGGATAATTAAGGGATGATGGCTGCAGTTGTCATCTTAGTACTTACAATTTATGAAAATACTAGAGACTATTCAAGACAATTTGTGTAGCACTTAGAAGAGTCCTCCTTTAAACAGAAGGCTGGTTTTAACCTTAACTATGGGAGGGCTCTACACATCCAGCAGCAGCAGCATAGCAAACTCATAGAGGTGTGAAGTGACCTATTCATCTCAGTGAGAGATTTGTCAGATGAGATGACTGTAGCCTGAAATAATAGCTCTGAGGTAGGTCTACACAGCGAACAGAAACTGTCGGCTGGCTGGCTGGCTGTGCCAGCTGACTCCAGCCAGAGCCCAGCAAGCTGTGGTGCTGTTTCATTGCAATGTAGACTTCCAGGTTCTGGCAGGAGGGGGGCTCTAGGACTCTCTCACTCTGCAGGTCAGAACCTCATAGATGTGCAGGACCCCCAAAAGCTTGGTGCACACACAAGGGCAGGAAGCAGTGCTCGGACCCCCAGATCCCAGCTCAGATGGGGGGGAAGTAGGGAAGGAGGCTCAGACCTCTCCAGAGCTTGGCTTATCTAAAGGAGGCAGGGAAAGGGTAGAGGGAGGTCAAGAAAGATGTTGATGAGTTAGAAAGGGTTCAGAGAAGAGCCATGTGAATGATTAAAGGATTAGAAAATGTCTTAGTGTTATGCAGAAGATCATGCTAGATCAATGGTCTCCAACCTTTTTATGCCCAAGATCACTTTTTGAATGTAAGGGTAACCCAGGATCTGTCCCGCCCCAGTCACTCCATCCCCGCTGCTCTCCCTCACCCTCACTCACTTTCACCGGGCTAGGGTAGGAGGTTGGGGTTCGGGAGGGGGTGTGGGCTCTGGGCTGGGGCCAAGGGGTTCACAGTGTGGGAGGAGGCTCTGGGCTGATCCTGGTGCAGGGCGTTCAGGTGCAGGAGTGAGTGAGGGGGGTCAGGGCTGGGGCTTGGGCTGCAGGAGAGGGTATGGGGTGCTGGCTCCTAGAGGGGGGCTCAGGGCTGGGGGTTGGGGTGCAGCCTCCCACCAGGCAGCATTTACCTCCAGCAGCTCCCGGTCGGTGACACAGCGTGACTGCCACTAAGGTAGGCTCCCTGCCTTCCTCAGCCCCACGCCACTCTTGGAAAGGGCCAATGCGCCCCCGGGGGGAGGGGGGGGGCGGCACGTGGCTCTGAACGCTGCCCCTCTCTGCAAGCACCGGCTCCACAGCTCCCATTGGCCACAGTTCCCCATTCCCAGCCAATGGGAGCCGCGGGGGCGGTGGTTAGCGGCAGGAGCAGTGTGTGGAGGGAGACCCCGGTCCCTCCCACCACTGGCCACTTCCAGGAGTGGCATGGGGCCGGGGCAGGCAGGGAGCCTGTCTTAGTGGCAGCCCCGCTGCGCAGCTGGAGATCCTCCAGGATCAACCAGTCAATCGTGATCGACCGGTTGGTGACCACTGTGCTAAATGATCGTAATGATCCCTTCTGATCTTAGAATCTATGAACCTCTTTAGATAGGCTGTGAACCTTCAGATTGTGTTGCAGGCATGGGAGGGGAATGTAGGGCTGGCAGGTGCCCCTGTCATCCCCGTGTCCCTCTTCTCTCTCCATGTCTCCCTTCCCCATCAACTGATCCACCCCAACTCTTCCCCCCTTATAAGCACCTACTCTTCCACCCAATCACCCTCCTCTCCCAGCAAGCATTTGCTTGTAATAGCTTATCTACTTTAATTAAAAGAAAAAAGAAAAAAAAAAAAAAAAAAGAGATGCAGCCATATATTTCATGTGGGTGTGCACGCCATGTGCACTGGAGCCAGAAAACTTTGCCTAGCAGTAGCCATAGGGGCGATGTCTGCAGCCATAGCCCTCCTGTGGCTGTATAAGGGTGGTGCTGCCCCAACCCCCTCAGTCCCTTCTCACCACCTATGGCTAGAGTGGAAGGTCTCTGTGGTGTCTTCACCTCACACTTCCACTCTTTTTTTTCTGGGAACTTTTCTTGTGTATATAGTAGTAGTATGTTAGGTTTAGTTAAGTGTTAGTTTAGTGTTAGTAAAGTAGCTGGCTGCCTGTGTGATGCCCTTGCCAGGGTTCAAGCATTGTCCATCCTGCATAGGGGCCATCCAGAACAGCAACCCCCACAGGAGGTGCTTGTTGTGTCTTGGCGAGGGCCACATTGATGAGGTGCTCCATCTGCAAGTTGTTCACAAAGAGGACTCAGGTGGCAAGAGACTTGCAGTTAAAGCACCACCTTGTGGAGCAGGCCATGAGGCCCACTTCAGCACCAAGGACCTCATCTGACCAGCGGCAACTTTCAGATCTGGCAAGTGATGCCACCCCACACTCTGGTTCTAGCGTTTTCCCCCAAGAGGAAATGTGGTTTTTTGCCCTCCTATGACGTGCAAGGAAGAGGACCCAAAAGATAAGTTGGGACATTTCTTGGACTTGTGGAAACTCCTCCTTTACCAGGAGGAGTGCTAACCGGCACTATACTCCCTCCGGCACAAATGATGGAGCATGTTGGTCTAGCTGCTCCTAGATACCACATCAAGAGCAGCAGGGGCCTGTACTGTCAACTCTGGTCCTAGCCCGTGGGTGTCTGAGTCCAGTACCAAAGATGTCAGTACCAGCACCAACAGTCTCCATGCCAACTGCATACAAGGCAGCGTCAGACCTACTTTGCCTCTCAGTCCAGACTCTCCACTGGCTCAGGAGTTCTCTGGTGCTATGGCTTCTGCCAGTTCATTCTTCATTGTGCCCTTGGTGCCTTCTGGCTGTGTGGCAGAGGCACTAGGTCCATTGGCACCACATCCCACACCACCTGGGCCACAAACTATGGAGCTGAGGCCAGGCTTGGCACTGAAGGCCCCCTAGACACTTGTGTATCTTTTGGCACTGTCGTCTTAGCAGTCAAAAAAGACGATAATGTTGAGAATCATTAGGACAGGGATAGATAAGAAGACAGAAAATACCATCATATTGCTTCTATATAAATCCATGGTATGCCCACATCTTGAATACTGCGTGCAGATTTGGTTGCCCCATCTCAAAGATTTATTGGAATTGGAAAAAGTACAGAGATGGGCAACAAAAATGATTAGGGGGTATGGAACAGCTTCCATATGAAGAGAGATTAAAAAGATTGGGACTGGTCAGCTTATAAAAGAGATGACCAAGGGGAGAATATAATAGATGTCTATAAAATCATGGCTGGTGTGGAGAAAGTGAATAAGGAAACGTTTACTCCTTCTCATAACACAAGGCCTAGGGGTCACCCAATTAAATTAATAGGCAGCAGGTTTAAAACAAACAAAAGGAAGCATTTCTTCACACAACGCACAGTCAACCTGTGGAGCTCTTTGCCAGAGGATGTTGTGAAGGCCAAGACTATAACAGGGTTAAAAAAAGAACTAGATAAATTCATGGAGGATAGGTCCATCAATGGCTATTAGCCAGGATGGGCAGGGATGCAACACCATGCTCTGTGTGCCAGAAGCTGGGAATGGGTGATGGGATGGATCACTTGATGATTACCTGTTCTGTTCATTCCCTGTGAACCACCTGGCATCGGCCTCTGTCGGAAGACAGGATACTGGGCTAGATGAACTATTGGTCTGACCCAGTATGGCCGTTCTTATCTACACCTTGCTGCCTTTCAGCCTGTCTTCTGTTCCCTGGGTTTTTACCAAGTATATGGCTGTGGTAGCAGCATGTCTCAGGAAGAAGGGAATTAATATCTTCCCATGTCTGGACAATTAGTTACTGAGGAGCAAGTTCAGAGATGAAGTGCTCTCTCATGTCCACTTCACACTATGCCTACATGATTGTCTAGGTCTCATCCTAAACAGTGGGAAGTCAGCATTGGTTCCAACTGAAAGAATCAAGTTCATTAGGGCCACGATAGACTGAGTTCAACAGCATTTCTACCGACAGAGTGATTCCACGCAGTCTTCCATCTTTGTCTGGAGCTGCAGTCACAACCACAGCCCAAGTGTGCCTCAGGTTGCTAGGCCATATGTCCATATGCACACAGGCTAACTCCTGCATCCTCTTCAGATGTGGCTGAAGTTGGTCTATCATCCAAATAGCTATCCCTTGAACACGCTGGTCTGAGTCCCCCACCAATCCTTATAGTGGTGGATAATTCTGGACAATGTATGTCAGGGCGTTCCTTTTGCTCAGCTTCCACAGACCAGGACTGTAGTCATCGATGCCTCCTTAATAGGTTGGGGAGTGGATCTGGACTTGCTGAAAGTTCAAGGTCTGTGGTCAGACCGAGAAGCTTTTCTGTGTATCAACCTGAGGAGGAGGAATGATGTTCAAAGGCAGTCTGCTTAACAGTAGGAAGTGCTTCTCTGGGGCAGCCTATTAGGCCAAGGGGAAATGGTTCTTGGTATGGTCATTAGCCCAGGAAGTTCAACTGACACTGGCTTGTATTCAGGACATCTTGGAGTACTTGTTACCCATTCAGTCTTCTGGCTTTGCACTGGAATGGAGAGTCCACTTAGTGGTGATTTTGGCACTACATCCATCTGTCCATGGGAAGTCAGTGTTTTCAAACTCCATGGCAGTGATGTTCCTAAAAGGAATCATTTGTCTCCACCCACCAGTTAAAGAGCCTGTTCCTTTCTGGAACATTCATTTGAACCTCTGGCAGCTTTTCTGCCTTCTGTGTCAGAAAACTGCCTTCCTTGTGGTGTTTAAGATGTGCAAGGAGAGCGTTTGAATTGTGGGCTTAGAGCCGGAGCCTCCTTACTTAGTCTTTGGAAAATTGCATGTAACCCTGCAGCCATACCCTATTTTTTTTGTTTTGGTTTGGTCTGTTTTTTTAAAATCAGAAGTAGTTTCCCAGTTTTACTCATTGAATCCCAGAGGAGCAGTGTCATCACACACTCGATGTCATGTGATTGTCTAGCTTTTTATCTGAATAGAGCTAAATCTTTGTTCTTCACCTCATCTGTTTCATGTGCAGACTGAATGAAGGGTCAAGCAGTCTCTTAACAGACAGTCTCCAGGCAGAAGAATAAAATCCTTGGCGGGAGACCAAGAGAAAGGGAAGGTCACCCTCTTGAGCAGAGAATGAGGAGACTTTTTACCTCCTGGTAAGCTCACCGCTCAGGCTTCTACTTTCTTAAATACGGAGATTCCAGTACCACATAAAAAGACCTTTGGCAAGCAGCCCTGTGCAGAACTGGCATTGATATTGAAATTGGAGCCTCTTCAACAAAAGGATTTTTTGAAGCCCAAGGATTCAGTCATTGTCCTTGGTACAGTCCTCCTCTGGCCTCTGTAAAGAGTGCATGATTGCCCCTTGTTACCTTCCTCAGTACCTGTTGATATGATGAGTCCCAAGGAGCAGTACTCAGGTTCTCCAGCACTGTCCAGGTTCCCTTGCTCATGAGGCCCTCCAAATATTGGAAGAGCCAGAAGCCCCCCCTGCTGAGGAATATAGAGGACTTTCCTGCCACTACTGACACATCCTCTGGTACTGCCACATCCTTCCACAAAGATTCGGCTGCTGGTACTGATGTAGTTGCCAGTCCCTCTTTGGCCTATGTGACCCCAGTACCGACACTGTTTGTTCATCCACTGGACTTGGATGAGGAGGCTTTAATTGACTCAGTGTCTGTCCACGATTACACCACCTTCCCCTTCCAACCTTTTCCCTCCATTGAAGTGCATCCTGAGTAGGAGAGTCCTAGCACATTACTGACTTGCCTGCTCTGACAAGGATACTCTTGGGTCCTGCTCCCTTCCCTTATGGCCCAGCACAGTGGGCTCTTTGGAATCTTTGGACTCCATATGGCAAACAGTTCTACAGGGTGCCCTCATGCAAGAGATCACTCCACACTAGATATTGAGGAGACACCAGCTTTTCATAAACCCTGCTCCTCACCAGATGAAGCTGTTATGCCAGCTCTGACATCCTACACAGATGACTTCAGCGCCTCATGAAAGGAATTGCGATGGTCTTACAGATACTGTTGGAGAAAATACAAAAACTTCAGCATTCCTTGTTGGATATCTTATATGCTTCTCCCCAAGAAAGGTTGCCTTTCCCATCAGTGATGCTTTGTCACCAACTCATTACCATATGGCAAACACTAGTCACCATACCTCCCATTTTTTTGTGGGCTGATTAAAAAGTACTGTATTCCTGCCAAGGGTTCGGAGTATCTTTTCTCTCATCCTACCCTTAACTCTCTCATCATCAGTGCTGTCATCAAAGGAAACAGATGGTACCAATCTAGATCTTCTCTTCTGACAAGGACCGTCTTCGCTGAAAAAGCTGTTCCTTTTGTTGCTCTACAATTCCGAGTTGCCAACTAGCAGGCTTTGATGGCAAAATATAACTTCTTCCAAATTGCTCATTTTATTGAAGATCTGAATCTAGACCAGATGGAGATGTTTGCTAAGGCTTCCCTTCAGTCCTCACTCAATGCTCTCTATGGGAACTGCTGTAGTCCTGTATCGAGCATTGTGGGTGCAATCCTCCAGCCTTCCCTGGGAAGTATAAAACACTGTGGAGGACCTTCCTTTTGAAGGGCCTAAGTTTTTTAGTGATACCATGGATGGCTCTCTCCACTCACTCAGACTCCAGGGCAACCTCGTGACAAAAAGAAAATTACTCCTGGGGGAATTCTGCGCCACTGCGCAGAATTCATGTCTTCTGCAGGGAAGCAAAGAAATCTGCAGACAAATAACTTCTGAGGGTGAAGCAAAGGGAAGCTGCAGCCGGCGGAGATGTAAATCAGCATGGGGGGGATGGGGACTGGGCATGCATGGGTGGGGAGACATCAGTCACCGCTGCGAGGGGACAGGACTGAGTGAACGAGAGAGACTGTCCCTCTGGCTCGCTATTGTGGCACGCCCAGTGTAGAGGGGCAGGGCTTTGGGGTGTTAGGTAGGCGTGAGACAGGCTCTGTCCCCTAAGGCAGAGCATAATGTAGCAGCCTGCCTGCTTAGTTGTTCCCATTCTTGTTAGTGAATTCCCCCAGGAGCATAAAACAGGTGTAAAAGTTTTAAGGCTCCTTTACACTGACAGAGTGGTGTAAAGGAGCCGTATAAAACTTGTGGTGCTTTCGTGATTAGAACTGGTCTAAATTTTTGGACTGAGATTTTCCTATCAAAATGTGCTCCATGAACCGTTTACTACTGACCTTTCTGGAGATGGTCAGTAGCCAATATAAACTGAGTTTGATACCCCAGCCCTCACTTGCTCTTCAGTTGCCTATGATGTAATACTCACCATATGGCTGCATACATTTATTGACTAACTAGAAATAAAGGATCAAACCTAGCTACATTACCACTGGACAAAGGGGATTTCCTCCAGTGCTTCCCAATCCCATTCTCCAACCATTGTATTGTAGTTTAAATACATTGAAACTGGTGTGATTATATTGCATTATTTTGACAAATAAAATATTCAGAATATTGTAGAATTTTAATTTTTTGACAAGAATTCCCCCAGGAGTAGAAAATACAGCAAGTCGCAAACAGCTCAGTGGTCTCTCACAGTTCGCTACCAGACCTCCATGAGACCAACCAAACCTTCCAGGAGGCCCAGATTTTGTAAGAAGGGTCTGTCTTCCACAGTGACATTGCTGTTGGTGACTTCTTCCAAGTATCTGTTTTGATCGACTGGTCGAGAGTCATGAATTGCCCCCCTTTCTGGATCATATGCTGCACCAACCTGTCCTCCATTCCTGTGGGGACAGTCTTTCCCCTTTCCTACCTTTCAGGAGTTCATCACTTCTGACAGATGGATCGTAGAGGTGGCTTCACTAGGCTATTCCTTTCAGTTCAGCACCATCCCTCCCTTCCACCCCTCTCCTTATCCCTTTTTTCAGGGACCCTTCTCATAAAAGCCTTGTAAGACAGGAGGAACAATCTTTCCTACTCATGGCTTGATTAAACCTGTTCCAGTAAATTTTGTAGGAAAAGACTTCCCCTCAAGATACTTCCCAGATTGTAGACCTCAGGAATGCCTTTGTCCTCTTCCAACAGTTAAGAACGGTAACGTTGGCAGCACTAATTCCCTCTTTAGATTCTGGGTACTAGTTCATCTCCCTTGACTTCCAGGATGCATGCTTTCATATTATATATACCCTTCCCACAGAGGCTTCCTATGATTCATCATTGGCAAGGACCACTACCAATTCCAGGTCCCACCCTCCAGCCTTTCAACTGCCCCAATGGTCTTTAAAAAGCTCTTCTCAGATGTTGCAGCCCCTCTTCATCAGATGGGAATAATCGTATTTTCCCTTCCTGGACAACTGGCTCATCAAGGGTCACTGTCTTTTTTTTCTCAAGGAGCAGTCAACAAGGCCCGTATCCCCCTTCAACTTCTTGGGACTCCATCTCAACATGGAAAAATCTAGAGTCATACCCAGTGAATAGACTTAATCAGAGCCACTTTAGACTCCACTACTGGCAAAGCATGCCCGCCCGCCCATGGACAAGTTTGCTACGTTGTCCAGCCTCATTGCCAGGCTACAACAGCCCACAAACCACAGCAAGGGCTTGCCTTTAACTTCTGGCCAGCATGGCAGCCTGTATATTTGTAATATTCCTGTCAAAACTACACTTCTGATGTCTTCAAGACTGGCTCAGGTCTGTCTGCATCCCCAACAAGCACTCTAACTATCCAAGTAGGTGTTACCTCAGACAGTCCTTCACTTCCTCAAGTGGTGGAAGGAATACCCAAAAGCTGTGTGGGAATTCTACTTTTGTGTCCTTCCTGCACAAAGATAATCACCACAGATGTCTCCCTGTGAGTCTGGGGTGCCCATTTTCAGGACTTCACAGCCCAGGGCAAATGCCTCACTCCCCGCTGCCCCTGGGAACATCTGTCCATATCAACATTTTTTTTTAACTCAGAACAGTTTGATACACTTACCATCACTTCTTATTCAACATCGGGGCCACTCAGAGTAATGCTAGACAACTGGCTGCTCTCTATATCTATCTAATCTATCATAAAAATCACCAAGGAGGAGCAAGATCTCAGTACTTAGGCACAGGTGCCATAAAACTATGGAATTGGTGCATATTCCACCACATAGTAGTTTATCTACCAAGGCTACAGAACATCATAGTGGACTCCCTAAGCAGGTATTTCTGTCACCACGTAATTCAGCTCCCACTTATGGTTGTATTTCAGAAGGTCTCAGCCAGGTTTCCCTAGAGAACTTTATTTGCATCTGTGTCCAATGCGAAGAGCCAACACTTCTGCTTGAGGGTCTGCAATTTGTTGGGAAATGCTGTCTGCTCACCTCCAAAAGCATTGTTGTTCAATGTCTTGAAATTTAAGCAAGAGATCTGTAGCCATCCTGCTAGCAACATCATGGCCACGACACACATCGTTCCCAGATCTGGTTTGTTCTTGCAGTTGCCTTTGTGCCCTTCAGCTGACCTCCTCACTCAAGAATCAGACACTATCACCCATCCCAACCTCTCATTGCCCTATGTCAGGGCCTGGCTCCTACATGGCTCTCTGTAAAATATGATTGCTCTCCAGAGGTCTACACAGTACATGCTGAATAGTAGAAAACCCACCACAAGGAAAACTTACCTACAGAAGTGAAGATGTTTTCAAGCCTAGTGTGTGGAACAGTCTGTCTCTTGATTCTCTCCTCATGCACGTTCTTGATTACCTGCTAAATTTGAAAACTATTGGTTTATTACTGAGCTAAATTAAGCCCCCCCCAATTAAGGGATTTTCAGTCTTTACTCACCCGACTACTGCACGGATTAAGGATCTGTTTAACCTTTTGTCCAAGAACCAACTCCCCCATGGGACCTTAAGACATCATTCCTCATAACCATCATCTTGGTCAGAAGGATAGGTAAGCTAGAAGCTCCTATGTCTGCTCCACCGTATACGGTATTCTGTTTGATAAGGTGACATTATGTCCCCATCCTTGCTTTCTACCTAAAGTTGCATCCATTTCACTTTAAACAGGGCGTTCATTTACTGGTGTCTTGCTCCAAGCCTTGCTTCTCAGAGAGGAAGCCAGTTTCCACACATTTGATGTAAGAAGGGCTCTTGCCTTTTACCTCAACAAGAATGATCTCTGCAGGGCTTCTCCCAGACACTCTATATTTCCATCATGGACAGAATGAAAGAGCACCCAAAAACTATCTGGGTTTTGGGATGCATCTTGACTTGTAATGATGCCTTAAAGGTACGTCTTCCACCTTTTGGTGACGACCATTCCATCAGATTTCCGTGTACCTCTGTGGCCTTACTGAAGAACGTATCTATCGCAGATACTTGCAAAGCCGCTAGGTGGTTTTTGGTGTACACATTTTCCCAGCTATCATGCATGCTTCTAGAGCAGATGCAACCTTTGTTGAGATTGTTCTATGATTTGTGCTGAATCTACCTTCTGAGTACCCTCCTTCATAATTGGGGTACTGCTAGGGAGTCTCCTAATAGGGATCACCCATAGGGACAATATTTTGAATGAGAGGTTACTTACTTTGTACAGTAACTGGAGTTCTTTGAGAGGTTTTGTTTCAAAAGGTGCTCAATTACCTACCCTCCTTCCCTGCTTCTTGAGTGTCATTCTCTGGACTTTGTGGTTGAGAGAGAACTAGAGCACCGGTGGCCTGCTCCTCCCTATATACCTTCGAACTGGCATAGGAATGTGTAGGATGTAGGTACAGACTTGTGGACACTGCTGACAAAATCTCCAAGCGTGCACAGGCGTTTGCACATCCTGATGTGGAGCCACCCATAGGGACAAAACATCTCAAACACCGGTTACTGTACAAGGTGGTAACCTCTCCGTTCCAGATAGCTAACCTCTCTGCACATGCTCAGTGTAATCCTTGATGTGTGTAATTGGAAAAGCAAACTCCCTTTCAAATAACTTTTTTTAATTTAATTTCCTCCAAAGGGCTAATAGGCATCATGCACTCTTTTGTGGCAACCTCAAGCGTTGGAGATCCTGGTGTGATGACCTGAGCCCTAGTTTGACATCATTCTGTGTGCAAAAAAAGATTGCCAGAATATGTTGACTTTAAGAAAAGCATGGGTTTCCCCCCCAGGGACTATATTTTGAACCCCAGGGTCAAATGGCTCCAAATTTGGATCACTTAACAGAACCCCACGTCCCCATGAGGAACACCAAATTTCATGGCAATCTGATTAATTGTGTGGATTTTAGAGAACGTAGATCAGTCAATCTTTAAAAGCTGGTCTTAACCTTAACTATAGCAGAGCTGTCACTTCGCTATAGAACATTCCCCCTGGTATGAAAGTATAGCATTAGCATTCAGTGATAAACTTTCTCATCCTCCTTCCCTTGAGTTGATTCAGTTACCTTGTTTAAGGCTTACAGGACCTTGAAAAAGGAATATTTGATCAGATGTGACATGTATTTTCTCCTTTTAGGTGTATGCTTAATTGTGCCTCAAGGGGAAAAGCTGTTAACAAGCATCACCATCTCAGTGCCAAGTGTCAGAAAGTACATGAGCCAGTAATACTGTAGTAGTGTTTTGATACTTCCAGAGATGAGTTAACAAGCAGTTTTTCTCTTACACATTCGTGCATGACCTTTATTTTAAAGGTGTCAACAAAATTAATGCTAGAAAAACCTATTAGTGATGGAGTTGTAGTTTGAGAAACCTGTAGTCATTTAGCCTTAGTCTGCTTATGTTATGAGCTAGAGGTGTGATTCTCAGCTCTCCTACACATACGCACACTAGCTCCCATCTGGGCTGGTATGCTAAAAATAGTAGCACAGCTGCAGGAGCCGCATGGGCTAGTCACCTCAAGTATAAATCCACCTCAACCTCCTGGTACTTCGACAGCTAACTTGTGCTGCAGCTGTGGTAGACACCATTATTTTTAGCACGCTAGCTCAGAGAGACCAAGTTCCAGTATGTCTGTGTGATCTTGGAATCACACCTCTATCTCATAGGGTAGACACATGCTTAAATAACAGATTTAAAGGTGAACTGAAGGGCTTCCCTGCACTGCTTTAGATGTTAGTGATAGCATCAACTGTTGAAAGAAACTCAGAACAGCGCACTTGGGTCTAGTCAAATAAGTAAAGGTGGAAATGACTTTCAACTGTGATGTCTTGTTTCAAAATGTGTAGGTCTATGCATGTTCTGTTAACTTAAAATTGTAAACAGTTTTTACTCATTTAAAACCTTAGTTCACCTTAAAGGATTTTTTTATACCAGGGCTTCCTTATCTTTTGCAAGAAAAGTCTCTATTAAGCTTTGAGTACCCAAAATGCTAAGCTTTGATTGGGTTACTTAGTTCTGTTTTTCTTGTAATGCAGCAAAGGCACCTCCTGTGTTGCTTATGAAACTCTTTATGGAAACCCATGGTGTAATCTGTTAATTTGCAGATTTGTGCAATAAATATTCATATTCAGTTTTATTTGTTTGCACATGTCCTTCACAATATGTGTATTCTTAGATTTCTGTGGATTTCTCCATCAACCATAAATATCAACAACATTCTATCGAGGAGAATCGTGGTAGACTTTTTACGTGTGTGCTCATTTTTTAGAATCTACAAACTTACCTATTCCTCACATTTTGAAAGGTGTTTCTTTAAAAAACATACTTTGATGCAACTTAGTTGCCAATAAATTGGCAGCAAATTTGTTCCCCAACTCCCAATAGGAACTAGTAGTACTCCCTTTGACTCCTGAGTTATGATCATGTATTGTTATGCACATGAGAACTTACTATTAGATGCAGAAGTTTCTCTTCTCTCCCCTGATGCTATTTTAATTTCTCAACAGTAAAGAGATTGAAAATAGTATGTATGCTATATTATAGCTCTCATTTACTGTAACAAACGTCTCATCAGAAAATCAATGTAATTCTTGGTGTTTAAATTGATAGCTTCTACTCTTTTTTTTTAGACTGTTTTTTAGTCTGCTTTAAAATAAAGCACTGTTTTTGTTTTGTTTTTTTTCACACCAACCTTTACTAGCTGGCTGATTCTTCTTTAAAGTAACTCCAGAAACATCAGCAAAACTATGCTTCAGCCATCTTCCAGACTTGTTCGCAGTCAAGGCAGATGTTGTTGACTATCTTGATTCATTAACTTTTAATGTATATAAAACAAGTTAAGATTAAAGGGGAACAAAAAGTACTGTAATCTATCTGATCTGTTTCAATCATTGTACTGCAATGAGTATCGTGTATTTAGTAACCAATATTACATGTTAGAATGCTAAATAATTTGTTGATAAACTAACGTAAGTGACTGAATTCTCACTGGCTTTCATTTTCAATTTTTTTAGACCAAAGAAAGTTTACAGTATGCATTGGAGACCCTCAATATGAATGGCTGCTCAGTGGAAGATCTAGGGCTGGATTTCACATTACCTGGGTTTCCCAATATAGAGCTGAAAAAAGGGGGAAAAGATATACCTGTCACCATCCACAATTTAGAAGAGTATCTCAGAGTATGTAAAAGCAAAGCTGTGACTTTTAATTTTCACATAACTGTTCCTATCTTATAGTTCAAAGTAGTTTATTTTAAGATATATTTTAATTGCTTGTTTTTTGCAAATTGGTCATAGCAGTAGTACTTTTCAACTGGTTGCTTCTGTTTGTCTGAATGCCCTGATAAGAAATTAGCACAAATACTTTGTGTCAGTAATATACAACTCAACTAACTTTTAAGGAAGTTTTTGTGCTGTAGGAGAATCTGTTCCTTAAGGTTTCAGAAAACGTATTTTGTATCCTTGGAAAATGTAGTCATAAATGACATGATTTTTCACTGGGAGCTGTGGGTTCTCAGCACCTCTGAAAACAAAGCCAGAAATTACTGGGCCAAGTATTGAACCAATACTCTGGACTAGTAGTGCAAAACACTGCTACACAAGATTATTGGCTTCTGAAATGACTTTAGGACTGTACCTCTTCAAGCCAGACAGTATGTGGAAGGCAAATCTTCAGAATTCTGCTTGAATCACTTTTTCATCCACCCTAGCAACTGGTTTTATAAAATCTTATGTTAAAGGCGTCAAGAAAAATAGCACTCATGTTCACTTCAGAACTCGCTTCCACAGAATATTCCAGATGGTAATACATGGTAGTAGATAGAACAGCCCCAATTTCCTACTGCACAAAACCAAAGTAAACTTGCAACTTTTAATAAGCAATACAGACGCTCCCCGACTTACGCAAGCGTTCCGTTCTGGAACGTCTTTCGTAACTCGAATTTTGCATACGTTGGAAACATATCTCCGACCATTATGCCAAAAAAACCAAAAACCTCCTATTTCTAGCTTATGGAACTTTTCCCATAAGTGTGGATTTGCGTAAGTCAGGTCTTGCGTAACCCTGGGAGCGTCTGTATCAGAAATGCTGTGCTGATCAGTTTCCAACACTTGTGTTGGGAAGGGGGCGAGAGGTAATACACTTAGAAAATTTAGTTCTGGGACTTCTGCCTGATCATGTACGTAGTCAAGTTTTCCATTCCCATACATTTGGAGTCTGAGTGCTTTGTCCATATGCATGCCACCCCATGCATTTGAGTTCAGATTCTTTTGACCAGCAGTCTCCCACTGAGGGACTTGTACCCCAGGTGTCCTTGGGTACCCCAGGTGTCCCCCAGGTGTCCTCATGCCTCCAGTTGAGGATGTAGATGGTGAACAACACTAACTGCCCCTCAGTTCCTTCTCACCACCCATGACTCAGTCACAACCCTGTAGAGATTGAGCCTTTTTGCTCACTGTGTGGCCTTATCACTCTGTGTAAATAGGTAGTTCTTCAAGTGATTCCATATGTCCATTCCACTGTCATTTTGTGTGTGCCTTATGCACAGTTTTCAGAAAACATTTTCCTTCACATTAGGGTGGCTTGAGCGCCCTTTGCCATTGCACAATAGACTTTAGTAGACACAGTTGCTGTGGCTTTAATAGACAAAGTTGGTTTGCCTCCCCTCACCTTTGAGTTGACTTTCAAGGGTGCACAACATCATCAGCACCACAGTCAACGTTTTCAGATGCAGCTGCAGGTTACTCAAACAGTTGCTCCACCATTAGAGGCAGATTAGTCATTGCCTCAGTGACCTAGTGCATTGTCTTCCTCAAGACCGTATGAGGCTGTATAGAGATGAGCGATTCACCACCACTGAAGGATTGCAGGCTTACCAATAACTTCTTAAGAGTGGCTTTGGTGCTAAACATTCAAGTGGAAGAGATCTCTGAGAAATCCAACAAGCTAGTGGACATGTTAGCCTCTCGAGGGCCCTCCTGAATGGCACTACTGACTGACAGAGCAATTGTGGAGCCACTCAAAACACTTTGACAGACCCCTTCCATATGGCTAAATGGACAGAGGGGAAATACTAGTCCCTCCTAAGGGTTTAGAATAACTCTACTCTCACCTGCCCGCAAGCTCTTTGGTGATGGCAGTTGTTAATGAGCGTGAGAGACCGGTCACCAAGTGCCGACACCAAAGGGTAGTAAAGACTCAGAGGCAGGATTTGTTTGCTTATAAACCTTTTATTTGTCGGGAGGCCTACAACTTAGAATTGCAAATCAGCAAGTTCTCCTAAGTTGCCACAACTTCCCCCTATGGGAAAACATCCTGAAGTTCAAATACCAGGCTACTGGAGGACTCCAGGCAGGAGTTCATTCTGATGGTAGAGGAGGGCAAGTGGTGGCTTGGATGCAGCAGACTCAGCAGCTCAATCCATGGTATCTGTCCTATGAGGAGGTGCTGATAAATGCAGTCTTCCAGTCTCCCTGCTGAAATACAGCAGACCATCCTAGACTTGTTCTTTGAGGGTCCCTTCCTCTTTTTGGAAAAGATGGGACGATAGGCTACATAGCCTAAAAGATTCCAGAGCAACACTGAAGTCACTTGGAATCTTTACACCAGCAACAAAGAGGAAGCAGTTCCGGCCCCAGCAGGCTCACAGATATCAGAGCTTTATACCTCCGCCCCAAGACCTGCTGAGAAAAAGGGGCAGGAATTACAGGACCATCTCCCCCCTCCTCTGCAACAGTAGGTTCCTCTCGACTAGCAGTCCAGTCTAAGCATGAATTTTGATGGGTTTGTCAGGGGCAGCATACAACTAACTACAAGTGCATCTGTTCCTGTCCATATCTTTGCCAATCTTCTATCGTACTTCCTTCGTGTTTGGACTCATATCATATAGCATTGGAGAGTCCTAAGCCCAATGGTCCTAGGGTATCTGCTTCAATTTGTTTCTATCCCTCCTTCCCACCACCCTTCCATGTCCCTCTTCAGGGACCACTCTCACAGGACGGTTCGTGGAGGTCCAGTCTCTCCTTCTAGCAGGGCTATAGAAGTTGTTTCTCTGTTCAGTGGGGAGGGATTTTATTATTCCCAAAGCAAAAGGTGGTCTCAGACCTATTTTGGATCTAAGAGAGTTAAACAAGTACCTGAAGAAAATAAAGTTTTGTATTCCCTGGAATAGGACGACTAGTATGTTGCCCTCAATTTAAAGGACACTTGCATCCATATAGTGATCTATCCAGGCCACTGGAAGTTTCTCATAATGAATGGAATCCACTATCAATTTTTTCCTCTTCTTTGTATTTACTTTCTGTGAAGTCCAATAAACTGTTAAACCTTGTGGGATAATTGGGAGTAAAATTCTCCCAGGTTACTCTTCTCATATTAACAGTCACATTATAAAACCAACCCATGCATATCTAGCAGGGGAAATTATTCAGTAGAATAAAGATTTCTGAAATAGAAATCTTCAGAAGGATACATTTCAACACAATGTTATTTCCTGAGGAAAAAATAACTAACTTTATCTAGATTTTGATGATAGATTATAGGTGTTGTGCCGTTCAATGTTTTGACCATAGGAAGTATGACTTACACAACTTTTTTTTAATATACCCTCTTTAATAAACCAAGCTTAGCTGAGCACTTTAAATGCTTAATAAATATTTACCTCAATTTTGAGGAATAATTATACATCGTATTCTAGCTTCATAATGTATTTCAAATGAATTTTTAATAGGATATGAATTGGAGTCGGGTGTCTGATTTCGAAAGCAGGTGAACATCTATTTGTTAGCATGACAAGTACATCTGGAAGACTTGCTGTTGTACAAGAAGATATATCCAATTTCTATTAAACTAGTTAAGCACAAATTCTCGGTTTAAAATGTCTCACTATTTGCACATTGTTAACTTTGGGGGTGAGGTGGAAGGATTATACAGGTCAATATTTTACTATCCAGTTGGTTCTTAAACATATGCCGTAACCAACTTTCAGTTAGATTTAGAGTGACATATCAGTCTTTGGGGAAAATTCATTTTCCCTTTCCAGGTACAACTGTGTTGCATTGGTACAACAAATATGCAGCTGATGAGTGTCTGGTGAGAGGTGACAGAAGTGGGGCAACATTGTACAGCACCTACTCAATCAAGCTCAGGTTCACACATCTTTATATGGACATGTGGTTATGTTCCTGATTCTTTTGCCAAGTCGTCATATCCCTTGTGTAACTCCACTGTTGAATATTCACATAGCTTCTCATAGCCTGTTCACTTATTGTGGTTGTTTTTTTGTTTTTTTTTACAGCTGGTTATATTCTGGGCACTAAATGAAGGTGTTTCCAGACAATTTGACTCATTCAGAGATGGATTTGAATCAGTCTTCCCCCTCAGTCATCTTCAGTACTTCTATCCTGAAGAGGTTGGTAGATGTGAATTTGTAACTCGTATCAATCAGTTATGTAGATCAATATTAATCTACATTCTTATCCCCATATTTAGTTGTGGACAGGTTATTGTGCAATTCTCTCACAAATAGGGGGATATATTTATGAAACTCATGTATCAAGACAATTCAGTGAGTTTTAAACTATGTACTTACGTTTGTCATGTAGAGAGACTTCTGTATTTAATAGTAGTTCTAATTAGTATTTCTGGTGGTGGATTTTATTTTCTGCAGTATCAAATTTAGTATATTGTAACTGTTTTTCCCAAAGAAAGTAATACATCCACCCTAAATGCAAATTTATCGATTCACATAGTCCTAGTTTTGTTGGAGGACACTCTAGGAATCAAGAAACTTCATAACTATTTCTTACTATATTATGGTAGCAACTACTGGTTGTAGACATGGACCAGGAACCCCATTTTGCTAGGTGCTGTACAAACACAGAACAAAGACAGTCCCTGCTCCCAAAGATCTTATAACTAAGTATAAGAGAAGAGACAGCAGGTGGCTATAGTTGGATGTGGGAGCACAAGGAAACAGTGAGACAGTACTGATCAGTATGGTAGGCAATGGACACAGCACACCCGCTGCCTAATCATTGTGAAGGTTTTTATAGGCAATGGAGGGACTTGAAGGGAGGCAATGAGGTAGCTTTGTGGCCGTTTACAGGGAGATTTTTCCAATGGCTAGGGGCAGCAGGGGAGAAAGCACAAAGGTGCTTGTTTAAAAATGTAACGTGGGTAATGGAGCCTGGCATCGTTGACTTACTAGAGGCAGGAGTTGACATTTTGACAGTGTACCGAGAGATGCTGGGTAGGATTGGGATAGGCTGTAAAGGAGAAGGGGGGGGGGACGACTGAGTGTTCTTCAAAAAAGAACTAGATAAGTTCATGGAGGATAGGTCCATCAATGGCTATTTGCCAGGATGGGCAGGGATGGTGTCCTTAGCCTTTGTTTGCCAGAACCTGGGAATGGGCGACAGGGGATGGATCACTTGATTACCTGTTCTGTTCATTCCCTCTGGGGCACCTGGCATTGGCCACTGTTGGAAGATACACCGGTTCTCCACTCATGAGGTACTCCCTTCTCTTCTTGGGTCATTATATAATGCCTGCATCTGTAACTTTCACTCCATGCATCTGAAGTGAGGTTTTTTACCCACGAAAGCTTATGCCCAAATAAATCTGTTAGTCTTTAAGGTGCCATCAGACTCCTTGTGGTTTTTGTTGGAAGATAGAATACAGGGCTAGATGGACCTTTGGTCTGACCCAGTATGGTCGTTCTTATGGGGTGACAGACACAACAGGTAGGGGAATGATCTTTGCAGCAGCATTTGGAATGGATATATGTGGGGCAAGATTGCAATTGTCAATATCCTCTCTTTCTGGAGTTGTAGTAATTGCAGTGAGAGCCTGGATAAGCATTTTAGATGAGTGGATGGACAGGAAAAGCCGTATCTTAGATAGGTTTTCTCTTTCTATATATACTGTTACCTCTAAATTTCATGAAGAAATGGCAAAGGAGCTTGGCTGAATTGCTGCATTTTAATTTTCCTCTTTATGCTTTGCATGGTGATGTGGGGTTCCTTTAAAGCTGAGACATGTAGCTGCTTATTCTGATTTTTTTTCTATATTTCTTACTGTGATAGTGCTTTTACATAGAAGTACCACCGACTGGCCAAAGTTCAACTCCATTCTCAGCTATCTACAGCATCACACTGTTTCACTCACTATTGGGAAGGGAGATTCTCCCACTGTTATGGTTTTGTCCTTTACTCTTTATGCAGTGCTGTGTATTGTTCTTCTGTTGGTGGGCAACAGTATGAAGTGGTACAGATGGTCTTTTGGGATGCATTTTAAGTTGTTGGCAGCAGTCCCCTCCTGTTTAAAAGTCTCTGTTGGGGAGTGCACCTGAAATGGGAGGGAACGAAGAGATCTAGAAAAGAAGTTTGGGAGAGAAGCTATCTACTTCCCTGAAATTAGTTGTCTCTCTAAACCTTTTTTACCAGTCTTATACAAGTGCCCAAATGTCATTGAAATTCAGGCTTGGCTAATTCCGATAGCCTGAGAGACAAGTTTGGACTGCTTCTAACTACAGGAAGAGATGCAGCCCACTAGTAGCAGGAGGTCTGGAGATGTCAGGATCCAATAAATGAAGCTGCTATTGGGATGGGGCTATTAAAGTCAAATGAGCTCTATAGTATTGCACAATTCAGCAGAGGTAACTTTCCTGAACGTTGTTCCAGAAAATAGATTCATGTTGTAATCAGCATGTACGGTATTCATTCTGCGTCAGCACTAGGACAAAACTGTTCTCTCTGCTTAAATCTATAGTTGGATCAGCTCCTGTGTGGCAGTAAAACAGACACTTGGGATGCAAAGACATTAATGGAATGCTGCAGGCCAGATCATGGTTATACACATGACAGGTAATATGGATTTGATACCAGGAGACCAAATGTTGAAAATTGTGCATCTGATTAATCTTAAAATACACTAAATACCTTTTGTAGTTGCTGTACATGAAATGATGCAACACATCTTACACATTTTGGGAAGAAACAGATGTTTGTTCATAAAAATAGCATTTATAATTTACGTAGTCTGATCATGAGAGCATGCTCATTAATGCTGTGATATATACTTTTAAAAAATTGTATTGTAAGCAAAAGAATAAACTAACATCTGTTTTTGTTTTTTCTTTTTAGTCGAGCTGTGAAGTACCTGTTCGAAATTCTTAGTAGTCTTGATAGTGAGCAACAAAGATTATTTCTCCAATTTGTGACCGGTAGCCCTAGACTGCCAGTAGGAGGTGGGTATATTTAGTAGATATTGCCATCATGTCTGCACTTACATGTATAATCAGCACAGCTAATGCATTTCTGAATCATTCAAAACCATTTCTGTTTGTTTCACTTCTGTAGATACCTATAGATCTGTCTATATCATTTTCAAAACTTGAAATGTCAGTTAACAAAGAAGTTTGGGGTGCTATAAGCTATTTGGAATAGTTCAAATAAAATAATCTTTGAAGTTTGCATTAATAAAATGATAGTGTCTTGAATAGTAACGTTAATAACAATTTTGCTTGATAAACTTTACAAGATAGAGACTATGGATTATGTACAATATTTCATAGCTGATATCAGTGTTAGCAGATATTGTACTACATGACACAGAATAGTCCACATTCAAATTGTTACTCTTTTGGGAAAAAAGCAGTTCAGTGTTCATGGTTAGTTGTTGACCATGAGACAACTTGTAATAAGTTACAGCGGGCCAAATAATAAAATGGCAGTGTTTTTCCTTACAGGAAGCATAATCACTAAGACTTTCTTTCAAGAAATGAGACTATATATGTAGAAAAATGGATTCTGAATCCTAAAATGCAAAAGGGTATAAAAAGAAGATGCTGTTTTTTGAAGGAACAGGAATAAAGGGAAAAAATGAGAGAATATTTGATGTCCTTGTTCGGAATCTGCCTGCTGATATTCAATATGTTCATGGTTACGCAGGTGTATATTTTAAAAAATCAAAATAATTGTAGATAAAATACCTTTTGCCAGCTTTCTTAACTGACTGCTTCGTATATAAAAATGAAATATTTATGAATATGCTTCAGCCCTGCTAACATTCTTCAGTTTTCATGTATAGATTGCAGCAGTGTGCCAGTGCTGAAGATCCAAAAAGTGAAACAGACCTGTCTAGTTTTGATTCTTCACGCTAACTAAAAAGCAAAAATTAGTTGGCATAAATTGAAAGTACATCTAGCTTTTTACTTTCCATTTAAGGTTGTGGTAATGTGGAAAATATTCTTAAGCAAAGGTTGAAGAGTCATAATTTAGAGTGTGAATTGTGTTGAATTACAGTCAGTTTAATAGTAGGTTAAACACTTTTCTTAAGAACAGCAATTTTCCTATTATGTTCAGAGAAATACAGTGGATCTTTTCTCCTCCTTTCAGGCTTTCGAAGTTTGAATCCTCCACTGACAATTGTACGCAAGACATTTGAGTCTACAGAAAATCCAGATGACTTCTTGCCCTCAGTAATGACTTGTGTGAATTATCTCAAGTTGCCGGACTATTCAAGTATTGAGATAATGCGAGAAAAACTCTTGATAGCTGCAAGAGAAGGGCAGCAGTCATTCCATCTTTCCTGATCACAATGAAAAATGCAATGTCTGCCTGTTACAGCAAAGAGAAAATCATGATTCTTTTCTAAATGTATCACCTGAGTCAAGGAAACGTGTTACGCCTTCTTGTTGTAGAAAAACGGCTTGCAGATTATAAACAAAGACACTTGGTTGATATTCATTAAAGGCCCAATGGACTTAAAGTGATCAGGCCCTAAAAAGTTGTTGTGACAAGGTTTCTTTAGCAAGTTCTTGTTTAAATTATCATTTATTTGATGAGTGAAGTTTTTAACTTGCTTTGCTGTGTGAAATTTAAAAAAGGGATGTTTTTCCAGGCTGGAACAATAAATGTCGCTGTGCAGTTTAATATCGGGCTGTGTGTATCCATCTAGCTAAGTCTGCAGTTTTTTCCTCCAAAGACAAGTTTTGTACATAAGTACAGAAATTAAAATACACATGTATTTGACAAATCTAGTTTAGTAGACTAGTTCTGTGTACCTTCACATGCCTCTGATTTTTCCCTTCCTCTTGTATTGTCTGATGTGCAATTCACTTGGTTCTTTTTTGTGTGCAACACTCAACAATTGTTACATTTTGGTTAGCATGGGCATTTATTGCTCCATGTTTTCTCTCAAATTAAGATATAATTTAAATTTTACTGAATTAAAAATATATATTGTCAATATAATTCAGCCTTTGTAATTAGGTAGAGCTTAGTTTTAACGTAGTAGTAGGATATATTGGCTACAGTCTTTACCAGATGACACTCTAGAACTGTTTACACAGTGATTCAGGCAACAAAAGCCTCTTACCCAGAGGCTGGGAAGAATTCCTTTCTTTTGTGTAGTTGAAAAATCAACAGATTGGGCTGGCCATTATTTATTATTATAAGGCCAGAACATTTCAAATTGATGTATAGTTTTTTAAAAGACAAATTAGCAGTTTTATTCCCTGTTCAAGTAAACAAAAATTTCTTATTCTTGACTTAAGTTCATGTTTACTTTTCTAGCCTCCCTCTTTGCCCCCAGTGCTAGCTTGGAACAAACAGTTCAGCCTTTGTCTTTTGACACAGATAAAGCACCTGTAAGCAATGCTCTGTCCAACTGTTTTATGTGCTGATTTCTCAAATCTGCAATAATTTACTTCATCAGGTTAATGTTTTTACCTGAATATAAATAAAAAAGTTTGCTTCACCTTTTTGCTCATAGTTTTGTACTGTATGCATAAGTTCAATTGTGTAAATTATTTCAACACAAGTAAATCATCTTAAATCTCCTTGGCTATCTGCCCACATGTTGTGGATGATTTACTATTAAAAGAAGAGTTTGTAAGATCTGCTATTTAACTTAGATAATTGTGGATAAAAAGGAAGGAAAAAATTTCCTTTCTATGGGTTCAAAAACAAATGGACTATTCCAAACATTCCTGAGATGCACATGCTATAGTTCATCTCTATGAAAATCTGATAAATAGCTAATTACTTTATTCAACTTTGAGAAATCAAAATTAATTTTTCAGTGCATAGCAATTGTTGAAAACTCTGGTTAATCAGTTAAAATTTCCCCTAAACGAATAATTTTTTTTATTTAGCTGAAAAACTTGTACTTTGAAAAAATGTATTTCAATACATGTAACTGACATTCTTTACAGTTAAAATTCACAGAATTACATGTGGTTGCTCAAACCAGGTGCCACAGAACTGTAATGCAAACTTGTCATGAGCAGTCGAATGTGAAATCATTGCACAAAGAATCTGATAACTGAGCAGTTTAACTATCATATTAAAACTGAATGAAGGCGCTTCACACTGTACATATAATATTGGTAGTGCAGAATGTGGCAAAGATTTCGTAAGTTAAAGGCAGTGTTTAAAATATGGACTGGTGTTTAAAATTGTTCTGAAAACTTGATCAAACTGAGCACAAAGATGCGTGTTTATAGTGTGTGGATAGCAACTTGTTCATTTTTTAAGGTTCTATATTTTAAAAAAAACTGACTTGTGTAAAAAGCGAATATTTTGTATTAAAATATCATCTGTATTGATATTTTTTTACCCACGTTGTCTCCCTACAGAATCTGGCTTTCATTGACTTGAGGAGTTTTCAAATTTGAAAGAGCCATTGTATGATAGTTGAAAGTCCATTACAGTCTGGTCCTGTGCAATCTGGTGACTGTTCAATGGCCTATGTAAAAACAAGATGTTGGTGGTCTCAGTCCATTTGCTTGTGGATGAATGTTCACTTCACAAAATTAATACCAGAGTTTAGCATTGATTGATATTTTGTGTGTCAGTTTCAGCAGATAGACCACGGATTGATTGGGCTTCGAAACTGAACTGACCGTAGCCCTGTAGATTTATTCCAGGGCAGTATTGAGGCACATTGGCGAGGCAGTGTGGGGAAGTCTGCATGGCCTGTGACTGCTGTACCTCTTTTGTGGATAAACTGAAGACTGTAGTTTCCATGATGGGTAGCACCTTTCACAAGCACTAAATTTTAAACATATGTCTAAGATTTCTTCAGAAAATTATGGGGTGATAGATTATGCACTGGGGTTAATTCTTTTCAGAAACAGTGGGTTCAAAGAAGGGGTAATTCACACTAGAATTTAATTTGGTGGACACCTTCTAATCCCTAATGGATATTTGTCCACATCATACAATTCAATACAATAGGCAATCTGCTCAGCAGTTAAGCCCCTAGCAGTGTGGTTATAGTTCAGGAGTAACGTTCTTTGCAATCTGAGAAATTTAGGCCTTATNCCCCCCCCCCCCCCCCCCACCACCACCACCACCACCACACACACCATACTGTGTGAATATTTTTATTCTGGCTATTTTTTATTTAGTTTACGCCCCTTTCCACACAAAAAACTAAACTGCAAAAAGGCAGACTTATTCTGGTATAAGTTTCTATAGAGGATTTTACACCTGTAACTAATCTGTTTTTTAAATTAACACCTTAGGTTACACCAGGTAGAAACGGCCTTAGAAATCCTGTCAATTCTAGACCTAGTGCTTGTCAAAGGCATTAGTCTATCACATCCTGATCTCTAAAATCACTCAATTTATAAGCAATTTTTTATAATTAAACTTGCATTATAGCTTTTAAAACTTCCCCATAAAGCATGTACAGATAACATAAAAAGAGTAAACGTATAAAAAGTAATGCATAATGGCAAATTTTAACTCATTACGTTTAAAGATTTTCTTCATATGCAGATAAGAAGTTTGCCCACTTAAGTTTATCCCTTCGGGTGTTCAATGCTTGCTTTAAAAAAATTAATAAATTTTAAAACTCTGGGCTGGTCTACACTGGGAAATTTACACCAGCATAGCTACATGGAAAATCCACCTGCCTGACAGATGTAGCTATGCCACCTAACCCCCAGTGTAGATAGTGTTTCTGTTAACCTAGCTACTGCCTCTTCAGGGAGGTGTACTAAGTACAGTGACGGGAGAACCCCTCCTGTCACTGTACCATGTGTCTACATTGAAGTGCTACAGCAATGCAGCTGCAGCATTTTAAGTGTAGACATACCCTAAGAATACATGCCTAACATCAGTGGTCACCTTGGTTTTTTTGTTACCTCATTCTTCAGCATTATCTTGTATGTCATCCACTCAGACTGTGAGCTCCTAGGAGCCATGGTCCTTGTTCATATGCTTGCATGTGAAATGCACTTCTCCGTCATTAGCTCTCCCCTAGTCAAGACATTTCAGCTGTTCCTCTCTTCCTGCAGATACTGGAGGCAGTTTAGACTTGTCTAGCGTTTCAGGCTTCAGTCACACACTGTCCACCCTCAATCATATTGTCTTTACCTATGTAAACAGACTGACCGATCAGTCTTCCTGCCTTTCTTGTTACCATCCCAGCTTTCAAAGCCAGACTCTGGGGCAGCACTGAGCAGTCATTTCTCCTCTTTCCTGCATTTAGGGGACAACTCTGTGAGGGATTAGTCACTTCCCTCAATTTTTCTGAAGAGGGCGGAGATTGCCAAATAGAAAAGGTAGGCCCCAGGGAGCTCCATCTGTGACAAGACCCCCTGAAGAGCCATTGAAAGGGTTTGCACTGCAATAATTTTTCTGGCCCATGGAAGTTTGGGCCCAGATTTTTTTGTATATAGGCATTTCTGTGCTCAGAGTTGCAACTACTGTCATTAGAAGGAGTTGATTTAGGAACCTAAATCTCCTTTTCTAAAAGGATTTAAGTATTAGAGCCAAATCCCATTGACAGTCATAACTACATATATCCTTACGTACCTTAAACTCTGGGCTTTGGTCCTAGTAGTACCTAGTAGCCACACACACTGTCCCCACATGCTGAGATTCCTCCAGAGGCACCTTTGGAAGGGTGGGTAAGTCCTTACCAGCAAACTCTGATGATCATTTCTGATAAAGAACCTTTGGGTGAGAAGTCTAAAAATGCTTCTAAAATTTGCCTTAGTTTAGCCTGTATGTGTAGGGGAAAGATCCCAAGTCTCTTAGTGGTAACTGAGGCAATTGGCAAGGAATTGGGCATCTTAGGGGATATCCCTTCTTACCAGTTAAAAAACCTCGCAATACATGGGAATATTCTCCCCCCCCCTACTCATGACATGCTTCCACTTCAGTTATACAGTGGGGATGAGCTAGACAAGGACTTCTTTACCTCTGCTCCTCCATGCTCTATAATCCAGGAGGCAACTCCTTCTAATGTTGCTAGTTTTGTGTATGGTTACCCTCCTCCCACATGGAAACTTAAGCCAAAAGGGCTAAAAATAAATGGAAACAAACCCACATAAGCTATTCATCCTCACCTCCTTTCATGATCAACTTCTCCCTTTGAGACAGATTTCTCTGCTTTGAATTACAAACCCAAACCTCAGAAGCAGCAGGTGGTTTTCCCCATACATAATTGAAATCATGTTGAGAAAGATGGTAGCCCTCAGTTGGCGCCAGCTAGAGAGGGAGAATTCTTCTCCCTTATCCCATCAATAGTATCGATTGTCCTGCAACCATCTGCCATCTTTGTCTGAGCCAGCACTGAGGTCTGCCTGCTTTTACCATCTTTGATGCAATCAATCCATTGCTTCCTCAGTGTTTTTCCTAACACCCTCTCCTGCCATGCTATCTTCCCCTTCAGTCATCCTTTGTATGTGTCCAAACATCATGGACTTTGACTTCCACCCTAATACTTCTATTTTGAAATCTTTGTGTAACTCCTCTTATGGGGTGAAGATATGTCCTCTCCAACACCTGTAGGGCTTGAACCTACTGTCGCCCATGCTTCTGCATCATACAGCATTGCAGAGTGTGCCATTGTTCTGCACAGTTCTGGACTTTGTCTCCAGGGGCATATGCTTGTTATCCATAACCCTGAAGATTATATTCCACACTCCTCCAGCACTCTCCAGTCTGGAGAGTCTCTCATGTTCAAGCTCAGTCTTCTGTGAATAAGCTGCCAAGTTACTGGTACTGGTCATCTGGTTTACTCTCATTCCATTAATCTCTGTCCAATTTCCCTGTGGCACCTCTCTAACTAGTAAACTTAACCAGGTAGATAAGGCCTAAATTCTTTGAGTGGCTCTTCACATTCCCACTTACGGGTTCTATGGCACTTTGCAGTACCTTGTGGTAGAACCCTCTTTAGCAATGTCAACTAGCGCACTCTTGCACCCCGCCCCTCCCCTCGGCATCCTGACACACTGAGGGTGAGGCTGTAAAAAGGGTAGAGCGCCCTCCCCACCTCAGTTCCTCCCAACCATATACCAGGATGGATGTGAATACCTCCAGTTCTTTGAAGCTGAGAGTAGTTTTCTACAAACTTTAATTAGTGTTAGCTTACAGTATGTCAGTAATTAGTGAGGGTTTTCCCCAGTCCCAGGGAATGGTGAAATAAAAAAAGCTGAAAAAGCCAGGCATTTGAAAAGTTTGTTTCCTGTTGGCCCTCTTCCCAATATCAGATGACCACGTGTGGTGCCTGAACTGTTTGGGAGAAGGCCACTCACCCTCTGGCTGTCTGATCTGCTTGACTTTCACCCCCAGAGCCCACAACACAAGAAGATTCGTCTCCAACTCCTCCAACTTAAGGAAGTCCTCCAAGCTAGCCCATCTAGATCTGTTTAGACTCTGGTTCCAAGCTAAGGAGCCAGCCTCAGCCCCAATGGCCTCCATCTGTTCTGGTCAACTGCAGGGTTCCAAGAAGTCGCAGCCTCTATCAAGGATGGACTCTGTTCCTGCAGCTCCCCCAGTCAAGCCCCTGAGGAAACACATGCCCTAAACAAGGGCTGCTTGGTTGGATCTCACTGCCCTTGTTCTGGAAAAGTCAAAAACGAGTTCAGCCACCCTCACTGGTGCCATACCTCATGCCTCACCGTGATCTCACTCTGATGCAACCCCTCTGGTTGCAGGACCAGTGTCATTTCCAACTGCCTCTTCCAGATTCTCGAAAATGGATGTAAATGGTGCCTCTGAATGAGGACCATCAGTGCCTTCAGTTCCAGATGCTGCAGCACTGAAGAAAAAGAGGCAGAGGAGCAAGATGGCCAATGTTAGCAGTGTCTGTCCCCATGCATCAGAGCTCTCCTGTCTGTCTGATTCTGATAAGGCCACCACTGTTCTGAAGCAGAGAGCTACTCCAACTCCAGCTTCAGTAATGGAGATGAGCTCATGTGTATTTTCAGATCTTCTGTCTTTTCCTGAGCGGGTTCCTTTTCCAGAGAGTGCTGTCACTGTGGTGGGCCGGTCCCTTCAGCTCCAGTGCATGCCCTGGATCTGGGTGTGAAGTATGTGGTGCACAAAAGGAGGCAAGTGTCCTTGGTTCCATGGTTGTCATCCTTTTCATCTCCCATTACAAAGAAGAAACCAGATCCCATTGCTGGTCCTCTCCTGGAACACCACCTGATCCCTCCTCCAAGGACTCCATCAGGGTCTCCACAAAGAACTGGATCCCCATCCTCCCTCTGGAATCCCTGTTACATTCATTTTCAGCTCTGGACCCACTCCCTCTTCAGAAAGAGGATAGAGGAAAGATAGAGACCTATAGCACGGTTGGACCACTCTTTGGTCCTCCCTCTATTGGCATGTTCCCAACCCCCAGTGGTTAGAGAGACTAGCAGGCTTGGGGACTTATTGGGTACCACTTCAGGACCTCTTCAGTTTCCTTCCTTGTGGATGGAGGGATGGCGTTTCATCTGCAAAGAATCCAAAAGTCCAAAAATTCTTGGACCTGCTTTTCCTGGATCCATTGACGCTACAGCTAGTGCTACCTGTGCAGTTCCATGGTCTGGTGGATCACGTACTGCCTACTTTGAATCTCCTTGTGGTGCCAGTGGAGGAAACATCCTACCTCGTATTCAATATCCTTGGTGTCAGAGCCGTCCCTTGGGTAGGGCGGATCGGGTTGCGGGGCCCCATGCTTCGATAAAATTGGGACTGTCCTGATATTTAGCCCTTTGTCCCATGTCCCGACCGATGTATGATCGGGACACCATTTGTCCTGATATGCAGGTGAGGTGGGCGAGCGGAGTGAGGAGGTGAATAGGGAGGTGAGCAACAGGCGGGCGGACGGCAAGGAGACTAGCGGGGAGGCTGATTTGTCCCGGGCCCCGCACCCCCCAGGGACGGTCCTACTTGGTGTTACTGCAAACTGTAAGATATCACTCCCCATCCTGGATGGTTTGTTGCAGCTAGCCAGATCTATGGTCCAATCTCACCTCTTGTCAATCTCTAAAAAGGCGGACAAACTATACTAGATGCCCTCTGAAGGTTTCTTGTATTTCCATAACCACCTTCTGCCTAGCTCACTTGTGGTGGCTGTTGTCAGCAACAGGGTGAGGTATGAACAACCACTCTGCACCCTGGGTGATAGAGGTCGGGGGGAAACTGACACAGTGGGAAGAAAGGTGTTCTCATCATACCTTAGTATCGGGGTGTGAATTATCTGGCAGTCACAGCCCATTACCAACTCCATCTATGTGAGATGTCACCCTTTCTCCAGGGCCTTCCTGAAGATAAGAGAAGGTTGGCAAACACCATCTTATTGGATGGTCAGAACGTAGCCATGCATTCCCTCAGGGCCTCCTTTGTTGCCACAGACTCTACTGCCAGAGCACTGACATCAGCTGTGATCATCAGGAGGCATGCATGGCTTTGGTCGTCTTCTCTAGCTATGGATGCTATAAGTGAGATGGAAGATCACCCATTTGAAGTGGGGAGGTCTTTATGTGAAAAGATGACTTAATAGAAAAACTGAAGGACGCAAGATAGACGGCTCGTTCCCATCCACGTAAAGGAGGCCTCCACCCCCTTTCCAATATTGGAGGCATCACTATCCCCAGCCTTCAGCTTCTTACTTTTTGCCCAGTCAGAGACTCAACAATACCTTCAAATGAGGCTCCACACCTCAACAGTGCATTTCCTCATCAGTGTCCTCAGCCTCAGTTTTGACAAGATGCCAGAGAGTCTAGAACCAGCCAACTAGCATTCTTCTACTCCCTCCTTTGATGACAGGATAGCCCCTTTCATCAACAAGTGGAGGCAAACTACATCAGACCAAGGGTTGGGTGGTGCACTTGAATCACTTAACAGTTTGTGGACACTGGTTTTGTCAGGAAATAATGTTGCATATCAGCATACTAGAAGTAAGCTGTTCATCTGGCGCTTAGAGCATTCCTTCCTCATCTGCAAGGGAAGGTTTTGTAGATAGTAATGCACAACACATCTGTAATGCATTATAACTTTTACTTCTATTCATAAGGACAAGGTAGTCCTTAGATTTGATCTTTTTGATTTTCATAGTGTGTGATTTTCATATTAATCAGTCTATTTACCATTTCCCCTCTAAAGCCACATTCTAATAAAGGAGAATGTCCTCCATATACTGGCTGCTAGAAGGGCTCTCACCTATTATTTGGACAGTACTAAGTTTCCACAGAAGTCTAGACTTTGTTTCTTTTGCTAAGTACAATATGGGACATATGGTTTCTCAGTCTGTTCCCCAGTGGAGTAAGCAATATATTGCTGAGCATTACATGCTGGCAGAAGTTTCTGAATCTGCTTCGATTAGACTACATTCCACTAGAGCTGTGGCTAATTCCTGGCTCCAGCTAGTTGCTGAGATCTGCAAAGCTGAAGCCTGGACTTTGGTACACACTTTCACCAAACACTGCACCCTGGATTTTGCTGCTAAAGGTGACAGTAGATTTCACAAGATCTTGCTTGAGTATTCAACTAGGACTCTCTTCCCAGCTGCAGGTTAGTCTCAGCAGTGTTTATCAATCTTTCCCATAAGTGGGAATATGCAGAGCCACTTGAAAAAGAAATGAAGGTTACTTGCAACCAGAGTTGAGATGGCCCTGCATATTCACACTTCCCACCCTCCATCCCCTCTGTCAGGGTCCTTGTAATTGTCCGGCTTTCAGGTAGAAGGAACTGAGGTAGGGACAGTGCTCCACCCCCTTTATAGCCTCATGTTCAGTATATCAGGATGCTCAGGGGTCGGGCCCGGTGTGGTGAGCACTCTAGCTGATGCTGCTTGATATGGCTTGCAGTAAAAGCCTTTTCTAAGGGTACGTCTACACTACCCGCTGGATCGGCGGGTAGTAATCTATCTATTGGGGATCGATCTATCGTGTGTAATGTAGACGCGTTAAATCGATCCCCGATCGCTCTCCCATTGACTGCTGAACTTCAGCTCGGCGAGAGGCGGAAGCAAAGTCGACGGAGAGCCGCAGCCGTCGATCCTGCGCCGCAAGGACGCGAAGTAAGTAATTTTAATTCGATCTAAGATACGTCGACTTCAGCTACGCTATTCTCGTAGCTGAAGTTGCGTATCTTAGATCGATCCCCCCCCCAATGTAGACCAGGCCTAAGTGGCACAGTACCCATAAGTGTGAATATGCAGAGTCCTCTCGATGAACTCTGGTTACAGGTAAGTAACCTTCATTTTCTCAGATTCAGGCTCTGGAGCAGGATTGGAAAAAATGTAGCCAAGTTTTCCCCACCCTACCCCCTGTTAAATTTGAGTCCAGGTGCAGAAAGGTTCCATCTGTCATCCAGATCAAACTGGAGCAGATGCACAAGGACAAGCCTAAGGGCAAATATCTGCCTTCAAAATATGTGCCTTAGACAACAATCATGCTGCACCCATCCTTTGAGGATGCGATCAGGGAGGAATGGAAAACCCCTGACAAAAGTAAAGCACCTAAGCAAGCATGCACTTAAATACGGTAAGTTTTAAGAGTCAAAAAAAAATGCCAGAGTCAGAAATACTAGAAGACAATGCAATGGTGGCATCTCAAGCAAAATGTAATTCTATTTGAAGGGATTTCTTTCCCCACAATCCACTGATAAAAAGGTGAAAGCCACACTCAGAAGGCATTTTGAAGCTNTCCCCCCCCCCCCCCCCCCCCCCCCCCCCCCCCCAGTGTTGCTAGCCACTACATGCTTCACAAGAGCCAACCTGTCCTGGCTGAATGACCTTAAGGCTGTGGAAGATGAGGACCAACCTGACTTCAGGGCTACCCTTAAGAAAATATCCCTAGCAATAGCCTTTTGAGACAGATGCCTCAATGGATGCAATTAGATTCTCAGCCAGGGCCATGACAATTAGCTCAGCAGCCAGGGACAACATCTGGCAGACACTTGTGCCACACAAGTCCTGTGCTCATTCTATTCCACCAGCTTTCCTGTCTGGGGGGGAAATGGTTAAGATTGTGGCAGATAGTAATTCTGAACAGTCTCCCTCCTCTGCACACTGTACCTCGAGAAGGGACTACCAGCCCAGTGCCAGGTAAATATGCTCCTTTCATCCATCCATCCTCATAAAAGTACCAAAAGAAAGACCATGTTCACCAGTGGAAAAGCCTGGAACTACAGGTCAGGTAACAAAACCAAAGGTGGTAGCACCATCTGTAAGAGCTCAGTTTGACAACAACCAGATATGCCTCTGCCAAAATCTGAACAGAGGAGGCAGAATTTCCTTCTCAGGAAAATAGTCTCTGTTGATTACAGACTAGTGGGTGAGAGAGGTACTGAGTTGTGACTATCCCCAGCCTAGAACACTGGACCCCACCCCATCTTTCATCTAAAAATCAGATTCCAAATGGAAACAATAGCCAGGTAGCATTCCTGTCCCAAGGGGATTTCCTTGCATCAGTGGACCTAGCAAATGTGTATCTACACTCCCCCGTACCTCTGTACTGCCACCACTACCACCTACTGAGATTTGTGTACAGCACACTACCACTACAAAACTCTACCATTCAGCCTTTTGTTTGCCCCTATGAACTTCACCAAGATCCTGGTCTTAGTCATAGGTCTCGGAGCACTCACCTGTGTCGTTTTGATTAGCAATCCAGCCAGAGTAGCAGCAGATGGTGCCACACTCCAGACACTGAAACAGCTTCAAAAAGTTCCTTGATCCCTTCCACAAGGACAGTTTACCAGGGTGTGGATACAGATGCTTCTGTGGCAAAAGTCTACCCATCACTAAACAGACTCCAGAAAATCTAGGACCTAATATTTATGTTGGTAAGGAACATAAGGCCATCCATAGCTCAGTGTCTCCAGCTACTGGGCCTTCTGCTTCTGTGTATAGGGGAAAAGATCCCATATCAGGTATTTCTCCTGAAAGTATAGAATCATACACTGGAACATATATAGGACCAGGTGATGCTTCTAACCCAGTTACTGGATGCCCCTGAGGGTGGGTAATCCTAAAGAACATTTGCCAGGGTTCTCCAGTATGCCATTAAGACCCATAGGTATTCACTTCAGATGCCAGCATCATGGGGTGGAGAGCACACTTGGGACTAAGGACAGGGCAAGGCATGTGAACAACCGTAGAAAGGAATCAGATCATCAGTCTCTTGAAGCTGAGAGCTGTCAAGCGAGTCCTTCACTAGTTCCACAGTCAACTCAAGGGCAACCACATTTTGGTCCGGTCAGACAACACTAACACTGTGAAGTATCTCATCTACCACTGGGGAAGTTGGAACTCAACTCTACATGTAGAAGCAATGGAGATAATGGATGGGCAGAGAAGAACCTCTTTTCCATAAGAGCAATACACATAAAAGGGGAAGTGAACCAGAAGGCAGACTCGCTCAGCAGATATGCAGTCAACAACTCAGAATGGTGCCTGAATCAGGAAGCCTTCAACTTGATTTCAGAAAAATATGGCCTCCAAGCAGTTGACCCGTTTGCTAGTCACAAGAACAGAAAGCTGATGAAGGACTTTAGCAAGGAAGCAGATCCTAGATCCGTGGGGATGAACACACACTCCTACAGAAGGCCACAGAGCCTGTTTTATGAATTCGCACCACTTCCACTTTTAGGGAAGGTGAGTGGAAGCAAAGGTAATTGTTCTAGTTCTATGCTGCCCAAGGAAGAGATGATTTTTGGATCTGGTAGCTTTGTCAGTAGAAGAACCACCAGTTTGCATCCACCAGTGAGTCGGGACATCCTTCACCAAGGTCCTTGTCACAGGGTGTTCTATTCAAGGCCAAAGTGCCGCCTCCTGGCCGTGTCTGGGGATTAGCTCTGCTAGGCCAATGCCCCTTCCTGGGGTTGCACTCAGTCATTCTCACTGTCTCTTGCTCTCTCAGGACTCAACTGCTATCACTTCATGGCTTGGCCCTTGAGCCAGGTCCCTGTAATTTCCCCTTCCAGGGGAAGGGGTGGGTTGTGTGCTCAAAGTCTCTTAGGACCTAGTTTTCCATATAGTCTTCTCTTTCACTGTCCCTTGATAGTGTCACTTCCCAGTGGCTGGTAGGGGGACCCAGACCCACTCTCTACACTTGGTTCCAACCCAGGGATTCAAAAACAAGCAGTCAAAGTCTGCATAGTCCTGAACCTTATTGCTGTATCCCTGGGCTACTTCCTACCTTACCTTTTCTCAACCTGACAGTAACTGCAATTTCTCTCTCTCTAGTCCCCTTCTACTCTCAACCACTAGGCTTGATACAGGCCCCTCCTGTTCCCATCCAGCTGAGCTTCCTCTTTAATTAATCCT
This sequence comes from Platysternon megacephalum, assembly GCA_003942145.1. Classification (NCBI taxonomy): domain Eukaryota; kingdom Metazoa; phylum Chordata; order Testudines; family Platysternidae; genus Platysternon; species Platysternon megacephalum. The sequence goes on along the minus strand of QXTE01000238.1, from coordinate 110,350 downwards.
CATTTCTCCCTGGCTCCTCCTCCAGGTGCAGCCTATGTGGTTAATTGGCCCATTTAGTCACCTTAATCCCTTCAGGCCTTGTGTGCGGAGGATGCCCCATCACAATCCTATCCTCCAGTCAGACCCAGACTGTCTAAAACTGACAGTTTGGCTATTGAGAGGGAAGTGTTAATCTCAATCAGACTATCCTCCAAAGTGACTGGAACTCTGCTCCTCCAGATGAGCTACAACACTAAAGGCCTATTCCTCTGTCTGGATGATGTTTAGCTCATGGTGTCAAGAAAACAATAACAAAAATCCGCAAGACCCCGGTATCCCAGCTATTTTAGACTTTTTCAAGATGGTGTGGACAAGGGACTTCAGCCTAGCACCATCACATGCCAGATGTTGGCCACAAATAGTGTTTTACACACAGGCTCCTCGGGTTCCTTCGCAGAGAATCCTCAAGTATCCAGATCTCTCAGAGCAGTTAGACTGGCTAGACCTCGGTCAGACCAATATTTCCTAAATGGGACCTACCACTGGTGAAGGAAGCCCTGACCACCCACTCACTTGAACCATTGACCATGGTCATACCATTCTACTTCTCAGTCAATACCTGTTTCATGGTCGCTATGATGTCTGCTAGACAAATCTGGGAGTTGGCAGCTTTGGCTGTGCAGGAACCTCAGTGTGTTCCATGATGAAAAGTTGGTGCTAAGGACCCCAGAATCTTTTTTGCCAAAGTTGAACTCATTGTTCCATGCCTCACAGGAGGTCATCCACCTATCATTCTGTCCAAAGCCACAGCATCCAACAGAAAAACTCTGGCATAATCTGGATGTTTTTAGAGCACTAAAGATGTATAGCAAGTGCACCAAACTGCCAAGCAGATCAGGCTCCTTGTTTATCTCCTTTCATCTGAAGTATCAAAGGGTCCAGTTATCCAAACTCTGGCCAGATTGATCAAGTTATGTATTGTAGGGACATAGAAGGATCGGATGTCTGACGGAATCAAGAAACACTCCGTAAGGTCTATGGTGACTTCATGGGCACAGTTTGTGCTTCTGCTGTGGAGATATGCAGGTAGCAACACTATCCTCTCTAATAATATCTTTATTAGACACTATAAGGTGGACTCTATCATCCACAGAGGCTTCCTTCAGCAGGAGGATACTGCATGAGGTGATCCAGAAATAGTTTGCAATACTGGCAATTAATTTCATGGGTGGGTTTTCCCTACGTTGTTCTATTTCTTTCTCTCCATACTTCTGTTCACTGCTTGCTATTTCCCATACATATCAGATTTGAGAGAGACACTGAGCTGCTGAATGGGAAAATTCTTACCTGATTATTTCCTTTCTGCTAACATCTCCCACAATTCTGCCATCTCTGGGTGGCTTCTTATCACAATTACGTTTTGTCCATTGGTTATCTACAGTTTGTGGGCCAGTTAGCCTACTGTATATAGCTTACGGGCTGGCAATGATGTTATTGTTGTTAATCATATTCTAAGAGTCATTACACAGTTTTGGAATGAATCATCTGGCAGCAAGTCAAAGAGCTGCAGACAGGAGGGAAATAGCCTATACCTATCGGAATGTTGGAGTGACTGCTAGCAGAAGGAAATTGTTGGGTAAAAATAGTCTCATTGCTGTGGGAGAGGGAGCTGAATCCTGTTCTTGTATCAGTAGTCTTGTTAGCATCGATTAAAATCCAAGTCCAGACCCCACCCCTGCTTACACGGGTCCAATTCCGTTGAAGGCAATGGAGGGCTTTACAACCACGCTGAGGCAGAACTGGTCCTCAGGAATCCTTATGGTCAGTGACAAATGAGTGAATCCAACTTGACTTTCAGATCCCAGGCTGCCTCAGCAGAGGTGGCAGTTAGAAAAAACACCTGTTCTAAGCAACATGAATTAGGCATGGAAGTCCCTGAGACAGATATCCCTGCTGCCATTTTTAGTCAATTCAGAATAGCAACACACTTTAAATACAAAACTGTTAGAGTATTCAAAAGGACTAATGGAAATATACTGAAATGACATCACTATTTGTTGACATGAATGGCTTCTTTGGAAATATTTATTAATTTAATATTAATTCAGTAACGGTTGTTGCTTGTATCACTCTTCCAATACTTCAGTTGATGAATAATTGTCCATTGACATTATATTGTCTATTGCTCCTTCAGCCCTAATACAACATCCAATGGGATTGTTAAATGTGTACATTGCATAAGACCTTCCATTGATTTCTTGCACATAAAACACAGTAGGAATTTGACACTGTAATTGTTCAAGTACTAAAAAACATATCTAGCAAAGTAATCATTTTGATTTAATTGTGATAGTTCAGTAAATGGCTCAATGGGATAACATAATAGGGTAACATGGTGACTTCATCTTCCATGTTGATGACCCATCCAATCCTTAGCTACATGGTTCCTCATCCTCATATCATCATTTAACCTGCATCCCTGGTTCAATTCTCCCACTCACCAAAAGGGCCGTTCACTTGACTTTGTCTTAATCAAATACAGTACATTCTCTCTCTCTCTCTCTCTCTCTCTCTCTGTGTTTGAGTTCCCCCTCTCTATCACCTAGTCTTTTAGATTGCCCATTAGCCCCCCACCATGTCCCCTTTCATTTAACCTTTTCATGACTTCCAGTCCACCAAACTTGATGACTTTTCATCTTCTCTCGGCCCTTTTGTCCTTGCCCTCTTCTATATATAGGTTGTTGATTGTCTCTATACTTCACTCTCCTCCACCCTGAATTCTTTTGCCTCACTCCCCCATTGCCAACCTCCAGTTCTGGCTCATGACCAACATCTGCTTCCTCCACTCCAGCTCTCACGCAGCGGAGCATCTCTGGCATAAAGCCTGTGGCCAGGTTAACTTCCTCCATTATAAATTAATTCTCTCCTTCAGTTCTGCCATCTTCTTAGCTAAACAACTCAACTTCTCCGACTTACTTGAATTTGTCACCCACAATCCCAGCTGCCTTTTCACCACCTTTGATTCAACCCGCAAATCCTCTGCTTCTGTCCAAAGAATAATTTTCTAGCTTGTTACTTTCTGTCACCCCTCTCTTTGAATCCCTTCTGAGTCCTCTTTCTCCATTGCATCAAACATAAGGTTCTTGTCCTCACTTTCAAGGCCCTTCATAGCCTGTCACTACCCTACGTATAATCTTGCACCATCGAAATGTAGATTTCTGCCTTTCTCCCATGCTGCCCCTCATGCTTGGGCTGTGTAAACATCCACAAAGCTACCTCATTAACCTCCTTCAACTTCCGCCTTAAACCTCTCCTTTGTATTTGGTGGTGGGAGGTAGAACTAGGTGACTTAGTCATCATATAACACCACTCTTTCCATTCCCCTAGTATCACAGTAACATCCTGAGGATGTTAAACATCAGCTACTAAAGTTAGACATTTTTAAGTCAGTAAGTCTGGATAACTTGCGTCTAAGAATATTAAAAGAGCTGGCTAAGGAGTCTGCTCGACCGTTAATGTTGATTTTCAATAAGTCTTGGAACACCAGGTGAGAGTTCCAGAATACTGGAAGATGATTCAGGTAATTATAGTCCTGTCAGTCTGACCTCAATCCCAGGCAAGATAATGGACCAGCTGATATGGGACTTGATTAACAAAGAATTAAAGGAGAATAATGTAATTAATGCCAAACAACATAGGTTTAGGTTGAACTAATTATGTCTTTTTTTTTAATTAGTTTAACAGTTTGGTTGATAAAGGTAATAGTGGTGATGTAATATATTTAAACTTCTGTAAGGCATTTGACTTGGTGCCGCATGATAATTTGATTAAAAACTTAGAACGATATAAAATCAACATGGCACATGTTTTATATGGATTAAAAGCTGGCTACCTGATATGGCTCAAAATGTAACTGTAAATGGGGAATCCTCATCAAACAGGTGTATTTCTAGTGAGTCCAATCAGGGATCAGTTCTTGGTACCACACTGGTATTTTTATTAATGACATGGAAGAAAACATAAAACCGCCATTGATAAAGTGCAAAAATTGGGGGAGTGGTTAATAATGAAAAGGCGGGTCTCTACAGAGTGATCTGGATCACTTGGTAAGGTGCATGTAAACAAACAATATGCATTTGAATAAGGCTTAAATGTAGATGTATCATCTACGAGCAAAGAAGTTACACCATCCTTACAGGATGGGGAACTCTGCCCTGGGAAGCAGTGACTCTGATGAAGATTTGGGGGTCATGGTGGATAATCAGCCGAACATGAGCTGCCAGTGTGATGGTGTGGCCAAAAGATCTAATGCAATCCTTCGATGCATAAACAGGAGAATCTTGAGTAATCTGGTGCAGCTACAGCTGGAATACTGTGTCCAGTTCTGGTGTCCACAATTCAAGAAGGCTGTTGCTAAATTGGAGAGAGTTCAGAGAAGAGCCATGAGAATTATTAAATGATTAGAAAACATGCCTTATAGTGACAAACTCAAGGAACTCAATCTATTTAGCCTAACAAAAAGAAGGGTAAGGGAATGACTTGATTGGAGTCTATATGCCTCTACATAAGGAATGGATATTTAATAATGGGCTCTTCAACTTCCAGCCATTTGATTGTATTGTACCTTTCTCTGGTACATTGAAGCAAGACAAATTCCGACTGGAAATAAGGTGTAAACTGTTAACCATGAGAGTAATTTAGTAGTGACAGGCCTTAACTGTTCTCCATTATCTTCCAGGCTGTGTGCTGCCTGGATATGGAGAGTACGATTGCTTTTCTAAGGGCAAGTCTACACTTAAAGTTCTGCATAGTGCAGCTGTACTGATACAGTTGCACCACTATAGTGCTTAAGTGAAGGCGCTTCTCTGCCAATGGGAGAGCTGCTCCCGTCGGTGTAGTTAATCCACCTCCCGGAGAGGCGGTAGCTATGTCAACGGGAAAAGCTCTCCCATTGATGTAGCGCTGTCTACATGGGGAGTGAAGTTGATATAACTCTATTGCTCAGGGGGGTAGATTTTTCACACCCCTGAGCAACATAGTTATACTGATATAGATCTGTAGTGTAGATATGGCCTAAATGATGTGTAATTTTTACTGAAGCCTGGGTTGCAGCATCTGAAACAAGTACTTGAGGCTTTTAAACAGACAGCACTGAGTGTAATATTCCTGACAAGTGCAGAGGAAAACAATCCTGAGTATGGAAAAACAGGCCTCATTAGTCTTTATCCTTGATATAAAAAATATTCCTCTTTGGTTTAGAAACCTAGATTTGGTTTAGTAATTTTAGTATCTTCTGAAAAATCAAGAAATTCAAACCTCTTTCATTGGCCTCAAAGTTCTAGTAAAATCAGTTTAACCAAGTAAATTGCACAGATATCTAAGAAAAGAAAAGAAAATTTCAGCTATAAGTGGCTACACGTGCCCCTGAGTTTTCTGGTAATCAAAGTAATTTTATTTGCAACCTAATACCTGTAATGATAGCATCCTAGAGGCAATATTGAGTCAGACAATTTAATTAGGAACACATATTCATAACAGAAAAGGCTGTAAGACCTGGTGCATCTGGTCCACATGCTCAGGGTCTAGCTGATTGCCATATATGGGGTCGGGAAGGAATTTTTCCCCAGATCAGATTGGCTGAACTGCAGCATGGGGATGGGTCACTTGGAGGTTTAAACTAGTGTAAATGGAGAATTCTCTGTAACTTGAAGCCTTTAAACCATGATTTGAGGATTTCAGTAACTCAGTCAAAGCTTAGGGATCTATTTCAGGAGTGGGTGAGGTTCTGTGGCCTGCAATGTGCAGGAGGTCACACTAGATGATCACGGTGGTTCCTTCTGACCTTAAAGTCTAATCTGAGTCTAGAAGACTATAACATTAAAGCTGCCTCTGCGCTTGGAGCAAGGGGCATGATTCCTAGTTCACTTAGACATACTCCCGCTAGCTTGATGAGAGCTAGAACACTAAAAATAGTAATGTAGCCATGGTAGCATGGGCAGCAGTGAGTGGTGGCATGAGCTAGCTGCCCCAATACATCTTGGGGTCCGTGTGGGTTAGTACCTGGGGAGGATAGCCCATGCTGCTGCAATCAACACCTACTGCTAAGTGCATGTCCGATTGACAAGGTCATTTGTAATAAAGAAGCATTCAGCCAGTACAATGCATGCAATGGATATTGGGATAATTACACACACATATCTTTAAGACAGAGAGCCAAGATTGTATTACCTAAAGTTCTGATTACTTGAGCAAAAAACATGTGCAATCAAAACTTCAATATATGGCGCTCTACTCCGGGGAACCATTTTAATACATATTCTCCTTTTGTTGTTAGACACACACACAAACATTTTAAATCAACAAAAAGAGGTGACGTTGAAAGTGGGATATAAATGAGTTATTCTGCATTTCTTATTTTGATTTGATTTTGATATTAACTACATAGAAATCTGAACTTTATTTCCACGTTTGGAGCCAGACCAAACATCATTAAGGAAAAATAAACAATTTGCTGTTTGCTCTATATAAACTAGCAGGCTATATGACAGTTGTCACTGCAGTATTAATAATGAAAATGCTCTGTATTGTACAGCCTAAATTAAAGGCTGCTGAGACATTCTGTATTACGAGTTTCTTTTGTTTTTCCTGGTTGTTTTCAGCCATGTAAAATGTTTAATATATTTGTTCATCTAGAAATAGGCACTAAGAGAGGTGCCACATTTTAGTCTGTGAAAAAGGATCTCTTACCTGACAAAAGAGGAAATGGAGCATGGCTGATTATTCTGGTCAAGCTAGAGTTTTTCATAATACTTTGCATTTCTATAGCAGCTTTTGTCTGAGGAGCTCAAAGATCATCAGAGACATTTAATGATTGGTATACTAAGACCAAGAGACCACAACTCTACCAAGATGACTCAGTGACTCACTGGCAGAGCTCATTATCACATCCAGGAGTCTGCTCTAACCACAATGGACCTGATCCATGCCCATTGAAAGCAATGGAAAGACTCTCATTACTCTGGTGAGCCTCAGATCAGGCACTATATCACACTGCTTCTTTTCAACGTGTATGTGTGACTTTGCTATTCAAGATGACATTTATTTAGCTTTGTCCAAGGTAGGAAATGAGTGCCCCCCCTCAATGCTCTTGGGGGCCCTTGACAATCTTCTAAAAAGTACACTACAAATAAACCTATTAATTCCCCTGGATCAACCCCAATGAACAGTGATAGCATAAATGTTTGAAACTAATCGACTCCCCTTCACCTGCCCAATCCCCAGAGCCCTACACCCAGCTGTACACAACAGATGTCTCCTCTCAGATGAGGGAGAAAAGGTTGGCTTTGCCGTGTTCATTGTGTGGCAATTTTTACGGGAAGGTAAACTCTTTGGAATCCTTTTATAGTATTTTAAAATTAAAATTATGAAATGGAATTAATAGGAAATGTATGCATAAAATAGAAATACATTGTGTGGAAAAATAACTTGGATTAAGATGAACATTTAACTTGTGTTGCCATGGTAGATGTTTGCATAATCTACAATATATAAGCCCCCACAAATACAGTGACTGGCAGATATTTAGTTTAGCCAAGAGAAGGTTAACAGGTGGCGCCATCATGATCTACAAGTATCTACATGGGAAAGAAACATCTCTTTAATCTAGCAGTGGAAAGGTATAATGAGATCCAATAGTTAGAAGTTGAAGCTGGAGAAATTCAGACTAGAAGTAAGGTCCAAGTTTGAAAAGTGAGAGTAACTAACCATTAGAACAAATTACTCAAGGACACTGTAGATTCCCTATCACTTTCAGTCTTTAAACAAAGAATACCTTTTAAAAGATGATACAGTCCATGAATAAGTTATGGGGTTGATGCAAAAATGATTGGGTTAGGTTCTCTGGCCTGTGTTATACAGGAGATCAGACTAAATTATCACAATGGTCATTTCTGGCCTTAAAATCTATGAATCTAGTAGTTCAGAAAGGACTTAGAAACATCAGGTATAATACAAATGCCTGATCCAACTTGCTGACATAGACTCTTCCCTGTCCACCGTATAAATTATTAGTGTACAAAATAAGATACCCGTCCAATCAATTTGCAGATGGCGCATACACCTCTAAACACTCTTGGCTCTACTCCCTAGGTACTCTGGTAAACTTCCCCTGTGACAGGTAGGATGAAGGTAGGATGATACAGCAAAAATTTGCTGTTGCATTTTAGGGGCTGACATAATAGTTTCTCCATTACTCTATTTTTATCTTACTAGGTTTATCATACCCTGTGGAACACAAGTAAACTGCTTCGACTTGAATGTATTTGGCAAAGGTAAAAAGCAGTGAGCCTATGCATGTTATTTCAACATAAAATTGTCTTGGTTTAATTTCTTTCCTATAAACAGGAACATAAATTAACAATCCAATTTTTGTGTACTTGTTCCTGCTTTTCATAGAACCTAGTTCACAGTTACACTTTTCTCAAAGAAGACCCTTCTATGGCTCCAGGATAACTAGACACATACCCAGTGGGCTTTGGAGGAAGGAAGGAGTTTGGAGGAAGAGTTTCAGTTCCAGAACAATTTAATTCTGATTCATGATTAACTAACATGACACTGAATGTAAGTTTTCCTAGTCTACATTGATTGGTTACTTGTGGTCAGCATTGTGTCAGTTAACTCAATTCTTCATAGCATATTAACAGGGTAAAATTTTGTCATGTAGACAAGGAATGAATGTGTGACATCCTTTAATTCCTAACCAGTGGATCTTTTAAAAAGATTGTAAACTAAATTAGGTATTTAAGGCATTTAAATTTCTGGGCTTAAGGGTCATTGCTTTAGAAGTCATACCATGAGTAGCATGCTTCTTAGGCAGCAATGTTCTACTCTTCCCCGTCTCTTGCATATTACTACTTGTAATGAACGTGGAGATTGTCTGGATTATTTTTTATGCATGTTGTTATATATGAAATCTCTGTGAGTTTGATGGATTAAGTTTTACGATTTGGATTTTTGTTAAATAATTAGCAGACCCTTTCATGTAACACTTACAATGTTAAAAAGCCTGGCTTGAGCATTCTATGGTTTCATAATTCTCTAAAAATTATTTAGTATACTGAAAGCTCCTATGACTAATAGGGATATCCCCTTAGAATATTTCCACATAGCTGAACATTTCTGTATCAGGGCCATCTACAGCATTACTACTTTTCACACTAGCTGTTAAGATGGAAAGCTGACACTTATCCCCAATCTCTATTGGAGATTCCTCCTCTGACTTTTAGGAATGTACAGCAGACATTTAAATAATAGCGTAGACTTTCACAGTTGACAGTGTTAAACAAACCATCATGATTACCAACCAATCCTGTGTCAAAGTCTCAGACAGTTTAATAACACTGTGGAGAACAACAGAGTGTATGTGCAACAGCTGGAATGGAATGTTAAAGAAGCAATACACAAAATGACCTGGAGAGGGAGGGTCATGCAGTGTGCATTAAGGCAAGATTAAAATCAATGGGTAAGAACTGTTTGGGTACATATAAAAATTAACAGACTGTAATATTTTGCTTTCAGTAAATAGTTGTGGAATTTCTTTTTAACTCTCTCTACTCACAAGTCTTAAACTGAGTTTTTTCAATAAATTCAAGATATGTGAATCAAAATAAGTTCCCAGTGCAGCAAAGCACAGTCATGTTTAACTTGAAATATGAATAATTCCATTTACTTTGTGCTCAAGTGCTTTGATGAATCAGGGCCTAAATTAATTGAATAGTCACATGAATGTACTGAAAAGCATGGTTGGGAAATGGAAAATAATTCATAATATGTTATATATAATATAAAATTAAACATAAAACACTATAGACACTGTAATCACCCTATAAAATTGCAAATGGAATGAGGTCCTATACTGCAGAAGGGACAATAGAATAGATGTGGGGCCAGATTTTTAAAAGGGGTCAGCACTCATAACTGAGGTCAGATCTTTCCAGCAGGTATCTTCATTTGTGTGCTGAGCTCTTCTGAAAATCTGGCCCGTTATGAGTGTTGAGCCCTTCTGAAAGTCCTGGCTTTACTGGTAATAATAGAGGGCGTTGGCTAGATTGAGGAGAGGGATTTTTCAGGTGTTTAAAAGTGGAGATGCGTGAACTGAGTTAGACACAAAGAAGATGAGAGTTCCCCATTTTTAGGAACCAGTAAAGCAAAAGCATGATTGCAGGATGACCTGAAACATGATGTTGGACTCCCTAAAAAGTCAAAATCTCAAATACCTACCTCGATAAGGTTCAAAATAGTTATTGCTCCTGGGGGGTTCTGCCCACAGAAAACACCCCCCAGACCCGAATTCCTGTCGCTTCCCTACAGAAAATGGCAGGGAAGCTGTGCGTGGGGATGACCATGGGTGCATTTTGGGGGGGTGGGGTGGGATTGCTCCCCCCCCAAACAGAGGTGAGGCACAAGGGATTACAGTGAAACGCAAAGCTGCCCAGCTGAAGGAGGCTGTCTCTGCTCCCCTGACTCTGCAGCTGAACGCCGCCTCCTGGGTCCTAATTCCAGTCGAACTCCCCTTCTGTGTGCTGGGAGCCTTATTGCTTTCTGTGCAACAGTGAGTGCCCGTGGTGGGGCTGGGTAAGGGGGGGGGGAGGCAGTGGGGAAGGAAGGGGGTGGAATAGGGCAGGGGGAGGGGAATGGAGAAGAAAAGGGGATAGGGAAATTGCGGGGGAAAGCAGGAGCCCAGCATGCGGTGTCCTCTCAGCGGCAGCTGGAGTTCCCCTGTTAAGCAGCCCCATCGAACCTTCACCCTGAAAAGCCCTTCGCCCCTGCACCTGGACCCCTCCGAGTCCCCCACCCCCAGACCCCCACCCCATCAAGCCCCATTCCCCTGACACCTGTACCCCTCCATACCTCCCCAAAGCCCCATCTCCCCACACCCAGACCCCTCTGCTGAAGCCCAACCATCTTCACCTGTATCCCCTGCAGAGTCCCACTGTCTCTGCAACTGGAACCCCCCAACAAGCCCCTGTGCATCCAGATTCCCACTGAGCTGCCCGCACCCAGATTGGCCCACACAGAAACTTCTCACCCCAGACCTGGATCCCTCCACACTTGGATCCTGCTGGGCTGAGCCTGCCCACCCACACCTGGTGCACCTGGCACAGAGGGGCAGGGCCAGCACTTGCACTGTGTCTGGGTCAGGTGCAGCGTTACTGCCAAGTCCCCTGTGGGGGCTTCAGGGTGATCTCCCACCTCAATGCAGCCAGTGACCTGTGCTTCCCCACCGCTGTGCTGGAGCCACATTTATTTACTGACAAAATTTGCAGAATTTTAAAATATTGTGCGCATAATTAATTTTTTTGGTGAAGAATTTCCTCGGGAGTAAGTTATTCTTTGATATACTCAGGGCCTACGTAAACAAGGGTAAATTTAAATAATGCCAAGATATTTAAAATAAACTTACCACTTTCAAAAATCAAGAACATTATGTTTCAGGGTGGATCATTGAAAGGATGCAATTTCCTTTTATGAAACCATGGAGATAATTCAATTCCTCATTAAATATTTATACAGGGGGAAAAAATGCTCTCTTGCAGAGCCCTTACTTCAAGCCACCAGAGTTTGTCTACTCCTCCATCAAAATAATAGTTGAGCTATAATGTAGCTGATTTAAGCTTCACTAATAAGCTGCTGGACTAGTAACGCAATTCAAGTTTTAGCAAGTGTAAATGAAGGAAGACAACTTGAATCCCTGTTGACTACAGTAGTTGGTAATTTGCTCATGGATAATTGACTATAAAAATCATTTAAATTGTGTATATTGGCACAATTTAAGTGTGTGAAGGAATTAAGTGTGTTGGAAAAACTCTATCTATTAGAATAAGAATAAATGTTCTACTGCTTAGAGTTAAATCTTGCAAGAATAGTATTTTCAGTGCAAACATTGCCTAGATAGATTATACAATGCTAAGGAACCTCATGTGATGTTATGTACAATTTGCCTCAAAACACTGTGTGTGCCTTGCTTTGCTGATTGCCCTATTTATTTAAAAAAATCCTCTTCTAAAAATGCTGTGTGTTGTTAAGTCAATGATCGTGATTATTGGAAAGACAGACATCATGGATCACAGCTAGTTCAGGTGTAATGGTGTTCATATTTCAGTTTTATGTATTATTAATTTCTGTTACCATAAAACCTAGTAGCCACAGTTGTGGACCAGGACCCCATTATGCCTCGGTGCCGTACAAATACAGAACAAAAAGACAGTTCCAATCTAAGAATAAGACAAGACACCAGATAGATACAGAGAGACCGGGGAGTACAAGGAAACAACAAGATAATACCAACATTGTCAAGTTTTTTGTAGGCATCACAGCAAAGGAGAGTTTTAAAGCAGGACTGGGAAGAAGGATAATGCAGGGGAGCTCTGTTCAAGAATGAGGGACAGCATAGGAAAAAGTGCTTGTTTTGAAAATTCGTCAAAATTGAAAACTTAACAAGTGGGCAATGGAGACTGACATCATGGGATGAGTGGGGTTGGGAATCATAGGCGCCGACTCCCTGGGTGCTTTGGGACTGGAGCACCCATGGGGAAAAATTCGTGGGTGCTCTGCACCCACCGGCAGCCAAGCTCCCCTCACCCCCCCCCCGCTCCTCCTCCCCTGACTGTGCTGTGTCCCCGCTCCTCTGCCTACCTCCCAGCGCTTCCCGCCTGGCCGCAGCCAAACGGGAGGGAGGGGGAGGAGCGGGAACGTGGCGTGCTCAGGGGAAGAGGCGGGACCAGGGCGGGGATTTGGGGAAGGAGTTGGAATGGGGGCGGAGTTGGGGTGGTGACTTTGGGGAAGGGGTTGGAATGGGGGCGGGGCAGGGTAGGGGCAGGGCATCATGGAAGAGGTAGAGTGGGGGCAAGGCTGGGGGCAGAGGGGCTCGAGCACCCTGGGAAAGAGGGGAAGTCGGCGCCTATGGTGGGAATCAACATTTTGATAACAAATGAGAGCTTATAGTTAGGGTGAGGATAGGCCATGAAGGGCCTTAAAAATGAATGCAAGGAGTTATGTTTGATATGATGGAGAATGGGGAGCCAGTAGAGGGATTCAAGGAGAGGGGTGACATGATCAAAGCAACAGACTAGGAGAATGATCTTTGCAGCAGCATTCTGAATGGACATGAGCGGGGAAAGATTGCATTTAAGGCCAGAGGTAAGGATATTGCAGTAATCCGTTTTCTAACTAGCTTTATAATTGCCAATACCTGATCTACAATTTAAGTTCAATTTGAAAAGAAACTGTATCAGTTCCATGATAAGCACCTGAAAGCACTGTAACATTGAAGGTGAAATCATTACCTTGTTTAAAGTCAGTGGCAAATCTCCCATTAACTTGAATGGGACCCTGATACAACTCTTGAGTGTATTTCACTATCAGAAGTTATATAAGTTAATAATTTGTTAACATTCCAGGCCCACTGCAAGATGAATCTTTTCTCATCTTTGGAGATGGGACAGGGTGAGGCTTTCAGGATTTTATATATGCTACTTCTGGGAGGAAGGGTTTATTCTTTTGGGCTGGAGGGTTGGTTCATTGCATGGTATTTTAATTACATTGTGTAATGTAATTTGCCAGGGTGCACAGGACCTTGAAAGGGGTGGCTTATGGTTTTTAGAAATTGAAATAAATAATCTTCACTTTTCATTTCACCCTCTCCTTCAGACCAAAGAATGCCTACTAACATAGTCAGCTGTTTTCTTCCAACCCTGGAGTCTATTCCCTGACAAAGTTAAGATCGTCATAAATGCAAAATCAAGATGTGGACACTGTCTGGATTCAGGAGTTACAGATATCCACTCTGCCCCACAGAGAAACTCTCTGAGCTTTTGATCAACCCTACACTTGGAACATGGAAGACTAATTTCTTTCTAGGCTCACGCAGAAGACAGCCAACTCTCATGATGTATCTATACTGCACAGAAACTCTTCAAAGGAGTACACAAAAGCCTCAAGAGAACTCTAATGGCGACTTACAGCAATTATCATTCATCTTGTGTTGAAAAAGGAATATTTTCAGAGCGTCACAATTCCTTTCCTGCTCCCTTATTGCTCTGGTTGGAAAGAGACAAACGTGTTTCATCCTTTCCTGGTAAGGCAGCTTACTCCCTCCCTGTGTGTTCAGCCAGGTATTCTGTCCAGCAAATGAGGAAGGGGGAAGGCACCAGGGCTTCTCCTAATCTCTAGCCCCTTTATCCCCTCCCAATCCACTTGCAGCCAAGGACAGTGCTGGGAAAGTAGCCCCTGAATCTCCTGTCACCCTCTCTGTTCCTGGAGTTGCAATCCGAGCAAGGCTGAACAGGGAATAAATGGTGGGCATGTAACAGCTGTGACAATCTAACCCAATGTAACTTTCAGACAGTGATCATCAAACAGGATGCTTTAACTTTTCCAATGTAATGCTTATTTGCTAAACGAAAGCTATGTAAGTAAGAACATTTATCTATGGAAGGGGATCCTCAAATATTCAAAGGAGACAAGTGTGACACGATGTACCTCAAAGTAGCACCCTGTAACCCACATATTCACCACTGTGATATGATTATGATATGTTTTGTACGAAGTATGCCTTGTGAGGTATCATTTTGTAAGTCTTGATTGGTTGAAAAATAATATCCTGTTAGATTGTATGTACTATCACTGTATGTGAAGGTATGAAGTATTGCTATATGTGTGTTACTGAAACATGTTGTGAGGTTGGGAATGCCCACAGCCAGCCTTTCAGTTTCAACAAAGGAATAGCCATCACCGGCCAGATGGTTGTTAATGGCTCATCAACACACAATCCACTACCCCAGAGGCTTCTCGGAGAAGGCACGTATGCTATAGGGGCGGACTAAGCCATGTCACAGCAAGGATCTTTCCAGCAGCTGCAAGAAACTAGTAGGGCATGTCTACACTGGCAGAGTTACAGTGCCAGGAATTACAGCGCCGCTCGGAGAGCGTTGAAAGGAAAGCACTGTTGTGTTCACAGTGTCAGCCAATGTTCCCTCTAATTTTGGACAGGCCGTGTGCGCAAAAAATTTCTCTGTGCAAATTTTTGAAGCAGAGTTCAAATTTGTGCGCCATGAGGCAAATGCGCCCAACCGAGTAAAATGCTTATATATTTTAAAAGTTTTAATTTGCAATTTGTGATAGTTTTATACCGTTATTTTATAAATGTCATTTTTAAATACTTAGGCCCCGTCTACACTACCCGCCGAAATCGGCGGGTAGCCATCGAAGTATCGGGGATCGAATTATCGCGTCTTGTCTGGACGCGATAAATCGATCCCCGAACGCGCTACTTCGAACTCCGGTACTCCTGCAGGGCGAGCGGAGTTACCGGAGTCGACGTGGGAGCCGCGAACTTCGATCGCGGCGCCGCGCGGACGCAAGGTAAGCGCGCCAAATTCGAACTAAGATACTTCGACTTCAGCTACGCGAATAGCGTAGCTGAAGTCGAAGTACCTTAGTTCGATCCCGCCCCTAGTGTGGACCAGCCCTTAGAAAAAGGAAATTTAACCATTCTTCATGAAGCAGAAGTTAGTTTTAAGCATTACGCTTTATGATCTTTTTTATAGACAATCACGAGCATATATCAAGCACATATTAATCATGATCATTATCAGTCCATAGGCTTCTGCCCATTGGTGTCCACTTTCACCTTTCATTCTATACACATGTCCGAAAAGATTTTGATGAACATATAATAAAGACAATTTAATAAGTATGCCATTATGTCAATTTATATGGGTTTTCAGATAGAGACATCATAAGTAAAAAAAGAAAAACAAGAGTTTGTGTGTTAAATTTAAAATTTTCCTAAAAAAATCAATAAATGATTATCAGCCAAGAATAAGATATGTAATTACAAATGCATTTTAATTTCCTTATTGGTCGAAATGTCAAAGACTGCTAAACTAACCTTACTGGTTTTCCCTGCGATCTTTTTCATTTGCCCATTCAGTATAAACTCTGTCCAGATCTATCAGTCCTCCATCCAGCTGGTAACTCTTAATACACATCAGCATGTCCAAATGATCTACTTGTAAACGATTCCGTAGTTTGTTTTTTAGAGTGTTCATTAAGCTAAAGCCACGCTCACAGTCTGCACTTGATGCTAGGAATGTTCCTCCAATATCCATCAACTTTGCAAGATCCTGAAACTGTTCGTTCTGGTGAGCAAATGTCACCCTATCCGGGAAACTTAAAACCCATTGGCTTTTGATTCTTTCGGCTACTGCAAACTTGAAGTCATTGTACTGACTGACTATAACAATCTCTTCAGCAAGAAAGTATTTGTATTTTGAACCTAGGGATTTGACCTGATGAATTCCAAAATTGAAGTCACACTTAACTATTGCTGCACAATCAAAAGCGGACCACTCCTGGACTTCATCCTTTGGAAACCTGTCTGCCAAATGTGCACACAAGATGTTTATGAAAGTTATTATGGAACTGGTATCAATTTCATTATTTTCTTGAGAGCTCATATCTAAGAGAGCAGGGCCGGCGCTTCCATTAGGCGACCTAGGCGGTTGCCTAGGGCGCTGCTATTTTGGGGGCGCCTGCGCCCCCGCCGCCCGTAAAAATTTGGGGGCGGGATTTCGGGGGCGGGACCTTCTGGCGCCGCTACTGTAAGAGAGCCTTAACTTTGTCACTCCATACGACTGAATCTCTAAGGTACTGTCTTCTGATCTTGTTCAGTTTACCTCAGGCAAGGTGAAATGCTTCAAGAGGTGTAAGGCCCCATTTCTGGAGCAGCGTGGATAGTGAAGCCAGCTCCGACAAAACATCATTCAAAACTTCTAATGTTATTCGGTATTCCATGGTATTCAGTTTTCTGTGGCAGTATTTAGAAACTGGATCAGTATCTTTGTCTTGCTCAAAATATTCCAGAATAGGATTATAGTTGCGAATAATTGCTCGAAGTGCAAAGTGCCTAGATAACCAGCGCACTTCATTGAGTGGCCTGAAAGCCACTGACTCACATTCAGAAGCATCCACTATTTCCTGAAATTTGCATTTTCTCCTGGATGACCGACAGAACACCGTGTAGACAGTTCTCATTAAGGTTTCGATGTCTCTTATCAGCTTGACCTCTTTCCATGCATCGGAAATCCCCAAGTCTTCCCGGTGTGCAACGCAATGTTGCTGGACTAAGTGTGGAATATCACATTTCAGCTGAGCCGCCATGCCATTGAATTTGCCCAACATCACGGAGGCACTATCAGATGTGAACATCACCATTTTCATTAGATCAAGTTGGTGTTTTTTATAAAACTCTTTGATTGCAGACACTATTGAAACAGCATCACATTCTTGCAATTGTAATAGTCCATCAAACAAAGTTTTATAGTCTGCAGAATTTATGGATCTATATTTAAAGTAGAGTATCAAGTATCTGTTAATGGATATATCTGAGCGTTCTGGGCACCACCAAAATTTCTACAAACCTGCCGCCCCTGCGCATCTTTCAGAACACTGGCCTGTTCAGGAAGCTGCTAGCAGGAACTTTCTTCCCAGACCAGAAGATCACTGTAGGGGAAGTCGAAATGCCCATTATGATCCTGGGAGACCCCGCCTACCTCTTAATGCCGTGGCTTATGAAGCCATAGATGGGGCAACTTGACAGCAGCAAGGAACAGGCTGAGCAAGTACAGAATGACTGAGTGTGCTTTTGGCCATTTAAAAGCCCGCTGGTGCTGCCTCTATGGGAAGCTGGACCTGGCTGATGACAATATTCCTATGCTTATAGCCACGTGCTATACGCTCCATAATATTTGTGAAGGGAAGGGTGAAAGCTTCACTCAGGGCTGGACCGCAGAGGCTCAGCGCCTGGAGGCTGACTTTGAACAGCCAGAGACCACGGCTATTAGAGGGGCACAGCGCAGGGCCATAAGGATCAGGCATACCTTGAGGCAGCAATTTGAAGCTGAAAGCCACTAATATTTGTTGCTATGCTCGGGAGTGCAGTGCTTGTAATGCTAGGAGGTGACTGGTGCAGACGATGCAATATGTGGGTTTAACATAATTGAATGTTGCTTTGCAGGGCTCTTTTTGCTTTCAATTAATAGAATAAAGATTGCTTTCGTACCAACACAATTCTTTTATTAAAATACAACAACCGGAGGAGAGAGTCAAACCAAAAAAAACCACATCAGCAGTGAGGGGGATGAGGGAAGGGAAGGTCCCAGGAGGAGGAGGAGGAGGGGTCCTGGGATGGGTAAAGATTTGTTTGTCCAGGGATCATATCCAACCTTCTCCTTTGGAGTACAATGCAGCAGGTACTGTACTTCAGCAGAGCCAAACTGCAAAGGGATGGGTGTTGAGTGCAGCGGGTAGTGGGAGTCCGCATTGCTGGACTGTGAGGGGGAGGAGTGGAATGCTGCGGGTATAGACTGGAGCCATGAGGTTGATAGTGTGTTGGCGGTGTATGAGGGGAGCATGGGAAAGAGTTTTGTGACTGCAAGGGAGGGTGGGTGTGGAGCTGCTCAGTTTGAAGATCTAGTATCACCTGCAGCGTGTCTGCTTGGCGCTCCATAATCTTTAAGAGCCACTGCGTGGCTTCATTTTGGCGTGCCATGTTCTCCTTTCGGTCCCTCTTCTCGCTGTCCCGCCACTCCTTCAATTCCTGTTTCTTGGTGGCGGAGTGCATCATAACATCATGCAGAGAGTCCTCCTTAGTTCTTCTTGGCCACTTTCTAATTCTGCGCAGCCATTCAACCGCTGGTAACAAAGAAGGAAGCTGGGCTCCCAAGGTCATTTCTGTGAAGTTTAAACGTAACATTTTACAGAAGCAGTATTTTTTGCAACATAGAGAACACTGATTCAGTGATTTAAAACACAGCCAGTACTCACACACTGGTCACTAACTGGCTGACCACAGGCAAGCACACATGAGCCACAAGACCCCTAAAATGGTGAGTAGCCGCAGGGGCAGGGGAAATCACTCTTCCCAGACCCTGCTGTACACGAGGCATGTGGCTCTTGGGGAGAGCCAGCATAGTAGGGGGCGGGGCTGATAATCATTCCTGTCCTCACACTTTCCACAGGATGTGATCATTACGGAAGGTATCTCGCTGCTGAGAGTGAGCAGGGAATCAAGGGAGGGTCTTCTCCAAGCCTGCGGCTTCTGCCCTGGTCCCCATGCGGCTCACCTGTGTGCAGCAATGGTTCCCCTCTCCCCCCCCCATGGCGGCACAGTGGCACGGGAAAGTCACTGTTAATGTGGCAAGAAACAAAGCAGCTCTGCTGAAGAACCTCCGGCAGTGGATTGCCCAGTATCTCCATGAGAGTTTCCTGGAGCTCTCGGAGGGAGATTCCCATGAAGTGAGGGAGTCAATCAACAGCCTGTTCCACTGCTGCATGCAGTGGGAGACAAGCCTGCTTTCTGCAACCCTCCTGCCCCCAACAACTTGCTTCAGCAATTCCCAAAATCAAATCCACTTACCGGGGGCTCCTCTCCTCTCCTGTTTGTGCTTTGCCAACATCCGACAGCTGTGACTGGCTAGCCTCCTCTGGGGTAGAAAAGAGCTTCTGGCTGCATGCATCTCTGGCCTCTGAGTCATCCTCTGCCTCTGGGTCCCCCGCCCCATCCTCATCCAAGATTTCCTCCTCCTGGCTTGGTCCACTTTCGACTGGCATGCGAGCCACTGAAGTATCCATAGTGGTCTTCACAGTGGAGGTGGGGTTGCCACTAAGTATCGTGTCCAGCTCTTTGTAGAACCAGCAGCTCATGGGCACAGCATCAGAGTGGCAGTTTGCCTCCCGCGCCTTGTGGTAGGTCATTCCGCAGCTCCTTCACTTTCACCCTGCACTGCAGTGTGTCCCGGTCATGGCCCCTTTCTGTCATGCATCGTGAAATTTCTCCGTAGGTATCATAATTCCTATGGCTGGAGCACAGCTGGGACTAGACAGCCTTCTCTCCCCAAATGCTGATGAGGTCCTGCAGCTCGGCATTGCTCCAAGCGGGGGATCGCCTGGTGCGTGGAGCAGGCATGGCCACCTGGAAAGATGCATTGAGACTACTGCACGCATCATCAAACAAACAAGAAGGGGACTTTCAAATTTCCAAAGGAATTTATGGGGTGGGGATGACGGTTGGTCACCTGAGGGCAGGGCAGTGGAGTTCAAACCGATGACCAGGGAGGCGAGAACAGGTGTTGTGGGACACCTCCCAGAGGCCATTTGCAGTGCTGTAATCGACCGTGGTGTCTACACTGGCACCACAGTGCTATAGCCCCGGCGCAGAAAGCTGTACGCCTCTCGTTGGGGTGGGTTTTTTTAAGCGCTGCAACTGCGCAGTTTCTGCACACTAAGTGGCTTGGTAGTGTGTACACCTTGGGAGTTACAGCACAGAAACTTGCCAGTGTAGACAGGGCCTAAAAGAGAGAGAGTGACATCATCACTTGGCCTCTCTCCTCCATCCTCACCATCTTAACATCTGAAAGACACAGACTTTGAACTGGGGATGTTCAAACAAGGTAGTCTGTGCATTGAGGAACTGTAACCTGCTTGTACCATCTGTTCAGGTGAGATACTGCTTGATTCAAATCTTGCTTAATCTGCTAAAGTTAGAATTTAGACTGCATTTCTATTTTTATTTCTTAAGTAACCAACTTTGATCTCTATGCTTGCTACTTATAAGCACTTCAAATCTATCTTTTTGTAGTTAATAAATCTGTTTTATATTGTACCTAAAACAGCGTGATTTGGTTGAAGTGCTTGGGAAATCTCAGCTCAGATTACAAAGGCTGGTGTGTGTCCTCTCCACATCGAGGGAGGGGTGAACTACTTAATGAACTTGCACTGCCCAAGAGAGCCTTGAGCGGTGTAAGACGGTACAGTTCTGGGGTGCAGAACTGGAGGGAATTGGCTGGAGCCTCTCTATTGATGGTTCATGAGCAGCGTGGAGATCATTCATGTAACTCAGTTGGGTGTGTCCCTGCCTATGGATGGCTGTGTAAATGCAGAGCCTGTCAAAGGCCTGTAGCTTGGCATCAGCATCAGTGTGTGAGAAGCAGCCCAGGTTGGTGCATTTGGAGGACTCAGGGGTCCCACAGTCCAGATTGCACCCCGGAGACCCTATCACAACAAGGTTTTAAATAAGTTTTCTGGGGTATTTGATGAGGGTACTATTACTTTGCTTTACAATTTTAAGCTCTATTTTTTTAGCTCATTAGCATTCTTTTGCTGAAGATGCACTGTTTGATGTTAAGAGAAAAAAACTCTTTTAGACAAAAGTACCTGTGTATCAAATATTACTCCTGGGGGAATTCTGGGCCACTGCACAATGCAGAATTTTGTAGAAATTAACATGCATGCAGAATTTCCTTTCCCCCACAGAAATGGGCTGCAGTGTTGCTAGCCACCACTAGGGGCCACTGGACCTGGCAGAGCCCAGCTCACACAGAAGACACTGCTGGGGGGAGGGGGAGGGAGAGGGAGCTAGAGGGTTCCTGGCAGCTGCAGTTCCCAGCATGTCCTGAGGGAAGGAGAGGATGTCGTGCAGGAAACGCAGTGCAAGACTTGGACCCAGCATCAAGTTCTTTCTCCCTCTGGATCCCGGGGCTCTGGGAGGACAGATCTCTGGGCTGGGGGGGGGGCATGGCTGGGCTTGGGGGGAGGGGCAGGAGTGCGTGTATCTGGGCTGGGGGAACCCGCAGCTGGGCTCGGGGTAGGGGGTTTGGGTATATTGGCTGGGGGANAGGAGTGCGTGTATCTGGGCTGGGGGAACCCGCAGCTGGGCTCGGGGTAGGGGGTTTGGGTGTATTGGCTGGGGGAGGTGCTGTGGCTGGGCTCTGGGGAGGATGGGTTGTGAGTGTCTGGCCCCCCGGTTGGGCTTGTGGGGGGGAATGGGGCAGAGAAACAGGAACTGGGTTGTCATAGGGAGTTTCTTTAACTTGCTACTCCTGGGGGAATTTTTGTGTGTGTCTGTATTGTTACAGACATACTTGCTGATAGGTATTTTGAAATAAATTATCAAAATAATTGAAACTGGCGTGATTATGTAGTGATATTTTGACAAATAACATTTGCAGAATTTTGCAGAATTTTAAAATACTGTGCGCAGAATTCTTAATTTTTTGGTGCAGAATGCCCCCCGGAGTAAAATATACAACGGTAGCCTTCAGGCAGCAAGTGTTTTTTAAATGACTATATATAGTCACTTTGAGGTGCAAAAGGAGTATATAATGAGTATATAATGTCTTTAAGATAAATTCTTAATATATTAAGGTAATGAAAACCATTTGGTAATTCTTAAGGTAAATTGTTAATACACTGAAGAGCATCCTAAGGATACTTGAACACAAGCAGTGATTTTAGGGGCTGTTAAAGTTATATAACTAGCTAGCACATAAACTATACACAAACAGTTATGCCTTAGACAATAACCTAAAGTGTGAATCAATATCAACTTCTTTATATGAGACAAAACATTGGGTAACTAGCAGGCCATATAAGTTGGCCAAGGTGTGTCTGTGAGCTGCTTTAAGGAATTCCAAAATAGACCAGCCCTTTGCCTAGGAAGGAGATTTTAGCTTAAATTAAATGGTTCTGAGACTGATTAAAAATAAAAGTAAGCAAGTAGTTACTTAGAGGGATTTTGGGAATCCAATTTTACCACAATCCAAAAACTCATTGGTCCAGGAAGTTTGTCGTCTTCTGGTTTGGCCTCAGGTTTGATGACTCCCAGGGTGGAGAAGAGGAGAAATTACAACAATTCGGGTTGATTCATAGCACTGCTCTTCGGCTCGTGGTTTTGGGTTCAGAATGCATGAATGAAAAGGTGATAAAACAGCTCCAGGCAGTTTATATAAGATTACATCAGGATAACATCTCAGGGTCTCCCAGCTTCTTAGCTTGGCCCCCACTCAACAGTACATGCAGCAGCTTAGTTGTGCTGCAGCCTCTCGAGTTTCATAAATTTAGATTTGTATGCCCTAATGATTCCCAGATTGGAGAAGTGGATAGTGCCAGCTCAGGTTGACTTACAGCTCTTCTTACATTTAAGACCTCTGCTGGTTCAGCTAGAGAGCATCTTGTCTAAAGGGTTGTTTGGTTTTTTTTCCTGATTTTTTGATCTGTGTTTGGGAGGCAAGGACAACTCTCTTAATGGTTGGTCTGACCACCGGACTCATTTTGCAGGTAATCAGTTCTTGGGTCTCTGCATTCCCTTCAGTTTCCAGTAGATGGGGATGATGTATTAAAATGCTTCTTAGGCTATGTTTACACAGCCCTGCAGTTCAGACTACCTGGGCCTGAATTGCAGCATATGCTAGTATGCTGTGCTGTCACTTCACCAGGTGGATGCTGCTGGCATGAACTAAAAGGTACCCAGCTTGCGTTACTACAGTCCCATTTGAAAGATGACTATGTTAATGCAAACTAGGAAGAAGAAGAAAAGAAGATGGTGGACCTGTCCATTACTTCCCTTATAAACTTTAGCCCAGTGGTTAGGGATGTGGGAGACGGGAGTTAAATCCCCCCGTACCTGATGTGGAACTTGGATCTCTCCTTTCCTAGGTCAGCACCTAACCATCAGACTACAGGGTAGTCTGGGATGGTTGTCCTTGTCTAAAATACCTGACTAGTTATTGTATCAGAAAGAAAGTGTTAAAATCACTCGATAGCCTGGTGGTTGGGGCACTCATCTGGGAAACTGGAGACTCAAGTGCCTGCTACAATGCCCAGTTAATTATGTATACACAGTGGAACAGCTTCAACGGGTGAGACTGATAAAGCCATGCCTCAGAATATCCTTACCTACTGCTTAGCCCCTGCTCCACATCGGGGGTCGGAGGGGAGGAGGAATTGAATAGGGGTCTCGCACATCTGAGGTGAGTGCCCTAGCCACTGGGTTAAAGGTTAAAAGGAAGGCACCACTACCTGCTGTAGTTGTTTAACAAATGGCACTTACATCTCCTGCTGAATACAGCCCCTAAATTTTATTTTGGCTGAAACTGTTTGGTGAATTCATGTCAAAACTGAGACTTGTTTCAGGTCAACTGAAACTGCATTTTTCAACAAATACACTATTTGTGTGTATTTTTTCACTCAGCTCTACTAGTCGGAAGAGAGAAAAATTAACTGATATGATAGTGAGGGAATAGTTATCCCTTATTAATCATAGAACTGATGGCCTATTTCATTTTTTTTTTGCATTTTATGTCTTTTCATAGTTACAGATGACAATATCACACTGAAAACTCTAACTCGTTAAAGAGAATGCACACTGGAAGGAATAAATTACTTACACATCTAGGGCAGTACGTCAGTTGTTGTAAGTCGAAGGGCCTATGACAACTTATAACAGCAAAAGATCTATCCTCTAAATCAGTTGTAAGCAGAGCTACCTTTATGACATTGTGGACTACGCAGTGAAAATGTTTTCTCAATGCACAGCTGCAGCCAAAAAAAATATATAAATAAAGGATTGGGCTAGAAAATAATACTGCAAATGTCACAATGCCATTATATAAATCAGTAGTTACATCCTCTCTTGGAAGACTGTATTAACTTCTGGTCATTCTGCTTAAAAGTTTTAGCAGAAATACAAGGAGTTCAGAGACAGGCAACAAAAATGAATTAGCAACATGGAAAAACTTCCATATGAAGAGAGATTGAAAAGAGTAGAAATATTTAATTTGGAGAAGAGCTAGATAAGAGGGGACATGATAGAGGTATGCCAAGTAATAAAGATAGGGTAAATCAGGTGGTCCCACTTACCCTTTCTCATAATGCAAAAGTAAGAGATCATTCAATAAAATTTAAAGGCAATACATTTGAAATTACAAAAGAATGTTTTCATAAAGTGCATAATTAGCCTTTAGAATTTATTGCCACAATAAACTCTTGCCCTCAATAACATACGCTTTAAATATAACTAGACAGTTATATAAATGAGAACATCCATAGTTATATTAGGTTAAAACATTTTAATAAGGGATATAAATCCTCATGCTTCAGGGCATATACCAGAGGTTAGAGACAAACTTCCTCTAGAGGCTGGACATTGCATAAGTACTCACTATGGAATTTCTTCTTTCTCCAGCTGAGGCATTTGGTACTGGTCACTGAAAAAGACAGGTTACTGGACTAGTTGGACCATTGATGTGATGTGGTACAGCAATCCCTATGTTCCATCATCCCCAGGGTTCTGATGAATAAACCTTGGTAGGCAATGCAGAGGTCATGAACACATAACCTTAGAGAAGGGATGGTAGCAAGGAGGCCCTGAGACAGGGATCAGCAACCTTTGGCACACGGCCTGCCAGAGTAATCACTCTGGCGGGCCGGGCTGGTTTGTTTACCTGCCATGTCCGCAGGTTCGGCCAATCGTGGCTCCCACTGGCCGCGGTTTGCTGTCCCAGGCCAATGGGGGCTGCGGGAAGCGGTGCGGGCCGAGGGATGTGCTGGCCGCTGCTTCCCACCACCCCTTGTCCTGGAGCGGTGAACCGCAGCCAGTGGGAACCACCATCAGCCGAACCCGCGGACGCGGCAGGTAAACAAACTGGCCCGGCCCGTCAGGGTGCTGACCCTGACGGGCTGCGTGCCAAAGGTTGCCGATCCCTGCCCTGAGATAAAGTAACAGAGAAAAACTTTAATTCAAGCAGTACATATATTATTGTAAAAAATTCTATAGAAAGTCACAGTATGTGTGGTTTTGAACCACACAGGAGATAATCTGATTGAAGTAGTTTGCCTTTGTCTGTTGGTAGCATTTGGGTTCGCTACTATCCATCAGGAATATGGAAAGTTGAAGTAAGGCCTGCTCCTTCTTCCACTCACGTCTGTCCCAAAGATTTTACAATGGAAATGGTGTAGAGCAGAGAACTACAGGGAACATCTGAAAACACCGATTTCAGGAGAAAGTCAGGGGAGAATGAGAGTGTGTATGTGCACACATGCACAGATAAAAAAAATTGTACTCCGAATCAGAAGCATTATTTGTTACACAGCTGGGAATCGGGGCACCAGACAAAAGCAATTAAAAAGAATTGGTGAAACTGGAAAATAGTAAGAACGGGACCAGCAGAGGGAGTTAGTATGGCACAGAAAATATAACATTAAAATGCAGTGGAAATAAGATAGGAGAAAAGAAAGTCATGAGGTTATGGAAAAGCAATGGCAGTTCATTTTGCTTCAAGGTATGAATCCAGTACTGTGTCTAGGCTGCAAATAGTCCAGCTGAGTTTTCAGTGGTTCATTTCAATTCAAGAAGCATTTTCAATTATTTCAGGCCATGATACCGGTTTCAGTCATCGTTTGTAGGAGAAGTGCCAAATATCTGGCCTTGTGTTAGAACAAGTTTCTGAAAAGTATCACGGATTGCTGTCAGCAGTATTACCAGGTTCTTGCAAAGGTGTGACAGAGATCTTAGGGGAAGTCATTAGTTATTACAGGTTTAAATGTGTCTGTGTAGGAGCAAATGTACAATAGCATGGATTACCTTCATGTTCTGTTACGCAAGCTACAGAACATGTAGCTTAGTTCTAGCCAGGGGCAACAGAAATCTGCAGAAAAGATTAGCAAAATGTAGACCAATTTTTTTAACCTACTGCAGTTTACCTCAGTAATGGAAAAAGAGAATCTTCTACTACTACTGCAGTTTCTTTGGGACTTTTATGAAGTCTAGATAACCCAAGGACAACCCAAAAATGCACGTTACACATTTTATCTGCTTATAGCTCGATCCTAATATAGCGTTATAAAACTAAATAGCTGTTACAATTTTAATTTTATTTATTATGTAAAAATATTAAGCTCTCTTGAGCAAGGACAGTCCCATACTATGTGTTTGTATAAAACTTAGCACAGTTGGGCCCTGATATTATCTGGGGGTGTGGGTATTACTGATAA
Source organism: Platysternon megacephalum (assembly GCA_003942145.1). Classification (NCBI taxonomy): domain Eukaryota; kingdom Metazoa; phylum Chordata; order Testudines; family Platysternidae; genus Platysternon; species Platysternon megacephalum. The sequence goes on along the minus strand of QXTE01000238.1, from coordinate 83,482 downwards.
CATACCGAAAGCCTGACATTTGTTAATTTCTTATATTTGTCTCTTAAACGCAGGGTACTGAAATTCTATAAATGTTACTTACGCATTTTATTCATGATACTCACGTATTTTAAAATAGTTTGCTCAGTATATAGTTCAATTTCTATTTGCCTCTGGGTGTCTCTGCTTGTGCAGTTGTAACCCCAACAGACCCCAGAGGTGGGATGAAACTGGGACCGATGGAGCTTAGTGCATGAACCTCTACTGCAGGGGTGGGCAAACTACAGCCCGCGGGCCGGATCTGGCCCACGAGCTGTTCTAAGCCAGCCCGCGAGCCGCACCACGTGGCTCGGCCCCACTCTGTCCGGGGCTTTGAGTCTGGGCCGCACCACGCGGCTCGGCCCCGCTCCGTCTGGGGCGCTGGGTCTAGGCTGCACCATGTGGCTCAGCCCCGCTCTGGCCGGGGCGCTGGGTCGGGGGCCGCACCATGCAGCTCCCGGAAGCCACGGCATGACCCCGCTCTGGTTCCTACGCACTCCAATGGGAGCTGCAGGGGCGGTGCCTGCGGATGGGGCAGCGTGCAGAGCCGCCTGGCTGCACCTCCACGTAGGAGCCAGAGAAGGGACATGCCACTGCTTCCGGGAGCCGCTTTAGGTAAGCTTTGCTTGGAGCCTGCACCCCCGGAGCCTCTTCCCATGCCCCTGCCCTAGCCCTGATCCCCCTCCTGCTCTCCAAACCCCTCAATCTCAGCCCAGAGCCCCCATCCTGCACCCAAACCTCTCATCCCCAGCCCTACCCCACAGCCTGCCCCCGCAGCCAGAACCTGCACCCCTTCCCACGCCCCAGCCCTGATCCCCCTCCCGCCCGCCAAACCCCTCAGTCCCAGCCCAGAGCACCCTCCTACACCCCAAACTCCTCATCCCCCACCCCACCCCAGAGCCCGCCCCCCAACCCCAATTTTGTGAGCATTCATAGCCCGCCATACAATTTCTATTTGCCCGATATGGCCCTCGGGCCAAAAACTTTGCCTACCCCTGCTCTACTGCATGAAATAAAAGACATGGTTCTTAGCTAGGGCTGTAGAGTGGACTCATTAATCTCTCTTTAAGTGGTCTCAATGCCACTAAACGGCCAGAACACCACACCCAGGAGGTGAGGAGGTGTGTGGGTTACACAACCTCACTGTGGCTGCCTTATTGCCCCACCTCTTGACCTCCTGGGAGCAGGAGCGGGAAGTGTATTGGGGACTGAGCATGGGCCGGGTACATCTCACAAAATGCATCGCTGGTGGGCGCTGCTGGCTCCTGTGGGCTGCGCTCACGCCTGCAGCACGCCGACAACCCCGCCGCCACCTGCGCACAGACAACTGGCCGGTTGTGCTGGCTCCATTATCTAACCCAACCCTGCTACCCCCCCCCGCGCTCTTCAGCCAGCTCCGCCCCTTCGCTACACTGCCGCACCGGGGGCGGGCGCTGCTCACACCGGCCCTAACCTGTGACAAGGGGCGTGCTCAGGCTGTTCTCCCTGCGGTGGGTGCCCCGCGTAGCCCGCCCCGCTCCCAGCCGCGGCCGGGCGCCCTCTGCCGGGCACTGGGCGGGAAAGATCCCGGCAGCCCGGCCCCTCCCCGCCCTAGTCCCCGCCCGCACGTTGCTCGGGGAAGCGGCGCCGGGGAGCAGCTGAGAAGCGCCGCGTAGCTGCCGCCTCCGTATCCTCTGCCGCCGCCGTACAGCGGCCCCGAGACCCGGGCTGCCCCGGCCGCCGCTGCAGCGCCATGCCCCGCGCCGCCCCGCTCCTGCTGCTGCTGCTCAGCCTGGCCCAGCGCCGCGCCTGCCTCGCCGGGTCGGTCAGCGCCGCGTCCCCCGGCCCCGCGGGGGACCCCTGCCTCAGCCAGCCCTGCTGGAACAACGGCACCTGCTCCCCGGCGCCGGCCCGGGGCCCCGCCGCCCCCCGGCGCCTGCCGCTGCCCCAGCCTGCCTACAGCTGCGCCTGCCCCGCCGGGGTCACCGGCACCCACTGCCAGGTAAGGGGGCTAGGGGCTGTGCGGGGAGCTGCCTGCCCGTGCCCCGCCGCCAGCCCCGCCTGGGTGCGCCCCTGCCCGTCCCCCGGGCTGTGCCCTGGTGTGTGTCCCTCTCTGCTCATCTCGTGCCCTTGTGTCTGTCCCCGGCTGCCCTTGTGTCTCTGTCGGTCTGTCTGCCTAGCTCTGCCCACAGACTCTGTCTGGGAGTCTGTCTCTGTCCCGTCTTTCTCTCTCCGGCTCCGGGGTCTGTCTCTTGTGTGTCTATCGGCTCATTCATTCGCCCTCTTTAGGTTCATCTGTCCCCACCGCTACCCAGCTGTTTGTATGTCAGGCTGCAGCTCTATATCACTAATCAGCGTTTTTGCATTGTTAATCTATTAGTGCAGCAGTAATATACTGTCTGTGATAGGTTATGTACTGTCCTCTACACAGTGGCTATAATTGTCTCAATCCATCTACGTATTATACAGCTGTGTATTATGCGCCTGTCTGTATAGCTGCCTTCTTTTCTCTATGTACGTGATACATACATACACCCAGATATCTCCTTGGATGTATGTATATGAGTCTGCTGGTCATAACGTTTGCCCTTCTTCTTTCCTTAGCGAAGTGTCCACATTTTTAGGTGTGGTAATAGCGGTCGGTCAGGGGCAGTACCTAAGCTGCAGTTTCTATCTCCTGCAAAAAACTATTTGCGGACGTTAGTCTTTTTTTTTTTAAACCCATTAAATATTTAAGGTGGATGCTATTACTCAGAGTAACTGAGCTTGACTATTCTTGGGCAAGTGTTGGGGTTTAGTTCCTAGGCTTGTAAGACTGACATATCAAACCTGCACAATGCTTTTAACCCTACCTGCATAAAAAAAATGCAAACTTGGTGGGTTAAATTATTAAAAGGTGAATGAAAATGGGTCTGATCTCAGGAAATTAGGCAGCTTTCCAGGATTAGTCAGAATGTTTTAGTATGGGTCTCTTTTCTTTTTCTTCAGTTTTCTTTTTGCACTCTGGTGGCATTTTATATATTATTTATTTTAAGATCAAAATGATTGAATTTTTTTTGAAAAATGAGTAGCAAAATTGTACTGAATATACAGAAGACTAATTAAATAGGTTTACGATGGCTATTTGTTTCTAGTGCAGGGGTCTGCAACCTTTCAGAAGTGCTGTGCCGAGTCTTCATTTATTCACTCGAATTTAAGGTTTCGCGTGCCAGTAATACATTTTAACGTTTTTAGAACATCTCTTTCTATAAGTCTATAATATATAACTAAACTATTGTTGTATGTAAAGTAAATAAGGTTTTTTAAATGTTTAAGAAACTTCATTTAAAATTACATTCAAATGCAGAGTCCACCGGACCGGTGGCCAGGACTCGGGCAGTGTGAGTGCCACTGAAAATCAGCTCGTGTGCCGCCTTCGGCACGCGTGCCATAGGTTGCCTACCCCTGTTCTAGTGCATGCATTTCCTATCACATTTTGTGTGCCACTTGGTTTCACCTTATTAAATTCTACAGAAAGATCAAAATGTCAATGTAAGGGTAGAAAAATGTTATCTGGTACATCTAGAATAAAAAAAAAACTATGGACAATAGGGAATATGAGTAACATCTCTCTAACCTGCTTGGTCATATGCTGATTTAATACCGTTTTTTTGTTAAAATATTGTATTACTTGGTCTATGAAGACCCAAGTGAATGCTGGTCACCATATGAAGAGGTTTTGTTCCTAATCCTTGCATTTTGTCTCTAATTATTAAATGACTTTGATACTACATTCTAAAATATAGATTAAATTTCTCCATTTATCCCACCACCTCTTTCCCTTATATGTAAAGAGAAGGGTTTGTTTTGTGGGGGTTTAAATGATAGTGATATACTTCCAATGACAACAACTATAATAAAACACAGATTGGTTCACATTTCTTTGGGCAACAATTCCTGGTTTACAGGATTTGACACAGAGGTAAACTGATTCAAGTAAACTAATGTTCTTTTTTTTTTTTCTTGACAGCACACTCCTTAATAGAACTAGCCTGATTTTGTTTTGTTGTTATATATATGTTCATTAGGTCACAAAATATCAAAGCTGTAGTTTTCCTGTGTGGGTGGAGAGAACAAATTTCTTTCTTGATAAACCATGAATATCCATGTGTAGGGTTCAGTAATGAGCATTGTATGGACGATATTGAAAGTCACAGGCATTTTAGAAAGAAATACTTCTGTGCTTGCCCTAAAATGTCTCACTTGCTTCCTTTTAACAATGAAAGTCAAAATATTACCATTTAATGAGGTTCTGCAAAATCAGAGAGATTAAAGTGGATTAAATAGAATCCCCCCTCTGGCAAATGTTAGCAGTCTTGTTGGTAAGAATTTGACTACTTGCGCTTGAGTTTGTGTTTTCCGCTCTAGAAGAGACAAAGTTGCATGTGTGCTGCTGCATATTGTTGTTATACTTTAGTGTCCGAAATCCATGACTGAAGGATAAATGGCTCTCTTAAATGCTTTGGTAAAATGTAACGCTTACTGGTGTCATAACCTGCAGGAGGTGTATCTGGGGTTTTGGTAGAGGAGAGGAATACATTTCTTTGTAACCTGAGAAAATAGATAATGAATTCACAAGCATACTTTTTATTAAACAATATGAAAGGGCTAATTCTGGGAGTATTGTTTGTAAAATGCTTATTTGAAATATTATTGACTTTTATTTTAACCCATGGAACAATAGTTTTATAAGGGAAACTTTCTAAACAAAAGATAAAAGAAATTCATACCTGTCTATCAGGACTGGAGATGAAGCATAAACATTTTAGTTCATTCTGAAAAGTGATTTAAAAAAAAAACTATAGTTGGAATGAAAGAGAGGACAAATCATCTGCCTAAAGAGAAATTAGTAAAATATTGTATGTGGCTGCATACAAGAAGGTTTCCTACTTTGATAAAATGAGGATAATGAATAAATATGAATTACAGGATTGGTCAATAGTTCAGATGCCTTTCTTTTTAGCAGTTTAAAAGAAACCCTCACAGGTGAAAACAATATATGTACTCTGTTGATGAACTTTTCTGACTCAAAAGGATTCTAAAACACAAGGAATTTTAATTCCAACAAGGGGTATGAGAAAACTGAGTGCTAAATCAGGCAGATTGTTTCAAATTTAAAGCTGCAGCCTCAGGCAGAGGCTTCTCAACTTACTCCTGAGAATGTTATTAAACTATTTAAATGGGGAGAAGGAAATATTAAGAGGGAAAACAAACACAAGTAAGGAATCCAGCTATGTTGAAATAATTAACCACTAGTAATCTGAAGATGGTAAATTCGCACTGCTATTTGTCATAGAAGTGGAATAATATCTTATTAATGTTTGTTCTCTGAAAACAAATTAAAACATAGCCCTGTTTTGACACACACACTACGTTCTGTAATAAAAAGATTAAGTAAACAGTCCATCTGATTCTACATTACTTTGATGTAAGGAGGAATAGAATTGGGGGTCAGAAGAGAACATGCCAGCACTCTTCTCTGCACGTGTTGTAAGAGGACTGATAACATAGTCACAGCTGGAAATTACCCAGAACTTCCTCAGTAATATATTAGCTGGATCCATTTTTTTTATGCACTTCACAGTGCTCTTGGTGGAAAGAAAGTGACAAAGAAGTAAATTGGCACGTCAGATGCTCTTAAGATATTTTTGAAATCCACAGCTTTTCTATCACCAAGTGCAATCATTCACGTGTGTGTTTTTTGTTTTGTATTGTGGAACCATTTTTCCATAAGATGTGGCGGTTGCTGTGGTAACTGTTTTCTGTTGAGAGGAAGAAAAAAATCATATCTGTTTGTGCATACATCAAAATTACTTGTGGGTACATTTGACATGCTGTCTAGAAAACGTCTAGTTTTTCTTATTATGTAATATTTTCAGATTGCACATTCAAGGATATGTGTGGTTTTCATTACATTCCACTAATGAAGGAGTGACAATTTGTGCACAGGAGAAAAGGGATTTGTACAATTGCTTAAGCATATATCTTTCTCAACTAGTTACACTGTAATTCTCTGCTTTTGTGTATTGTGAAGAACATGAATGGATGTTCTGCATAAAATTGTGCAAACTTTTTATTTTAATTAATCTGGCTCTTCTGGAAGAGATTGAAACAAATTGGAAAATGTTTAGCTTTATTCTGAAAGAATTTGGTGGCAGAATATTAAATCTAATGAAAATATGATAAAATGTTAAAATTATGTTGGCATACTTCCTTTGTTTCTGCTGTTAAAAACCAAAATATAATGTTTAGCTAAAGAGAAAATTCCATATATTTTTCTTTGATTTAGTATGTCCAAAATCCAATAACCTTTTTTTCTTGACAGGGACAGGTTGTTGCTTGTACTGTGTATTCAGTTGGAACATGTTATGTGGAAAGTCATTTGGATTAGGACATTGTTAACTTTAGAGACATAAGAATCAAAACAGTTAAAAGGGGATGAAGAATTCCATGCTAGGTTTGGATTTTGAAAAAAGATAGGTTAATTTTATCAGGTTCAGTTTTCTTACATTAATCAATTTTAGCAAAGTACTGTGACAATTTCACTATTACTACTTGTTGTTGTTATTATTTATTATTACTTTTAAAGAGATACTGTCAGGTATCATTTTATCATTTTTATTTTTTGCCTTTTGCTGGAAAATAAACTATTTTCCTTTCTCCCCAGTTGTCACACAACCCCTTTTCTTTTGTTTCTAGCAATATAGTTTTGTTGTATTCTATATCCATATTTCATAGACCTCTTCAATAATATAATCAAAGCCAGAGAACAACTATTGACTTTTGGGTCGTGCTCAGAACTAGCTATCAGCATTTGAGTTTTGGTCATTGGTTTGCTACTACTCTCTGTTCAGTTTTAGACAAGTCACTTCAGTTATCTTTGCCTTAGTTAACTGATATCTAAAATGGAGATAATATCTCGTGGGTGATGTTAGTTTTAATTTTTTAAGTGATTTGGGAGCCTACGATGAGTATACAAGAGCTTGTTGCAGTAGATATGCTAGCAATTCAGGGGATAGTTTCTTGTGCTCCCCCTGCTGGATAGCTTTCTGCATCTGCAGCAGCAAAAGTTTTCTAAAATCAACTTAATTGTGACTCTGTGAACAATTTATTTATATAAAATGAAATATAAAGAAATATATATCCTGAGTTTGAGTTGAAGATGCTACCGAAAGATTTAAGATTTAAAAGCAACAGATATATCATCTCTTTAACTCTGCTCTTAAAAATGGTTTTATTGCAAAAGATATTTTAACCAAAGACAAGATTCTTAAAAAAAATAAAATAAAAAAAAATCACCTTTAAAGATTCTTTCCATTTGATTAAAAATCCGTAGATGCTTGGAAGTTCGGAATAGAAATGTCCCAGCAAGTCATCCTTTCCATTCCTTTGTCACTATAGGATTTTTACTTCTAGTACATTTCCTAAAGTTCTGTCTGCTTTTATAAGTTCTAAGTAATGTGGTTTCCATCTCTTCCTTTGGGAGACTCTCTCATATGCTAATACATCTTGCTTGAGTTTTCCTGACATTTCAGCCTAATTTTTTTCTTAATTCCTTCCCGTTAGTTGTTACCTCTATGTACCACATTAAATACTTCCTATCCCCTCTTGGCAGTAATGCTCTTCAAACATTTGTATATTGTTATATTCCTTCCTAGCAAACTCTACTCTCTGTTCTGCACCAGCGCCATCCTCTTCTCTGAGAACCCTCCCAGAATCTCCACTTGCACAGGTCTCTCCAGCTCATCTGCTGGGGCTCTCCAGATGCCACAGCTCCTCTTTCCTTGTGACCTGCTCCAGATGCAGCTTCTGAACCTCCTTGTCAGACAGAGCCTCTCACAACCAGAACTTTTCAGCTTTCCCAGGGAGCGCCGCTCAGGAGCCAGTGCCCTGTGCTGGGACTGAGGAATCCTGTTCTATCTGCAGGGAACTCAGTGCATAGGCGGGACCTTCCCCTGCGACGTCCTATCCCCTTCCTGGCCCTTGTGCCCCTGGACATGGGGCTTTGCCTGCTGAGTTGGCCATGTATGTGGGTGGCGGGATGGCTTAGAAAATGACATGTCAAGAGAGAGACTAGCCCTTGCCACCCTCTGCCTATGGTCATACTAGGGCTACAGAGAAGAAAAATGATTGCCTCCCTGCTCTACGATATAATGCCTCTATGTAAATACATTTTATTTACTGGCTGCGCTACACAGCCCTGAGTGTCTCGACATCCATCAGTCTGTTCTGCTAGAAGATTTAAGATTTACTTTACCTTCAAATCAGTGGCCTAATATATTCCATTCCTTCTCTGGTGTCTCTCTTGCTCCTGCTAGGAGGTGACATCCCTGATAAAAAGTCTTTAAGGAGTTGCTTTAGGCCTGTGCTCACAATGGACACATCACAACATTAAAAAATTTTTTTTTGGCCATTCCCAATTTTTTAATTGTTTGATGGTATTTTCTTAGATTTCTAGGCAGTTACTGAAGGTGTTTACATTGCATTCATATGGCTACTCCATCTGTTGTTTTTTATCTATGCATAAGAGTAGAATGTACAATTAGATGACATCTTCAGTTTTGTTGTAAGACTGACTATTGGCTCTCCGTGCATTCTCCAGCGTAGCATAGGTTCCTGAGATCTTGTACCAGTTTCCTGGTGAACAACAGCACTATTAACTCATACAGTCTTTCAAAATGCCAGACCATAAGTATTAACATCGATTTTTGTGGAGTTTTGTTCCTAGATGTGATGTTCATTGGTCCTTTTCTTTCCTTTTTGTTTCTTTGGCGGAGATCCTTTTTAGACCATTTCCAGGTGGTGTTTGAAGTGTGTCACTTTGTCACTTTTATGCTATTTCAAAAACCATCGAATACTAACGTTGTGCAATTATTAAACAGCTTAGCTCTCCCAAACTGTTGGATAGTGTTTCAGCCCATGTGTGACCCAGTTGATGGCTGGATGGTTTGAATACTATTGGGGACAGACCACTGAACTCTGGGTTCAAGTTTCACAACACTCTTCTATTGACTTTGCCATCATTCTAATTTGTGACGATTTTATAGTGGTTTCGTTTTTTATTAGACTTGCCAAATATATTTCACAAGGCATGGGTATGGATGGTATTATGTGTAAAATTAACAAGGTTATTTGAGAACTTGTTTTGTAATTCTTTAGGTGCAAATTCTGCTCTTCTGTTATGGAGAGTTGGAGGCGCCTGCCTACAGTGAAACTGGTGCATTTTCGGCAGTGTTGAGGGGATAGGATATACGGAGCACTTGGACAGAGTAAACAAATTATCCCCCACCCCACATACACAATTCTTTCAGTTATGGTAACCTTAGATATTCCTTGTAGCTGTAGTGGGATTTTTTTTAAGTTGGTATTGTCCCTTGAGGAATTGTGGGTACTACTGTAAAAATTGCCATATGAGAGAGAGGATTGTATCTCAGCAGTTCCAAATGTTTGCAATAAATTATCTAATTGAATTGTTCTCAATTCCTATAAAGGAAGGCTAAAATTATTTAAGGACCAAATGTTATGTCTCAGCTGTACACATGGGTATTATGATCAATTTGACAGTTTATATACTAACAACTAAAAAACCTTCACTATCTCTGTTTCAAGCTACTCAAATAGCCCATTGAAATCTATTCAAAACACTTCTTTGAATCATATGCAGGTCATTACACCATGAAATTATTTGGCTTCCAAGAACTGCATGATATAAAGAGAAATTGCAGATGTTGCATTGGCTTACATTTCTGTAATTAAAGATGCTGAAGAAACTTGCCAAAAGTTTTGAGGTAACAATTGCAGAATATAGAGATGCTAAATTATTTCATATGTTCTTGTTCATCACAATTTTCCATTTTCATATGCTTTGATCTGAGAGAATTGCCTTACTTCTCTGTATATGGGAATGATTTCTGATTATTTGTAAACCAGTATTTTGTTTTCCTTTGAAATATGTATCAATACCTAATACTTTATGGTTTCGTTGAGCACTCCAAGGTCGTAGTTTTTTTTAAACTGTGTTCTAGGATCGTCCACATTTTGCTTAATAAATAGGAACTGGTTGCTTTCTTAAACATATGAAGAAAACCTTCAAAAAGATGACAAGTTCTGGTAGTAATATTGTAGCTTTGTGTGTGCACTGTGAGCAGGAGACCATCAACTTCAGAGGAAGGTTTAAGAAACCCTGTAGTAAGCAGATGTGGGATAATCTGCCCTCTAGGGGAGTCTCCTCCTAACCCATAATAGTCAGAGATTAACTACAAACTTTAAGAATGAGATTTGACATTTTAATTTTTCTTTTTGTATTTATTTTTAACTCTCTGTATTTTTGTTATCCATATAAATGTTGAGTCTCTCTTTGAATCCTGGTCATTTTTTGGCTTCAACAATATCATGTGGCAATAAGTTCCATTGTCAAATTATATATTATGTGAAAATATTTTGTTTTATACATTTTGCATTTGCTATCTTTCAATTTCATTACAAGTCCCCTTGATCTTGTATTATGTGATGGGGAGAGTGGCAGTTCCCAGTCTACGTTCTCGGTACCATTAGTTATTTTTTATATTACTCATAGACTCATAGACTTTAAGGTCAGAAGGGACCATTATGATCATCTAGTCCGACCTCCTGCACAACGCAGGCCACAGAATCTCATCCACCCACTCCCGTAACAAACCCCTAACCTATGCCCGAGTTATTGAAGTCCTCAAATTGTGGTTTAAAGACCTCAAGGTGCAGAGAATCCTCCAGCAAGTGACCCATGCCCCACGCTGCAGAGGAAGGCGAAAAACCTCCAGGGCCTCTGCCAATCTGCCCTGGAGGAAAATTCCTTCCCGACCCCAAATATGGTGATCAGTTAAACCCTGAGCATGTGGGCAAGACTCACCAGCCAGCACCCAGGAAAGAATTCTCTGTAGTAACTCAGATCCCACCCCATCTAACATCCCATCACAGACCATTGGGCATATTTACCTGCTAATAATCAAAGATCAATTAATTGCCAAAATTAGGCTATTCCATCATACCATCCCCTCCATAAACTTATCAAGCTTAGTCTTGAAGCCAGATATGTCTTTTGCCCCCACTACTCCCCTTGGAAGGCTGTTCCAGAACTTCACTCCTCTAATGGTTAGAAACCTTCGTCTAATTTCAAGTCTAAACTTCCTAATGTCCAGTTTATATCCATTTGTTCTTGTGTCCACATTGGTACTAAGCTTAAATAATTCCTCTCCCTCCCTGATATTTATCCCTCTGATATATTTATAAAGAGCAATCATATCTCCCCTCAGCCTTCTTTTGGTTAGGCTAAACAAGCCAAGCTCTTTGAGTCTCCTTTCATAAGACAGGTTTTCCATTCCTCGGATCATCCTAGTAGCCCTTCTCTGTACCTGTTCCAGTTTGAATTCATCCTTCTTAAACATGGGAGACCAGAACTGCACACAATATTCCAGATGAGGTCTCACCAGTGCCTTGTATAACGGTACTAACACCTCCTTATCTTTACTGGAAATACCTCGCCTGATGCATCCCAAGACCGCATTAGCTTTTTTAACGGCCATATCACATTGGCGGCTCATAGTCATCCTGTGATCAACCAATACTCCGAGGTCCTTCTCCTCCTCTGTTACTTCCAACTGATGTGTCCCCAATTTATAACCAAAATTCTTGTTATTAATCCCTAAATGCATGACCTTGCACTTTTCACTATTAAATTTCATCCTATTACTATTACTCCAGTTTACAAGGTCATCCAGATCTTCCTGTATGATATCCCGGTCCTTCTCTGTATTAGCAATACCTCCCAGCTTTGTGTCATCCGCAAACTTTATTAGCACATTCCCACTTTTTGTGCCAAGGTCAGTAATAAAAAGATTAAATAAGATTGGTCCCAAAACCGATCCCTGAGGAACTCCACTAGTAACCTCCTTCCAGCCTGACAGTTCACCTTTCAGTATGACCCGTTGTCATCTCCCCTTTAACCAGTTCCTTATCCACCTTTCAATTTTCATATTGATCCCCATCTTTTCCAATTTAGCTAATAATTCCCCATGTGGAACCGTATCAAATGCCTTACTGAAATCAAGGTAAATTAGATCCACTGCGTTTCCTTTGTCTAAAAAATCTGTTACCTTCTCAAAGAAGGAGATCAGGTTGGTTTGGCACGATCTACCTTTTGTAAAACCATGTTGTATTTTGTCCCAATTACCATTGACCTCAATGTCCTTAACTACTTTCTACTTCAAAAATTTTTCCAAGACCTTGCATACTACAGATGTCAAACTAACAGGCCTATAGTTACTCGAATCACTTAGTTCCTATTTTTAAGAAAGGGGAAAAATGTTAGCAATTCTCCAGTCATACGGTACAACCCCTGAGTTTACTGATTTCATTAAAAATTCTTGCTAGTGGGCTTGCAATTTCATGTGCCAGTTCCTTTAATATTCTTGGATGAAGATTATCTGGGCCCCCCGATTTAGTCCCATTAAGCTGTTTGAGTTTGGCTTCTACCTCGGATGTGGTAATATCTATCTCCATATCCTCATTCCCATTTGTCATCCTCCCATTATCCCTAAGCTCCTCATTAAAGACTGAGGCAAAGTATTTGTTCAGATATTGGGCCATGCCTAGATTATCCTTAACCTCCACTCCATCCTCAGTGTTTAGCGGTCCCACTTCTTCTTTCTTTGTTTTCTTCTTATTTATATGGCTATAGAACCTTTTACTATTGGTTTTAATTCCCTTTGCAAGGTCCAACTCTACATGGCTTTTGGCCTTTCTCACTTTATCCCTACATGTTCTGACCTCAATAAGGTAGCTTTCCTTGCTAATCCCTCCCATCTTCCACTCCTTGTAGGCTTTCTGCTTTTTCTTAATCACCTCTCTGAGATGCTTGCTCATCCAGCTTGGTCTACAACTCCTGCCTATGAATTTTTTCCCCTTTCTTGGGATGCAGGCTTCTGATAGTTTCTGCAACTTTGACTTGAAGTAATTCCAGGCCTCCTCCGCCTTTAGATCCACAAGTTCTTCAGTCCAATCCACTTCCCTAACTAATTTCCTTAATTCTTTAAAGTTAGCCCTTTTAAAATCAAAAACCCTAGTCCCAGATCGATTTTTGTTTATCCTTCCATCTAGTTTGAACTGAATTAGCTCATGATCACTCGAACCAAGGTTGTCCCCTACAGCCATTTCTTCTATGAGGTCCTCACTACTCACAAAAACCAAAACTAAAATGGTATCCCCTCTTGTTGGTTCTTCAACTACTTGGTGAAGGAATCCATCAGCTATCGCATCCAGGAAAATCTGAGCCCTATTATTACTACTAGCACTTGTCCTCCAGTCTATATCTGGGAAGTTAAAGTCTCCCATGATCACACAATTCCCATTAGTGTTTACTTCATTAAAAACATTAAAGAGGTTTCTATCCATATCCAAATCGGATCCCGGCGGTCTGTAGCATACCCCAAGCACTATGTCAGGGGAGGCTCCAGTAGCTTTCTTTCCCAATGTGATTTTTGGCCAGACAGACTCCGTCTTATCCATTCCATCACTTCTTATTTCCTTACAGTCTACCTCATCATTGATATACAATGCTATTCCACCACTTTGCCTTTATTTCTGTCTTTCCTAAACAGCACATAGCCTTCAATACGTGTACTCCAGTCATGACTACTATTCCACCATGTTTCTGTTATCCCTATAATATCTGGTTTCACTTCCTGCACCAGTAGCTCTAGTTCCTCCATTTTGTTACCTAGGCTCCTCGCATTAGTGTACAAACATCTTAATTTTTGCCGTTTGGCTTCACTGACATTCTTTACCCAATTAGGCACAGACATTCTACCACCAGTATCACCTATTAGACTGGTATCTTCACTACCCGTCCTCCTTACATCCATTCTCATACCCATGGCGCTGTATCCTTTCTTTTTTTGTTTTCTTCCTTCTCAATGTTAAATTCCGGTGTGGAGATTACCTGGACATCTCCCAACCATCTCCCCCAAATTCCTAGTTTAAAGCTCTCTTAATCAGTTGTGCCAGCCTCCATCCTAGGAGTCTATTTCCCTCCTTACTCAGGTGAAGTCCATCCCGAGAGAACAGTCCTCTGTCCATGAATGCTTCCCAGGGGCCATACATCCCAAAGCCCTCCTTATAGCACCACTGCCTGAGCCATCTGTTGATCGCCATAATCTTGTCACACCTTTGTTGCCCTTCTCTAGGAACAGGCAGAATCCCACTGAAGATCACCTGAGCCTCGATTTCCTTAAGCGTCTTCCCCAGCCTGGCATAGTCTCCCTTGATATGTTCCAGCGAGAATCTAGCCGTATCATTTGTTCCCACATGAAGGATAATCAGCGGATTCTTTCCCACTCCCGTTAGGATCCTTTTCAGCCTCAGGTCCACATCCTGTATCTTAGCACCTGGCAGACAGCACACCCTTCTGTTCTCCGGATCAGCTCTGGTTACAGGCCTGTCTATTCCTCTCAGTAAGGAGTCCCCAATCACGTAGACCTGCCTTTTCCTGGTGATGGTGTGATTCTCCGGTCTATCCCCTGCTCCCTCTGGCTGCAAGTCCTCTCGATTTCTGTTGTCCCTTGCAATCCTCCGCAACCCATCCCGTATCCTCCTGGGGCTCATATTTTGTGTTATCTCCATTGACTCTTCCCCTCTTCCTATAGGACTAGCTGCTCTTTTCTTCTTCCTTGCCCTCTCACCTTCAGCGACCACCTGCTGTGCCCCTTCTTCATTTTCCAACTCCGCAAACCTGTTCCTGAGTTCTATTTCTCTTTCACTAGTCCGTCTTTTCCTCTGCCTGGTTCTCTTAGTCACATGCTTCCACTTTCCTCACCCAGCAGTCTCCCCTCAGAATTCTTTGGTCCTGCTTCCATCTGCAAGTCTGAGCTTTTTCCTTCAGCCTCCTCATGTCTTTGCTCCATCATCTGCTCGACCCCCTTCTAAACTCCACCAGAGTTTCCACCTGCATCTCCAATCCTCGGATCTTTTCTTCCATCAGCTCTATCAGGCGGCACTTCATGCAAACAAAACTCTTTTCAGATACTCCCTCCAGGATCATGTACACGCCGCAGCTTCCACATCCAGTCATCCTCATTGTGTCTTCCACTGCTGCCTCTGTATCAGTCATAGCCTTCCCACCTAAAACCTGTTAGTCCGGGAAACACAAACCAAACCACCAACACCCACAGCAAAACAAACCCGCAACGGGCACCAAAACACCGACAGAACACCACCCCCTCCCTTCACTAGCCTGTCTATTCCCCTGCCTTGCTCTCTTAGTCTCCCCCGCAAACTCCCACTGAAACTCCCCTGTTTACAGCTCTGTTTGCTGGCTCCTGTGCCGCTGCAGCTGTCTATATTGTTATCAGGTCCCTTCTTTAAAGTAAACAATCCCAATATTTTCATATGAGAGTTTTCCCAAAACCTAATCAGTCTTGTCACTCTTCTGCGTTTCCTCTAATTCTGCGATATTCTTTTTGAGATGAAGTAACCAATTTTGAAAACAATTTTCCAGGGGAGGGTGGACAATTGATTCATGTAATGGCATTATAGTATTTTCTGTATTATTCTCCATCCCATTCCTTATGCACGCTAACATTTTATCTGCTTTTTTGAGCAGAAGCCTCCATTGAGCTATCCACAATGTTAGCTGAGTTGATACAGATATTTTAGAACCCAGTAACCTAGTTGGAGAGCATTGGTAATAGAAGCCTCTGGTTTTGGATCAGTCATACCAAAATGAAAGCCATTACATATAGATAGAAAAATGCTGCATTTGGGAAGGTTGTGGTTCCTTGTCCTAAAACCTCTTCTAATGGTAGTGTTAGGACTTACTCTTCTACTAGTAGATTTTCTACTAATTCTATGCCTTACAGAAGGTAAAATATTATCTTTATTCAATGTTCTATCTCCCTAATTACTGTACTTGTCAATTTACATTGTACAGATATAACGTAAAAATTGAAAAAAGTGCCCTATGGTAGGAAACTCATATATAGCTCTCCAACATGAGCAAGATTAAGCATAAATCATAAATTATATTACTAAAAGAAAACTGTATGTGATATACTTCTTGAACAAGCTATTCCATAACAGTATAAGAGCATAGAAAATGCAAATCACATCAAAGTCTATGTCGCGCTGTCTAGAGTGGCTGACTGTGAATGCCTACCTCAGCTATTACTCTGATACCTCAGTACAGACTGTCAAAAACAGGGCCGATACCCCAAACTGGTGGTGTGTTGTATAATTAGATTTCACCAAGCTAGCAACAAATGTGAACTCCTGTATCACTATACCAGTCTTACCATGGAGTCACAGTCAGTCCCCTTACATCCATCCACCAGTCTATCTTGCCACCCAGACAAACTGGACTTAGTGATCAATGGTTACTTACACAAAAAATCACACCACATTCAGGTTGCTCCAAGTCCCAAGAAACCAGTCACTTACCCCAGATCAATTGGTACCCTAGAATTTACACCAAAGACGAGGCTTGTAGACAGTCCTGCAATGAACTAGCTAAAGGTTTATTAACTAGGAAAAGGAATAAGAGAGTTAGTTATTTACAGGGTAAAGCAAGCAAACATATGCACACAAATGAGTTATCTAAATCCCTAAGAATGACAGAGTTGGAGTGATCTGTCAATTCTAAGTGTCTTTCAGGGAGGACCCAGGAGGCAGCCCCGGAGGATCTCTGGCTTCAGTTTAGAGCCTCTGGCCTTGTCAGAGTTCATACAGCCAAAAAGATTGATATTTTTCCTGTGACCTTGTTTTATTTCCTTCATTCAGCTTCCAAGTCCACAGGATGAGCTTTCTTGCACATAACATTTCCAAGGTGTGATAGGGCCATTAACTAATCCTTTATGTCGCAATATTCTTTGATGGACTATCTGATTTTGATAGTCCTTCAGGATGGGTGAGGGGGATGATTCCCGTGCCTGAGTTCACAAGCAAACATTTTCAAAGTTGTTATAAAGCAAAAAGTACCTATTTTCTTATAGCATGGAATATGGACATTACCAGTGAGATTAATGCATGCAGCAATTTATAAGCGTTTCATAGAGTCTAAACACGAAATACATTCTTATAAGACTATCTATTTTGAGCAAAACTAACATGCAGATGAACTGGTCTGATCTCCAGCTATGAGTTTGTTAGTTCTTAACTTATGTCTGCAGCCTGGGCAAGAGCTGTGTACATTAGGAAAAGTAATGCCTCCTTTGCTTTGAATCCATTTCTTCCACAGGTCAAGTGCAGTCTTTTATCCAGAAACACTCTTTCACATAAAAGATACCCATGTAGCCGCGCTCTATATCTGGCTCATATTTTTCTTTAGCTCTCCCTTACAGTAATAAATGCCTTCTGATGTAAAATAAAAACAGGACTGATAGCCTGAAGGAATAGCTGTGAGCTCTGTGGAAAACAGTCTGGTGAAAGTTCAAGACTAGGATTCTGTTCTTGGCTTTGCCACTGACTTGGTGTGGGATACTGAGCAAGTCACTTTACTTACTGTGTCACGGTATTCCCATTTACAGATGGGGAAAAAACCCTATCCTCACAGGAGTGTTGTGAGAACTAATTCTTTAATGTTTGTAAAGAGCTTCAAGAAACTTGGAAGAAACTATATAAAGGTGAATTGTATTCATTATTTTGAAATGGTAGATTCTGAACTGTCAGAGTTTCTGATACACTAGAAATGGCAATTATTGATATCGTGGGGTAAAGGATACCTGGGCCAACTGCACAACGTAACCGAATTGATCTTCACGGAAATTAAATTACTAATCTCCAGTTTCTTCATAATGCATTGCAAAAATAATAACTTGTACATTAAACTATTTGAATACTTCATAGGGCTAGTTGTTAGATGCAGCAGGGATCTGAGATACAGTTTGATTCTCATGTGTTTGCTGTTTTTTGGTCAGCGTCTCAGTTGCCAGCATTAGGTTGTGATCTCAGTCTGTTGAGAAATAGGCATAGCTCCAGCAGGTGCTTTGTGGGTGACCATTACTGACCTGTCTGTTTACCTGTGTGCCCTCCCCCGTTCTGGTGTCAAGTTGAACGGATGTCCCCACCCCCATTTAAAAGCTGCGCTGGGCCAGATTTTGCCTATTTACTCCTGGATTTGAATATATCACAATTGCTGTGATATTACTCTAGAAGCCCTACACCATGCCACAAACAGTCGCTTGGAGCTGTGCTGAGACTCTGAATCTCATCACCATATGGGAGAAGAATTGGTGCAGGAAGCTTTTTGTAGCCAGCCACTGCAATAAAGGTCTGTTTGTGGATGTTGCTAAGCAGATGCCCATGAAGGGCCACAACTGGGATGCTAGCCAGCGCCGGATAAAGAGCAGGGATTGCCAGGAAATAATCCCATCAGGTGACATGTAACCGGTTTGTTTTTTGAAGAGCTGGATAGGATTTCACACAATTACACAACCACCAACCCAGGAAGGTTGTGGCTCCTGCTCCCTTCACCCACCCAGTTCCCCAGGACAAATGGCAAGACTCACCAGGGAATGAGCACAAGGAGGCCTGTGAAGAGATCTCCCCAGAAAGCCAGGATCTCTTTGTGAGCAAGGACCCTGACGCTGGTTAGGAAGTATGCGAGCTTGATTCCTATCCTGCCATAGCCGAGCCCAGTTCCCAGGCAGCAACCCAGGCTGGGGCTGAGGAGGCAGATCCTATGGAGGGAACCTCGGCATGTAGCTATCATTACAATTAGGTGTTGTGCTATACTGCAGTGCTAGCTTCTGTTCCAGGTGCCCGACGGCTGCCACCATTTTAAGAGGATATGAGCAGTAGCCTTTCTAAGTCTCCGCTCCTATTTCCCTCCATCCTTTGGCCCATGCTGTCTGATCAGTTCCCTGTACACATTTCCAAAATGGCAGACAATTGGCCCCTGCCAAAGCCCCGACTATTGACTGTTTTTAGGCCCAATATGAAGGGCACCTGCCCATCTAAATATTTTCCTTTCCCCTCCCGTCATCTGTTCTGGCTAGTGAATGCCCCCACAGTCCCGTTTTCCAGCTCAAAATGGTGGCCAGCAGCATGGCGCAGCTGCGGCCTTTACCTCACCCCTTCTCTGGTGTCAGATTCAAGTAATGAAAACATTCATTTCTGCAAAATGCAACTGTTAATTGAGACAGTGGTTACAGGAAAAGAAGTTTGGTTAGGATTCTCAGCCTGCAGGAGGCAGATGTGGACATTGCATGCCCACAAAGACTACAGCTCCCTGTTGAGGTATAAAAACATGCATTCTTGCAGAGAAAGGGCTTTTTACCTTAGGGATAGTAAGGCTTATATAGAGAATGGCTAGGTACAATGAATGATTCACGCAATAATTACAGAACCCTATCTGTTTTTCTCTACACTTTCACCGTATCTGCAGGGGAGATAAAGCAGAATCTAATGATAAGAAGTTGCTCTATTTTTGTCCAGCCATTATGGGGGATAGCTGCATGGCATTCCCCCGATATAGCTCGCAGCTCCCTCGTACTTCTGCGTGAACCATCTTTGTGAAGAACTTCACAGTATATCTTGCTGGTCTGTTCTTTGCCTTTCTGAATCAGGCCATTCTTTGCCTCCTAGTCACCCACTTCACTATAACATTATTCAGAGTCAGGACAGCTTAAAGGGGATGTAGAAGGTATTACTNCCCCTCTGACATCATATAAGCACCTCCAAGGTGCAGCAAAACTACAAAACCAAGCTGAGAACAATCCCCCTCCCCCAAATCTTCAAGGCACAATGGCAAAAGACAAAAATCCCAAGGCAGCTAGTCGTCGTCCTTCACCGCTTACCATGTCTGAGGTTCCCCCAAGACTGGGAAGAATCTCAGGGAAGTAAAATCAGAAATACATTTAAAAAATGCTATCACAGTCTCTTTAGAATATGAACAGTAACCGCTTGTCTTCAATATTCCTGCAACCATGGCACTTGCAGTGGCCAGATCTTTAAGGACAGGGCCTTTATCAACAGCTGAGTGGCTGGCTAACCTGAGAAAATGAAAAACTTGTGATGAAATGTTCACAGACTTCACAGCAGAGTCCCACAAATCCCTGAAAATAGTAGAGAGGTAGAGGCAGTATTTGAAGATGGAGAGGAAAAGAGACAAGATCTCAGCAGTTGCCAGGGTAGTATTGACGTCGGAAAAGATAGTATTGAAGAAAACAGGGAGATGCATAGACAACTCCTGGAGGCAACACAAAGCCAGAATGCCCTGTTGCAGCATATGTTGCTGTTACAGCAGCTGCTAATGTCCTATAAATCAGCACCCAGACATGTTGTGCAAACCCTGGACAATACAGGCTAATGGGAACAACAGCAACTCCTCCCTGTTATACACTTGCAGCAGTGCTCCAGAGCCCTTCCCTTCACAGGCCCAAGCTCACAGCATTGAGAACAGTTGCACCTGGAAGCCCAGCTCTTTTGAGCCCTTTAACGTTCCTGGTTAACTTCAAGCCTTGACACTCAACACCAGAAGGGCCACAAACAGATGAGGCAGAGGCATGATGTATACTCACCTGTGACTTTAAGCTCCCCCCTTGCCTCCTTGAGCTGTGCACTGCCTTGCACTGTTGCACTTTGATTTTTGTTGCTTTGCTATTGTTTTAATGAAAGGTATGTTTGTAGTCGTTACATAATAGATAGCTGTTTAATAATAAAAACCTTGAAAATTTCATTCAGACGGAGTCTACAATTCATTTTACACAGAAAATCATTAAGTATGAAATAATTCATGAGATTTTACAAAGATGTCTAAGCAAAGACACAAGATAAAATAAGGATTGCCCCAACGTTGTATTTCTACCACCTGTAAATAACACAGAACTGCTCACAATCCATTCACCTTCTCACCCTCCATGGGTTAATATCTAGATGTACAGCTGCACAATTTCAGGCCTAAAGCAACAGAGAGTCGGCGTCTGACGAAGTGGGTATTCACCCACGAAAGCTTATGCTCCAATACATCTGTTAGTCTTAAAGGTTCCACAGGACTCTCTGTTGCTTTTTACAGATCCAGACTAACATGGCTACCCCTCTGATACTTGAATTTCAGGCCTGACCATCAAAATAAGAGCAATAGGCATTACTGGTAATATTACCCCAGGAGTTTCCATTTTCTGTTGGATTCTATTCTATTCAAACAACTGAGCAAGTCTTTGCATTTGAGCCTCCCACCTAGTGTCAAGGCTTTCTTGCTTATTCTTACAAATATTGTACAAAATACAACATGCTGCTATAATCTTTGGCTTGTTATTTTTCTGTTGCTTCCAATCTGTTCTACAAACAGTATCCCCTTCCTTTCAAATGGCCAAATACTTGCTCCATTACCATTTTGCAGCTACTGAGGTGGTGGTTAAACAATTCCTGCCTTGTGTCCAAGCAGCCTGTGAACAGCTTAATTAAACAGGGAAGCAGAGGATAAGCCAGGTCTCCCAGGATAACCAGTGCAATCTCCACACCATAAATGAACATAGTGTTTCTGGGGGGAAACCAGTCCTTTCTCCATAAAGGTAAATAGAGCTGAGTTCTGAAAGATCCTAGCATTGTGGACCCTTACAGACCACATGGCATTTATGTCTGTAACTGCCACTGTGGTCAACCAGCACTCAGCACACCTAGGAGAAATACCCATTTCTGTTTATAAAGTTCAAGCCCAGATGGGGGAAAGCAAATAGATACATGGATCCAATGAATTGCCCAAATACAGTTTGGGAACCCCTTGCATGCAAAGCCATCAATAATCTCCTGAGCATTACCAAGCTTTATTACTTGATGCAACAGTACCATTTCCATGGCATCGCAGACCTGCATAACAATGGTCCCAAAAGTCAGTTTCCCCACAGTGAATTGTTTGGACCAGTAGCATTTGGGGGTGGCCAGCTTTCTAGATAACAATGATGATGTGCATCTATGGGAGCCTGGGGCACCTCATTATTAGTAGGTTGCTGTTGCAGCTCTGTAGTTAGTGCAGTACATATCTAAAAAAAAATTGCTTTCCCTATCCTGAAATTCTCTTGACACTGTTGATTGTCCCAGGTGTTCAGAGCGATCCTTTTTCACCTCTCTACGCTGGTTTCCCGAGACCAGAAATGGCACTGCACAGTTTAAAGCTGTTCCAGAAACTGTTCTTATACTATCAGTTGCTCTGTGTCTTCCTTCTCATCCTTCTTCCTCCACCGCTGAAGCTCCTGCCGCTGCGGGACATCTGCTCACTTGTGCAGTGGATGGAATCCAAAGCCAAATTCATCTGGCTATAGGTGCTGAAATACAGCCCCAGCAGCCTCTGCATAATCATGGTTGCCAGCATAGCTACAGAGCACTGTTGGGTCCATGCTGGCCAACAGCAGCTTGACAATGTTAGCCCACCCAGAAAGGAAGTATGGGTTGGAGACAGCAGAGACATGGGACTTCTTAAAAAAAAAAATTGAACCTTCCTGGTGTTTGCCATGCATAGTGAGAGAAATTCCAGAATGCGCACTGCTTGGCAGCAAAGCAAAGGACCATGGGATGCCTTCCAAGAACTAGTACACAGCAAGCTGCTGCTGTGTTTGCATGCTGTGCAAATTGAAAGATCGTACAGGCATCTTAATGCAGCTTGCGTATTGTGTGTTACCTGATGTGCATCAAAAAGATATGAATTAATCCCCCGACCAGACAAGCCCTTTGTTAAAAATAATGGAAATGGACAAATGACCTTTATTTAGGCTTTTTTGATGGCCTTAAAACGTGATATTTCCTAATCTTGTTCCGGGATGTGACTTTAAAGCAGCATATAGATGCAACTAATCTAGTTACTTGTTTAATAAGTCATCTCATTATCTAGGAATACTGAAGTTTTCTTTTTTCTATGCTACATTTGGAAATCAATAGCTGTCTTCTTAACCATTTAAAATCATTAGGCCTTATGATTCTTTGGGTGCCTAGTTTAATACTGAATTTTTCCTTTATTTGTTTTCTTTATGTCAATAAACATTTTAAGCTTCCTATAACCTGCATTTTCACAACTTATACCTATAAAATAACTCTATGGATAGATGCAACTGTGGAATAAAGCAGCGCTTCAACAATTAAGTAGTCTAGCAATTCATTCAGTTGGCAAGGTAGATAAAGGCCAGTAGCCTTCTGATTAATTTAGTTTTGTAATGTTCTTTCCCACTGGAAATACACATAATAGCTCAGTAATCAATTTTTTTTTAGAGTTTTATAGTGATGATATGTTTATGAATAAGCTCAATAAGAGTGAATTAGATAAGACCAAGAGGATTGACTTGGACTGTGAAAATAAGGTGATTTTGAGTTATGGACTCCAGTGATTTCAGAGACTTTGCTGTAAGTATCTGATGTATTGGTCACAAGAGGAACCAAATTGCCAGTTTAATTGAGAAGATTGTCAAGCAACTTCAAGAACAAGGCAAGGTGAAATAGAAGGCATGTTCTGTACCTAGAGGCTTTCCTTTATAGTAACAACCCATCTTTCCTGTGTAGATTACTGCTTCTTGGTCCTTTCTACTAGAAAATTCAGAAGAGCCTAACAAAGATGAAATTCATTGTTGACAAATGCAAATTGGAAGGAATAGTTTGGATCATGTTTGCATGTTCTAATGAATTGTATGGACTCAGGAAAAAGATTCACATGTCGTCATTGTATGGCTTGTTGAAAACATCTTACTATGCAGTGGTGCTCTAAAAAACCCAAATGATATTATGAATTATAAATAATAAAACAGAAAGTGTTTAAAATATAACACCATTGTATGAATCAATAACATACTGTCCCCTGAAATTCACTTTTGGTCACCTTCTCTTTTAAAAAAAAAAAAAAAAAAAAAAAAAGTGGGAAGGTGGGGCAGAAATAAAATAAGTCCAGCGATGGGCAGCAGAAATGGTTGGAAGCATGCAAGGGATTCCATATAAGGAGAGACTGGAAGGAATGAACAGTCTCGTTTCGAGAGGAAATGAATGAGGGTACCTAATAAAGGTGCAAAATAATGAATGGTAACAAGAAGGCATATCAAATGTTTTTATTTACCCACTCATAATACAAGAACAATGAAATTGTAAGATGATAAATGGAAAACTGAAAAGGAAATATTTTTTGTTTTAACTTAATGTATAATGAGCTTGTGGAATTCACTCCCACAAGACGTTACTGAGTCCAAAAGGTTAGCAGGATTCAAGGAAGAACTAGACTTTAATATGGATAATGAGAACATTTGCAGTTTCATTAAATAGGACAGTTTGAAGGAAGAAGAAAAAAAGAGAGAGAGACATAACTACATGCTTCAGGACATAAGTCACTTGATAGGCCTAGGGAAAATATTGCTGTATTGGCAAGTTTTCCCATAATTGTCTGCTACAAAGTTTCTTGCACCTGCTTCTAAAATATCTGGCAGTGTGTCCTATCAGAGACCGCACAGTGAAGTACACCTCTACCCCGATATAACGTGACCCGTTATAACACAAATTCGAATATAACGCGGTAAAGCAATGCTCCGGGGGGGGGGGGGGCAGGGCTGCGCACTCCGGCGGATCAAAGCAAGTTCAATATAACGCGGTTTCACTATAACACAGTAAGATTTTTTGGCTCCTGAGGACAGTGTTCTATCGGGTTAGAGTTGTCATTGGAACACTGGTGTGATGCATTATGGCAATTTTTATGTTCCTTGTTTCTCTCATAATTTTAGATAATCCAAATGTATATTCTGTACACATTTTTAGAATACCTAGTTTTAAGATGTGAAGTTCTAATTGTTTATTATATAAATTGAGGAAATCTGTAAAACTGTCTGCAGATTGCTCCTGATATTGTTTAAAGGTGTTGCCACTGCAGTGAGATGTTCTATAACTCAAATCAATATCATGCTCAGCTCAGGAAAACTAGTAAATAAATTTTACCAAAATGCTATTTGGTGAATATAAAATTTGGTGTTTTATTTTTCTTCATTGTTGATAGCCATATACAGTATTACCAATATTTTGGTAAAGGATCCCATACATTCTTTGGCAGATCTGTCAAACTTTTTAAATGTATTAATTATCTAGATACGTTTCAAGATCAATGCATGTATCTTCAGGCATGGCCTCGATGAATACTACTACTAAAAAAGAAGTAAAGTTGACTGGCAGGAACTGTAAACACTCCTGGTTCCTAGCTCTTTGCTGTGCCCCATAGAACACACTAGAACCTTATGACTGGAGGAAAGTTTTGTTTTCTGGTATTTATTGTCATGGTCTGACATCAAGACGATGTTACAACATAGGGGCCTGATCCTGCAAACCTTGGGACTAGTCATGTGAGATTTACTCATAAGTAGTAAGAGTTTTCTGGATCAGGTCCTTGATCTTGCATTGTTAATGATATAGCATGGTGCATGATGACTGCATATGTGATAGTTGCAGAAAATGGTGCTGAGTCTTCTGTTTTGGGAAATTAATATGTTTAAGTAAGGACACATTTGGATTTAATTTACTTGACTATAATTGGACTTAAAAATTTGGCTGATTATGATCTCTTAAGTTCTAAAAAGGTAAAAAAAGGTGTTGGGGGAAATGATGAGGTGTTTCAGCACATACTAAAGAATTTGAAAGGTCAAACAGTGTCTCTTTTGTCTTAAGGCAGGGGTTCTCAAACTGGGGGTTGGGACCCCTCAGGGGGTCACAAGGTTCTTACATGGGGGGTCGCGACCTGTCAGCCTCCACTCCAAACCCCACTCTGCCTCCAGCATTTATAATGGTGTTAAATATATAAAAAGTGTTTTTAATTGATAAGAAGGGGTTGCACTGAGAGGCTTTCTATGTGAAAGGGTTCACCAGTACAAAAGTTTGAGAATCACTGTCTTAAGGGCTGTTTCAGATTCCAATTATGATGTTTCTGACAGGAGAAGCTCAAATTAAATGAGGGCATTCTTGCATTGCATTACTTTTTGTGAACAAGGAGAATCTGACATGGGTTAATCATCTGCACACAGGGCATCTTGAGTCTTCATATAGTACCCATAATGCAGGAGTGCTTATTATAAGAAATAAAGCACTTCTACGGAGTGAATCAGAGGCTCAAGATCCATTGTGAAACTTGTCTATGGTTTATGTGGATAGCTTTGATACAGCTTAACCCCCCCACACACACACCCCCGAACTGCTTTTGCAGGCAACTAGCAAGAAAGGGCAAATAATTATCGATTAAGGTGATGCAACCCAATTATAAATTTCTGATCATAAATTGGGTGATAGATTTAGTTTCTTGAAATTAATAGGGATGGCACAAAAAGTAGCATTATGATAGAGATGTTTTTTAGGATGAAGTCGTCATTAGTTATAAGTAGAACCCATTATATTGTTTGTATAGCAGTATCACCTAGGAACTCCAGTCATGGATCAAGAAACTGTTATAGTTAATTTAAAAGTTTATAACGCATTTGATCTTTGAATGTGGCATATTAGTCAGTGAGTGGATAATTTGACTGCATTTTATGTTTAGATAAGGTAATTCATTTGACGAACATACTGGGAATGACAGCTATGGTAATAAATCTTTTGTGTCAGAGACAAGCAGCAGACACAAGTGCAGTCTGTCTTAAGGCTTGTCTACATGGGGATGCTCAGGGAAGTTAAAGCAAATCAACTAAAGATGTGAAGTTAATGCACATAATATAAGATACATTAACCCCCCATGTGGATGCTTTCACTCAGCAGTTAAGTGGCCTTAGTTCTCTCATCTCCTGTAGACACGGCCTTAGTCTATTTCTCCATGGTTTGTGTGTGCCATCCACTTTGTGATCAGCACACTACAATGGAGTCTAAAGAGAGAAGTTCCTAGGGTTGCCAACCCTCCCAGATTGGCCGGGAGACTCCCAGAATCGACCTCGATCTCCTGGTGGCTATTGAAAGCAACCCGGGAGTTGGCTTTGCCTCAGCTGCTTGACTTTGTGCAGCAGTATTCGCTGCTGTCTTCAATCTGGAGCATCATGGTAGAACACAGGCTCTCCTTGGCACCAGAGAGACGGGGTGCCAGGGCTCAGGTTACAGGCCCCTTGCATGGGGCTGAAGAGCGACAGGGCTCAGGCTTTAGTCCCCCCTCCTGGGGTCATGTAGTAAGTTTTGTTGTCAGAAGGGGGCCACGGTGCAATGAAGTTTGAGAACCCCTGGACTAAATGCGTGCTAATGGAATCTTTAGTCAGGGAAACGGACTGAACTCTATGGAGCAGACAAGTGGCATTTGCACAGCTGGTGCCAAGGAGCATGCATTCTGGCCGAGTCTCTCACACTATCTGTATGTGAAACAGAACAAACCCCTTCTGGGGTATACAGTCTTTAACCTGTCCTGGCATTGATATGGGGCCATACCCTCAGGACTTTGTCCCTGGAGACACTGTCTTCTTGTGGCCCTCCCTGGGCTCAGTCCTTACTCAGTCTAGCAGCCAGCCAGAGCTCCTTCTTTGCTCCCTCAGTCCTTGCAGGCAACTTGGTTGGGTTCAGTCCCAACAGCCATCCAGGAGCTGCTACTTTGCTCCCCTGGTCCCTGCCAGCAGATTGTCTTAGGTTCAGTCCCAGCAGCCAGCCAGGAGCTCCTTCTTAGTTTTCCTGGTCCCTCCCTACAGTGAGCTGTCCATGGTCCTGCCGCTCTTTCAGCCAGCCAAAAACACAGTCCTCTCTCTCCTCCAGCTCCAGGCCTGCTGCTCTGTTCTGCAGCTTCTTTATATGGCCCTGCTGGGCCCTGATTGGCTGCTCCCTGCAGCCTCTCTCATTGCTTCCCTGTAACCACTCTAGCTGCTCGGAGGACTTCTCTTCTGCTCCTTTCTGGGATGGGGTATAGCAGGACCCTGAGGCCTCCAGCAGGGGGCCTCTAGGCCTAATCCACCCCATTACACAGGTACATAGAGATCAAGTTGTCATGAGGTCTCATCCTAACTTTATGCCTCAAGTTGTTTCAGACTTTGAACCAGACCCCAAGAGAGGCCTCTTTGTTCTCATTAGATGTTAAGAGCCCTGTGTTCTTATTTAGAAAGGACTAAACTAGCGGTTCTCAAATTGTGGGTCGGGACCCCAAAGTGGGTTGCAACCCCTTTTTAATGGGGTTGCCAGGGCTGGCGTCAGACTTGCTGGGGCCTAAGGCTGAAGCTGAAGCTCAAGCCCTGCTGCCCGGGGCCGAAGCCTGAGGGCTTCTGTTCTGGGTGGTGGGGCTCAGGTTACAGGCCCCCTGCATGGGGCTGAAGCCCTTGGACTTTGGCCCTGGGGCAACAGGGCTCAGGCTTCAGTCCCCCCTCCTGGGGTCGTGTAGTAAGTTTTGTTGTCAGAAGGGGGCCATGGTGCAATGAGGTTTGAGAACCCCTGGACGAAAGCATTTAGAAAATTAAACAGACTGTCTGTAGCTTATGGGGAGAGATGTAGAGGGATGGCTATTAATAACCAGACTCTATGCCACTGGATCAAGAGATGTATTCAGCACTGCTATTCCTTATCCAAGAAGCCAATAGCCATGGGTTAAAGGCACACTCCTCTAAGGACACAGCTTCCTCTATAGTCTCTTTAAGACAAGTTCCCCTGGTAGAGATTTGCAAAAAAGTAACATGGAATTGGTTGCATACTTTCACTAAGCACTACTATTAGACTTGGTATCATGTTCTGCCCAATTTGGCCTAATTCCATTTTTGCCTAGAACTCCTTATTCACCATCCTCCAATGGGGGCATTGCTTGCTAATCTCTCATTAGTGGGAATGTACAGAGATCCTCGAAGGGCGTGAGTCTATGTCTACACTTAAACCGCTACAGCGACTCAGCTACAGTGTTGCAGCTTCGCCACTGTAGTGCTTCAGTGTATACACTCACTACAGTAACAGGAGAGGTTCTCATGGTGCTTTAGTTATTCCACCTCCCTGAGAGGTGGGCTAGGTCAACAGAAGAATTCTTCCATTAATTAAACGCTGTCTACAGTGGGGGTTAAGTTAGTATAGCTATGTCTCTTGGATGTGGATTTTTCACAACCCTGAGCCCTGGTCTACACTACTAGTTTAGGTCGAATTTAGCAGCGTTAGATCGATTTTAACCCTGCACCCGTCCACACGACGAAGCCATTTTTGTCAACTTAAAGGGCTCTTAAAATCGATTTCTGTACTCCTTCCCGACGAGGGGATTAGCGCTGAAATCGACCCTGCTGGGTTGAATTTGGGGTAGTGTGGACGCAATTTGACGGTATTGGCCTCCGGGAGCTATCCCAGAGTGCTCCATTGTGACCGCTCTGGACAACACTCTCAACTCAGATGCACTGGCCAGGTAGACAGGAAAAGCCCTGCGAACTTTTGAATTTCAATTCCTGTTTGGCCAGCGTGGCGAGCTGATCAGCACAGGTGACCATTGAGTTCCAGAATCGCAAAAGAGCTCCAGCATGGACCGAATGGGAGGTACTGCATCTGATCGCTGTATGGGGAGACGAATCCGTGCTATCAGACCTCCGTTCCAAAAGACGAAATGCTGGAATATTTGAAAAAATCTCCAAGGGCATGAAGGACAGAGGTTATAACAGGGACCCGCAGCAGTGCCGCGTGAAATTTAAGGAGCTCAGGCAAGCCTACCAAAGAACCAGAGAGGCAAACAGCCGCTCCGGGTCAGAGCCCCAGACATGCCGCTTCTATGATGAGCTGCATGCCATTCTAGAGGGTGCCCCTACAACTACCCCACCCCTGTGCTTCTCTCCTCCCTCAACCCTTCCAGGCTACCTTGGCAGTTATCCCCCCATTTGTGTGACGAATTAATAAAGAATGCATGAATTTGAAACAACAATGACTTTATTGCCTCTGTAAGTGGAGATCAAAGGGGGGAGGAGAGGGTGATTGGCTTACAGGGAAGTAGAGTGAACCAAGGGGGCGGGTTTTCATCAAGGAGAAACAAACAGAACTTTCACACCGTAGTCTGACCAGTCATGAAACTGGTTTTCAAAGCTTCTCTGATGCACAGCGTGCCCTGCTGTGCTCTTCTAACCGCCCTGGTGTCTGGCTGTGTGTAATCAGTGGCCAGGCGATTTGCCTCAACCTCCCACCCCGCCATAAATGTCTCCCCCTTACTCTCACAGATATTGTGGAGCGCACAGCAAGCAGTAATAACGATGGGAATATTGGTTTCGCTGAGGTCTAACCGAGTCAGTAAACTGCGCCAGCGAGCTTTTAAACGTCCAAAGGCACATTGTACCACCATTATGCACTTGCTCAGCCTATAGTTGAACTGCTCCTTACTACTGTCCAGGCTTCATGAGCCATGGGAGCAAGGGGTAGGCTGGGGTAGGTGTGACCGTGCGGTGCTGCCGACTGGGAGAGCAGCCTGAGGCAGAAGCCTCCAGCTGGCATGATATTCCAGGCAGGACTGACTCTCCATTAGACGGAACTTAAAGAAGAGAATGACCTGGAGTCATTCCCATTTTTGTCTAGGCGCCCCCGACCGACCTCACCGAGGCTGGCCAGGAGCACCCATGTCTGCCCAGGTGCCCCCGACCAACCTAACCGAGGTCGGCCAGGAGCACCCATGGGACGACGACGACGACGGTTAGCAGTCGTATTGCACCGTCTGCCGCCCGCAAGGCAAGGCAAGGGGATGCTGCTGTGTAGCACTGCAGTACCGCATCTGCCAGCAGCACCCAGAAGACATACGGTGACAGTGAGCTGAGCGGGCTCCATGCTTGCCGTGGTATGTTGTCTGCATGGGTAACCCAGGAAAAAAGACGAGAAACGATTTTTTGCCGTTGCTTTCATGGAGGGAGGGAGGGGGGCCTGACGACATGTACCCCCAACCACCTGCGACAATGTTTTTGCCCCATCAGGCATTGGGAGCTCAACCCAGAATTCCAATGGGCAGCGGAGACTGCGGGAACTGTGGGATAGCTACCACAGTGCAACGCTCCGAAAGTCGACGCTAGCCTCGGTACTGTGGACGCACACCGCCGACTTAATGTGCTTAGTGGAGACACACACAATCGACTGAATCAAATCGATTTCTAAAAAATCGACTTCTATTAAATCGACCTAATTTCGTAGTGTAGACATACCCTGATGTAGCTATGCCGATGTACGTTTTCAGTGTAGACCAGTCCTTACGGTTACTGTTGTTTGAGAATTGTCTCTGTGCATTCACACTACACATCCACGTTCTTCTCTGCATCAGAGTTCTTTGTATTTCAGGACTAACTCTGGTCTTGGGAGAAGGAACTGAGAGGGTCTGAGTGGGGGCATGCTCCCTTATATACACAGAGCTAATGAGGTTATTTTAGCTGAAGAGTGCCACTTCAGGTGACCAGATTTTATAGGGACAGTCCCGATTTTGGGGGCTTTTTCTTATATAGGCACCTATTACCCCTCACCCCCGTCCCGATTTTTTACACTTGCTATCTGGTCATCCTAGTGCCACTGCACCACCAGTGGACTTGGCGTTTCTGTACAGTTCTGCAGCACAATGCTGGAGGTGCTTGAATCCCATTAGTAGGAATGCTGAGACAAAACTCTCAAACAACAGTTACTAGTAACCTCTCTTTACTAGTAATCTGCAACCACTGTTGGCTGCATTCAGTATTCCTTTTGTGTGTAAATGTAGTGAAAGGTTTGGTGGGTTGGGCTGTGTGTAGGAGGGAGAGGAGAAGGCGGGTGCCTTGTGTTGCTCTGCAGCATTGCAGAGAAAAGCATGTATAGTTGGCCTGAGGAGCAAGGAAATACTGCTATATCAGATCAATTTCAGCCCTACGTAATCTCTGAAGGAGGCGATCTGAAATGCTATCACTATACTTTGTGTGTGACCTTGGGTTTTTTTGGTGTCCTTCTGGTGACTATTAGATTGTCTAATAGTGTATCCTGTGTATTCTACATACAACTACCATATGACCTATAGCTTTTTGTTATGGAAAGTCAATGTAAATATTTAAAAAAAAAATTCAGTT
This sequence comes from Platysternon megacephalum, assembly GCA_003942145.1. Lineage (NCBI taxonomy): Eukaryota > Metazoa > Chordata > Testudines > Platysternidae > Platysternon > Platysternon megacephalum. Next base: position 51,503 of record QXTE01000238.1, on the reverse strand, counting down.
GTCCATTAAATGCAAGTGACATGTTTAGGCCTACTTAAAAAAACAAACAAACAAAAACCAAACCTGAGCATGGTGCAAATTGATATTTAAAAGATCATTTAAACTTTAGTCTGTATTAGAGACTTTTGGTTCACCTGTCACCTGGGTGTCAAGGCTTGAATGTAATTTACAAATCGCAGTGCTAAATGAAAGTTTTCCATTTAGCTCTTCATTTGAGATTCTCCTGAGAACCTCTAAATTGGTTGTTTTTCAAACCCCAGTTTAATTTCTGATGACCATTAGCTTTGCCTATCTTCATCTGGAGTCGAAAACTTGCTTCTGTGAAACAGAAAACTGAAGAATAAAGTTTCTGTTTATCCACAGGTTAGGTACAGCATGGGGAATGCAATGTCTGATCTCCCATATAGTGTCCTGGCAATGTGCCTAACAGCTTTCTTATTGAAGGTGGTAGTTAAATCTCCACATCAATTCAGTCCTTCGTCTCTGATAAGACTGCCATTGATGGTGCCCGTTAGTGTCAGTCGTGATGCTGGTGTTCACATACATATAAGAATGGCCGTACTGGGTCAGACCAAAGGTCTATCCAGCCCAGTATCCTGTCTACCAACAGTGACCAATGCCAGGTGTCCCAGAGGGAGGGAACCTAGCAGGTAATGATCAAGTGATCTCTCTCTCCTGCCATTCATCTCCACCCTCTGACAAACAGAGGCTAGGGACACCATTCCTTACCCATCCTGGCTAATGGGCATTAACCTCCATGAATTTATCTAGTTCTCTTTTAAACTCTGTTATAGTCCTAGCCTTCACAACCTCCTCAGGCAAGGAGTTCCACAGGTTGACTGTGCGCTCTGTGAAGAAGAACTTCCTTTTATTTGTTTTAAACCTGCTGCCCATCAATTTCATTTGGTGGCCCCTAGTTCTTATATTATACTTATGTGATGTGATACATATGTATCACAAAACAGCTTTTAGACAACTTTGCTTAACTACCACTTAAGCCAGTGCCCTGGAGGTGAAAATTGTGATTCTCTTTAACAATATCCAGTCTCACTCAGTTCATTCTCAGAGTGAATTAATAATTAATTATCTTAACTAAGTTCTGTTTATTTGACTTCTAATTAGTTAATAAAATGTTCAATAAAAATTGCAGATGAAAAGCATAATTTAATAGTTCATGAATTTTAGTGAGCAGTCTGTCCCTAAGAATAGACAGTAATCCTAGAGTAAATACACCTTCTTATCCATTTATTTTTTCTAGTAGTATATGCAACTCACAAAATAAGATATATTTCTTTTGTTGTCAGAGACAAGTTCAATGTGACAATAAAATGTAAAGAAAGCAATTGGGTTTCTCTATACAATTCCCTCTTTGCATTATTGTCTACAAAACTTGACAAATGACTAATGGACACTTCATGTTCTTGTCTTATGTATGTTTCTTTGGGGAAATTACTGTTAGCTAACTGCATGGTTGAATGCTTAGCTGATTCTTTAGGAGGAAAATAAACTTTCTCAGTTGTGGATGATTATTTTGGAGAGCTACTTATAGTAGTATGGTAGTATAGCAATCATAAAGCCAGAGAGAACTTGTGGTCTTAAAATATAAACACACATTATTTCACATTATTAATCTCCAAAAAAGTAACATGATGTTATTTATGGTTATTTAGCACTGCATTTAAAGTTAAAATACCCTTGCTTCAAGTGAGGTTGGTAAGTAACTTTTAAGTCCTAGTTTATTTTATGAGCATAAGAACTGCATGAGTCCATTCAAATAATATTGCTTCATTTAAATAGATTTCTTTAGGCATTTGAAGAATGAAAACTAATGGGCAAGTCACTCTTTCACCGTAACTGTTTGAATTACCTGGAACAAACATATACTAGACAAAAAGGAAAAGAAAGCAGATAAGTAGTGATATTAACCATGCCACCATTGTGTACCCCGCTGCAGCAGGATCCCCAGAAAAAAGCAATTAACTTGGGTCCTGATCCTGCAAACCTTCCCTGAATGAAATTCCATTGAATTCAATGACCATTCTTTACATAGAAGGCTTCCAGGATTGGGTGTATAGTTACTTGACCAGAACTGTAGAGTGTAAAAGGCTCATTTTTATGTACTCACCTTTATTATGCATCTTTACCAGGTTGTGGTCCTTGATGCTTTGTTCTTTGGTTTGGCATGAACAAATACCCCTGAACTCTCTGAAGTAGAATTTGTTACCAACACTGTTGTTAGCAGACTTTAAATGAATTTGCTCTTAGTATAAACTAAAAGTGTTCAATCTTTGACCATATCAGAATAGACCAGTCAGAACAACAATTCCAGTGATCATGGAAAGAATTAATTTACCGACTAGGATCAGGAGAGAACTATGGTATTATTAATACTAAAAAATTTGGACTCTGTTGTACATTGCAGTGCAAGCTACATTATCATACCATGTACTTTGTCCTACCTTCTATTCAAGGCTGCTGGTTGCTAAGTAACTGAAGGGGAGAGTCCTGTAACCTTGTAGTGTTGTTGTCCCAAGGGAATTGGAAAATCAACAAAAAGATAAATATACATTTCAGAATGATTGTAATAATTCAATGGTTATCAAAATGTTGCAGTCTAGAGAATATTTATTTTCTAACGTAGATGCAGTCTCATCATTTCTGAGTTTACTTGGTCCTGCTTCAGCCTAGGAGGCTGGACTTTGACTTCTTGAGATCCCTTTCAGACCTACATTTCTATGATTCTGTGATTTTACAAGGTCATCTGGACCTTTTAATTTCAGTTATATCCAATATTCTTACAGTATTTAACTTTGATTTTATTTTAATATTGCTTGTGATTTAAGATCAACTAATAAAACAAAATCACACAAACTCTTAAATTTAAAATGAAATTAAAAGGTCTGTCTACAATCAGGAAATTTTGAGTTAAAACTCGGTTTTACCTGTCCTTTGAGTTGCCTGTAAATAGGAAAAGGGTGGTTTTCAGCAGGAGTTCTGAACTCTGGGATGTGAAAAGGGGTGTCGGGGTCACAACTACCATGCCCATCCAATACTGTTAATTGGGTGGGGCCTCGGCTAGATCCCAGCTATCTGAGAAGAGGCTCCTGGCAAGGAAAATAAAAAGACATTGCCTCTCAATAACAAAGGATGATCAGTGAGTTTAGGTATGAAGTTTCAGCCTTTCCTCTGAATTTCCTGGATTTTGCTGATTTCAGCAACAATTCTTTTTTTTTTGCCACTCTTTCTGCATATAGATCACACATTTTGATATTCTGTACATGCACATTCTATTTCCAGCAAAGAACAGAGGGATGAGTGAACAGGAAAATAGCTGCATCTTTCTGTGTGTGTGCGGGGGAGATGAGCACCTAGAGCAGGGGTCGGCAACCTTTCAGAAGTGGTGTGCCGAGTCTTCATTTATTCACTCTAATTTAAGGTTTCGCGTGCCAGTAATACATTTTAATGATTTTAGAAGGTCTCTTTCTATAAGTCTATAATATATAACTAAACTATTGTTGTATGTAAAGTAAATAAGGTTTTTAAAATGTTTAAGAAGCTTCATTTAAAATTAAAATAAAATGCAGAGCCCGCTGGACCTGTGGCCAAGACCCGGGCAATGTGAGTGCCACTGAAAATCAGCTCGCGTGCCGCCTTCGGCACACGTGCCATAGGTTGCCTACCCCTGACCTAGAGGATCCACTTTCACAAGGTATAATGCTTTAATTATTACTGTATTCGGAGTGGTGAAGTTAGGTGATGACAATTTTGATTCAATAAACTGTAATGACAGTTCAAGAACAAAACAAACCTGTCAGCTGACTTGAACCTGCAAAAACTTTATACTTGTATGCACCAGCATTTGTGCATGAAGGGCATACCTTTTGCAAAAAGTTGTCTTATTAGGCTCTGATCCTCAAAATTACCCAAGGACCCAAATGTAACAGTTTCCATGGTGGGGTCTTTAGGACATATATGGTGGGGTGTATAAACCCCACAATGGCCTGTAAAGGATTAATTAGAGTCTGAGAGCTCTATTAGTCCCACCTTGTTACACCTGCAGGGTGTATCAGGCTCTGGGAGGATTTAAAGAATGGAATTCAGTGCAAGTGGGGGAGGGAAACCCAAGAGACATGAGCTGGAGTTATCTCTGTGGGAAGCGCTTAACAGGAACCAGGTGGCAGGAGAGCAATGGGAAAAGCCACAGGAACAGAGTGGGCCTTGAAAAAGGGGGGAAACTCTAGGGAGGTAGCATTGTGGGTCAGTGCTCTGTAGAAGAGTGGAGAACTGGGAAGAACCTAAGATGGGGTAAAAGCTCAAGCCTGGGATGGGCAGAAGTTGCTCAGTTGGTATTTTTGTCTGGTCTTTGAGTTTTGCAGAGGGAAGCTCTGTGAGCCATTGCCCTGGAAGAAGACTGAGGGCGTGTGTACACTACTGGTGCTACGGTGGCACAGCTGAAGTGCTGCAGCTATGCCATTGAGTGCCATTGTGTAGATGCTTCCTACATCGATGTAAGGGGTTTTTAGGTCAGTGGCTTTCAAACTGTAAGAGGTGCGCAGGAATGTGTCAAGGGAGGCGTGAGCTGTTTGCTTTTTTTTTTTTTAAAGAGCTCCAGCTGTCAGCCACAGGCAGCTGGGGCTTGTGCAGATTGTTTGTGCACATCCAGGAGGCGGGGAGGGGCGAGAGGGGAGGGGACCCTCAATTCCTCACCGGGAGGGGGCTTGGGTTCTCCTTCCCTGTCCCCCAATCCCTCACCGGGAGGGGGCTTGGGCTTGGGTTCTCCTTCCCTGCCCCCCAATCCCTCACCGGGAGGGGACTTGGGCTTGGATTCTCCTTCCCTGCCCTCCAATCCCTCACCGGGACGGGGCTCGGGCTCTCCTTCCCCCCTCTATCCCTCACTGGAAAGCAGCCCAGGCTCGGGCTTTCCTTCCCCTCCCCACCCTCCAATCCCTCCCCTGCAGGCGGTGGCGGCGGGGCTTCAGTTGTCAGCCCTGGGTAAGTGGGGCTCCAGCTGTCAGCCTCAGCGTGGCAGCAGCAGCGAAGTAAGGGTGGCAATGGAGTGCTAAGTCTGTTGTGAAAAGTGATATTGACAAATACTGCTTTTCACATTGCCACCCTTACTTCTGCGCTGCTGCTGGTGCGGCGCTGCCTTCAGAACTGGGCAGCGGTATATGTACTTTAGTGAGGAGAGCAGGGGGCTTAAAGGACTACAGACACAAAGAACGGGGGTGCGATGAAATAAGTTTGAGAACTACGGATGTAGGTAATCTGCTTCCCGGAGTGGCAGTAACTAGGTTTACAGAAGAATTATTCTGTCAACATAGTTACGTCATCCCTGGGGGCGGGGACAGGTCAGTTTAACTACGGCACTCAGGAGTGTGAATTTTTCACACCCTTGAGTGATGTAGCTAGGTCAATCTAAATTTAAAGTGTGGACCATGCCTGAGACGGGTGGGTGGAAGATGTGTTGAGTGCCATTATTCTGTCAGACATTGTTTGGGACGTCGATACCCAGGAAGGTTGTGTGACCTGGCTAGAAGGCCAAGTCATCACCATACCAGACCACTGATGTCCTGAGGAGTAGCCCATGGCAGGGTCCCTGAAATCCCATGTTCTTACGGTTCTTGCATACTGTGAATTTAATTTAATTTTTACCATTTGTAGTGGATAAAAATATCAGTTTTAGTGACTGTTGTTGCTAATGTGCTTGTTTTGATTGTGTAAGCTAGGCTGAGTTCTTAAAATGTTACTGGCATGCAGTGTAATGCTCTTTAATGCATCATACAGTAGAGAAATGAGTTTTTCATTAGTGAAATGATTCAGTGAAAACAAACTGTGAAGCTAAAACCTGGAACAAGTCTATACTGTAGATGAAAACAGCTAGATATAATAGGAAAATAATGAAACACCTACATTTTTTTGGCAATAGAAGATAAAAATAATTATTATTTAGAAAGTAGTTCTGTCTACATTTTCATTACAAATTTGTTATTTTTTTGTACCTGCTGCACCATTTAGAATAATATGAACTGATCTCAATAGAATGGTTTAATCAAGTGAAGAGGATTTATTGAACTTGAGCTTTTATGGATAGCTATCTCATGAGTAAACTAGAGTATTGTCAGAACCACAAGGCTGGATCATAGGCAGTGTCAAACCATGTTTCATGGAGGTTAAAAGCACAGAGCTTCATTTTTCAGAGTTGCTGAACATCCATATCTACTAGTGACATCAAGGCAAATCAATGTGCATATGTTTTTTAATAGTAAGTTTTGAAAATGTCTTGCACAATATATTCAAATGTGAAAAATAATTCTTGTTGAAATCTGAATTGGGAAACTGGTAGTGCACACCAGCAAGAGAGGAGCATCTCGTGTAAATTTAGCCTCTGTGCCACCTGAACTTCCCATGTTCTCTACTGCATAATCTAAATCAGGCTTGCCAGTACTGATATGAGTGATTATGCCTTGGATTCCATCCAAAAAATGGTCATATTCCTTGTCCTGTCCCAGATTCTGGGTCTGCTGTGTCAACAAAGTGAGTCTATTTATTTCCCATCCTTCACTATTCTGATATACACTTTGACTTGATCAGATACATATATATCAGTGGATCCATCAGCAATCGCTGTAATAAACCAGCATGCATTTCTCAGACATTTCCACTTGCAGTTACTTCTCTGAAGTCTTTTACCTCATGGGTGTGAATACAAGATTAAGGTCACTTTTGACCTGCAAGTGTTTCAATATCTGTATAGCTGAAATAATGTATTTAGGAATGTGTAACAACTGATAAGCAATGTTTCAAAATTTTTGATCTTCTGTTGTGTTTACAGAGCAGTCATAGAAAACATTTCACTATTTCTATTCCATGTATTTCAAAAGTAGCAGAGCAGCCATGTAAATGTAGGGAATGAATTCGAAAGGTCTTATACCCACTTACAAAAACACAGTACTTTATTGATAAGCTTTTCATGCTTTCTGTGAATTACATAAAGCAGTTTGTCTTTCTGACTTGAAAACTATGGAGGTTTAGGTTTCCATGAATTCTGGAAAGTAAACTTCTCATTAAATTAACTTCTCATTAAATAGATTTTAAATACATAGTTCAGAACAGTATTCTAAGGGAGAATTTCTAAGGGAAAATGTCTTAATCAGGAACAGTCAGTAATAACCCTCTGCTGACTAAGGCTTGTATGTGTGGGTGGTTGTTTTGTTTTTTTAAATTTGAGTTTTGTGATGTAGTCAAGATATTTTTAAATTTAAAAAAATCAACCAAGTCTGTGTATAGAGTGTTAATTTTTATACAAATGTGTTTAAAATGGTTAATTTATAAATCAATGATTGATTAGTGTACACATGCGGTCACACTGTTTTTTTTTGTTTTTGTTTTTATATTACAAAGAGTATTTGCTTGGCTGGCCAATTAAACTATTGGTTGTTCTTCTGCCAAAAATAGTTTTTATCATGATATTCTGCACCTTAACATTAAAGCAAGCTATGTCTTTGAAATTACCTACAGTCCAGGTCTGGACTGTTCAGCTACCGTCTCTCCTATGCCCAGTTGTTGCAGACCTGTGATTAGAGCACTAACAGACAAGACATTCTAACTTAAGCCTGGTTTACTCTACACAGTTAGATCTACACAGGGGAGCTTATGTCGACCTAACTCGGTAAGCGTCTACACTAAAATGTCACTCTCGCTGACGCCGATTTAACTCCACCTCCACAAGAGGTGTAGCGCTTAGGTCGACGCAGTTAGGTTGACGCAGTGTCAGTGTAGACACTGTTACTTACATCGACTTTAGTGGCCTCCAGGAGGTGTCCCACAGTGCTCCACCTTGACTGATCTCATCAACGTTTTGAACTCCGCAGCCCAGTGGCCAGGTACATGCCTCTCCCCTTTAAAGCTCAGCATATTCTCATGCCATGAGCTATCCCCTCCTTATTTCAACTCTCCCCCTCCCCCTGGGCCGTACTTACCATTGCTGGATCTTCCACTGTGCTGTATGAATCCCAAAGAGAAGTGAGAAGGTAGTGCTTGAAAGTTGTGTAGGTCAAGGGGAGTGAGTTCAGCATACCTAGTTTCCATTTATCTTGTGAATATACTTGCAATAGTACCTCTTTGCATTGTATCTTTTGCAGCTGGAAATGTGGCCTTGAGGGTCTCTCCATCCACACCAACAGAGTGGCTCAGCTAGATAAGGAGGAGAAGGAACAGGATGTAGGATGACATGTTCCAAGAGCTCTTGCAAGCCTCTGCTTCTTCAGATACCGAGCACAGGACTTGGAGGATCTCTCTTGTGGACAGCATGGCCAGGGATAGGGCGGAGAGGAGAAAGGCACAAGTAAAGGAGAGAGATGTGCTGCAGAAGATGCCAACACTTCTCAAGCAGCAAACAGATATGCTGCAGGCTCTTGTTGACCTCCAGGTTCAACAGACTTGTGCTCACATCTCTCTGCAGCCCACAGAGAACTGCATTCCGGAGCCTCCCTGCACACCCTCCCAACATTCCACGTGGTGTCTCGGGCTGCTGCACTACCCCTGCCACTCCACTTCGGGGGAGAGTACAGGCAGTCACATCTGCACATACACTGACCAGTGGAAGACATGGTTGGTGTATGTGTTTGTGAAATGGAAATGACTGTTCTTTCCCCTTCAAAAGTTCTTTCCTCAGTATTTATTGAGTTTCATTCAGTTATAAATGTCTGTTTGCATGGGTTTGTAATAAGAGTCTGTTTATGGAAACGTAATTTATCTTTATTAGTTTACAACATATACTGACTGGGGCTGACATTCACAGGTAACAGCAATAGGTGCATTTGCAATGTTATATTACTACACACGCACAGCACTCATTACAAGGGTTCAGACTGGGTGCAAAAAAGCAATGCCAAGCAGAGCACACTACAACAACATACTTTGCCATGGCTCACTATTAAAGTGGTCTTTCAAAGCCTCCCTGAGCCGAATAGCTCTGCGTTGAGCTCTTCTTATAGCCCTGGTACCCAGCTGCTCAAAATCAGCAGACAGCCATTCCACTTCCACCCCAGCGGAAACTTCTCCCTTTTGCTTCATAGATATTATGCAGAACACAGCAGGCAGCTATAACCATTGGGATTTTTTTCCCACTGAGGTCCAATCTCATGAGTAGACAGTGCCAGCAACCTTTCAAACAGCCAAAGGCACATTCAACTGTCATTCTGCATCTGCTGAGCCTGTAGTTGAAACGCTTCTGGGTTCTGTTGAGGTGGCTGGTGTGTGGCTTCATGAGCCACGGGAGTAAGGGGTAGGCTGGGTCTCCCAGGATCTCTATTGGTGTTTCAACATCCCCAATGGTAATCATCTGGTCTGGAAACAAAGCTGCTGTTTGCAGCGTTCTGAACAGCCTGTGTTCTTAAAGATGCATGCATCATGCACCTTCCCTGACCAGCCCATGCTGATATCGGTGAAACATCCCCAGTGATCCACCAACACTTGCAGTATCATAGAAAAATAGCCCTTTTTCTTGATGTACTCTGTGGCAAGGTGGTCTAGTGGCAAAATAGGGATATGCTTGCCATCTATTGCCCCACTGCAGTTTGGGAACCCCATTGCTGCAAAATCATCCGCTATGTCCTGCACATTGTCCAGAGTCATTGTCCTTCATAGCAGGAGGTGATTAATGGCCCTGCATATTTCCATCACAGCAACCCCCCACAGTGGATTTCCCAACTCCAAATTGATTCCCAGCTGATTGGTAGCAATCAGGAGTTGCAAGCTTCCACAGAACGATTGCCACTCACCATGGTCAGTGCAGATCTCATTTTGATGTTGCTGTGCTGGAAGGCTGGGGTGAGCTCCACACGCAGGTCCAGGAATATGGCCTTGCGCATCCGAAAGTTCTGCAGCCACTGCTCATCATCCCAAAACTACGTAATGTCCTTGTTTATCGGGCCCAGAACCACCATTTACAGCTGCTCCTTGAATGTCATCAGCAACTTTGAATTGTTTCTTTCTATGTCCCACAGCAATCTCATCTCCAAGCAATTGTCATGTTCCCTGTGGCTCCTCTTGTGGCTCTGCAAATACTGCAGGATCAGGCACTCTGTGCTCACAACACTCCTCACAATATTACAAAGCTGTGAAGGATTCATGCTTCTGACAGAGATGGCAGATGCACGGGTTTACAGGGATTTTGAAAAGAGGCGTGAAACATTATGGGATGCAGATGAAATTATAGGATGGAGAACACTGCATTATAGGATGTTGAAATCATGTTCCTAGGCACCCCTGCACAACTCATTTGGCCCCATGAAGCATTGCAAAACCTTCCCAAACACTCTGCATTAGATGGCAGCAAGTTGCACAGTGGGATAGCTACCCATGGTGCACTGCCCTCTGCATTGATGCAAGCGCTGCTAGTGAGGACATGCTCTGCTGACACAAGGAGTGTAGTGTGGACACGCAAAAGCGATTTAATTGCTGTGGTGGTTGTATGTTGACATAACTTAGGTCATCATAATTTTGTAGTGTAGACATGCCTTAGGCTCAGCCTCAGGTATGTTCAACAGTGTACCTGTTTCTGGTCCCCTCCCCTTCTCTCAAGGTGGTATTTGTATGGCTAGCATTTTGTAGAACAGTCCCCCCCTTCTCTCTGACTGGTAGTTCAGTTCTATTACTCTGATCGGGGCTGTTCCTTTCTTACTCAGACATGTTTCTTTCTGACTAGCAGCGTGGTGCTGCTGTGCCTGATGCAATTGAGCCTGCCACTCACCTGCTTCTTTGTGTTTGCCTAATGGGCAGGAAACTTGACCATCTGATTTGTCCAGACAGTGCTTGTTATCACCCGGAAGACACGAATATTCCCCTTACAATACAATTAGATAAAAATGGGATTTGGAATTTTCTATTGGAAGGTTGCCTGAGCAGCCTTATATCTGGCATTTCTTAATTTTGGAATGCTTGGCTTTCAACCTTAGACTTCTTGTTATGTATTATCATCATCATTACTACTTATTTGTCATATTGATTTACAATGAAAGAAAAATAAAGGGCACAAATAAAATAAATTAAAAAAACTTTTTACAAACTAGCAGATTTAACACCACTGCTATTATCCTCCCCTGCAAATTCTGAAATCAGTTGTAATGTATATGGTTCCTTTAATCAATTAATAACTCTTCTTTTTATATTAATAAATCTTTAAGTTTTTAGTTACTAAATAATAGGCTACAAGCCTGATTTTGGGGTAAGATCTGAATTATATATCGACCTGGGGAAGTGGCTAATCTTTTGGGATTAGAAGAACCTGATATGATGAATCTGGTTTTCAGTAACCTCTCATCATAAAGGCCTGACATCTGGGTGGTGATAGGGGCTGGATTGCCTAATGAGACTGTTTTTTAGCTTCTTGTTAACCAGTATGGTGATACAGGGGCTTGTTTTGTTACTGGTTGGGTGAACTCTAACGCCAGAATAACCAGGTTTGGATGTGTCGGCCCTATTTTTTATCAGTCTGTCCTGAATTTGGCATTCTCAGCTGTGACCCACACCAGGCACGGTCCACAGAGGGAAGGGCAATAACAGAAACCGCAGCAATGGCCGAAGTGTTAAGTGCCTTTTTTGTTTCAGTTTTTATAATAAAAGTAGGATTTGACAGACAAGATCAATAATATAATTGTACTCAAGTAACTTGCTGAGGTTCTAAAAGAATCCATATTATGGTACCATTGATCTTGTTTCTTTATCCAGTCACTTTTTGCCAATATTGTCAACTGTGGAAACAATACTAAAGCATGTTAAACTATCGATACACATCAAAAACGTTAAGCTGAAAGCAAATAATTAGTGGAAGAATATGGCATTTATAATGGAAACCGCCAAGAGGCCAAGGCAGTGATTGTCAGCAAGCAGAGCTATATAGCTATGAGTTTTACTGTCCTGAGTAACGCTGAAATAGGGGCTGAGCCCATCTTAAGGCTGGGGGTAGGAGGTGACGTCTTATGTTTATTTTGAACTTTATGCCAAAAAAATGAGACCCTNTCATTCCTGACAGGTGTTTGTCCAACTTGTTTTTAAAAGCTTCCAGTGATGGAGACTCCATGACCTCCCTTGGAAGCCTATTTCAGAGTTTGACTGCCCTTATAACTGGAAAGATTTTCCTAATATCTAACCTAAATCTCCCTTGCTGCAGATCAAACTCATTACTGCTTCTCCTACCTTCAGTGGATATGGAGAACAATTGGTCACCATCCTCTTTATAACAGCCCTTAACATATTGGAAAATTTATCAGGTCCCCCCTCAATCTTCTTTTCTCAAGACTAAACATGCCCATCTGAACTTACTGAATGGCCGTATTTTGCAGTGGTGTTTTGATAATTCTGTTTTGCCTTTATTTTCTTCTACATTTTATATCAAAAATTGGTTGTGCTATATGTTGTATAACAGTTTGTGAAAAGGTTTAAAAATAAACTATTTAATTATATATCTATAGATAAATTTTAAAGAGCGAGAACTACTTTCAGAAAAAAGACTGGTGTAGTCGAATTGCTCCAAGAAGTAGTTCATTATCATTGCTCTATTATACATCAGTTGATGTTTGCTCAGCCCTTTTAAAAATTGTAATTAATATGCTAAGCATGATTATTATTATTATTAAAGAGGAAAAGACAAACTTCAGTAATTATAAGTGACTTTACACTAGTAGAGTCACAGGGCCCAAATCTGACCTCAGCTTTGCAGGCACAAATCACTCAGTGATTTTAGGGTGATAAAAATGAGGCTACAGTGCAACAGTATGCAGGCTGCAAATAGAACAAAAGGGTAATAATACACTTATAAAATTTCTAGGCAGGCTCTCTTAACATCACAGTATATTTTCCTTTCTGCAGCAATAAAAAGTATCTACAGTCTCATTTTCTGAAGCGGTGTGTGTGGATTGCAGACTCCCAAAAATGAAAGCCACCATCATGGGGGAAGCATAAACAAGTGGAGGAGTTTCCAAGAATGGGAGGGTTATGACTGAAACCTATTAGCTACTATGTTGCTCTGACTTTCTCACTGGGCTGGCACTTTTGCATTCAACTCCTAGTAAGAATATGTGTCTTGCATTGTTCTTCAGAGACTCCCTTTTATCAGGCTTTCAGGATCTGATTCTCCTCTCACTTGTACTGGTTTATAAACCAGGAACACCATTATTCAATTAAATGGTGTCAGAGAGAGAATTAGGTCCTTAGAGTGGTATGTGTGGGTGGAGGGAGTTGTGTCAAGCCTTCCTTGGCTGGATGGAGTGTTGCTGTGACATGTGCTCAAAAGATGGTTGGGTGGCCTGGGTATCACTGAAGACTTTCCATCCTCCCAAAATTGAGAAAAGCATATAAACTGTTTGATGACAATAACAAAACTTAGGGGGAAATTAAAAGAGACACAAAATACACACACTGGTTTATATTAGGGCTCTCAAGTGATTAAAAAAATGGGGGGGAGGGAGGAATATCTCAGTGGTTTGAGCATTGGCCTGCTAAACCCAGGGTTGTGAGTTCAATCCTTGAGGGGGCCATTTAGGGATCGGGGGCAAAAATCTGTCTGGGGATCGGTCCTGCTTTGAGCAGCGGGTTGGACTAGATGACCTCATGAGGTCCCTTCCAACACTGATATTCGATGATTCTATGAATAGCACTGCTAAACAATAATAGAATACCATTTATTTAAATAGTTTTGGATGTTTTCTACATTTTCAAATATATTGACAGTAATTGTATTTAATATATTTTCACCACATGGTTTGGTTTTTTGGAATAAGCTCTTTGAGAAGTGGATTGTTCAGCAGTTTCTGGGTCTGTAAAGCTTGATGTTTCTGAAGAGATCTATAGGGGCCAGTATAGATTGACCTGGCAAGACTAAAGCATTCTCAAAACTGCTTCATCTGTTTGAAAGAGCAATATTAGCTTTGGCTAGAATTTTTGCAGATAAGTACTGTCTTTTTTTCTGTGGTGGAGTTAGAACATGAGGTCACTGAATGTGCATTCAGAAGTAATGGGTGTTTAATGTGTTTTACAGAAAACAATTGAGGCTGCATAGACGAAGCACGAGGAAAGCTATCACTAAAAGTGCCATGTGCAGTAGCATCACAAAACAGCCAGACACTTGGAGGGCATAGAGACAGTTCAGATCTAGCTTTTTCTTTTTTATCATGCTGTGAGAAAATGTGACAGAAGCAAAATTACTCAAGTAGCTGGAAAGAAGACTGGAGCAACTTGTAGAGTCAGCTACAAAATGGCCAGGTTTGGTTTGTAGATGGTTGATTTTTCTGGGTTTAAAGAGCAAGTTACTAAAGAGGAGTATGCTGGGAAAGGTTCTTATAAAAGGTGAGTCCAAACTAGGCATTTCACTGGTGACCAGAAGCAGTACCAGTTAATGCTAGCAAAAGAAGTTAAATTTTAAACTCTAAGGGCAAAGCCTGGAGTTTTCCTTTTGGGGAGATATTTATGTCCACATTTTGTCTCATATTCTGCTTTCATGTGTATATAATAAAAATTTGGATCCCTTTTTGACATTCTCAACTTGAGTGCTTGAAGCTTATTACCACATCCTCACAAGGATGATACCAACAAGAGTGACAGCTACTTTGACTTTTCTGAGATAATTGTCGGGATAGGCTGGAATGATTGTTGTTGCCTTTGTCCAGTGGTGGAAATATTTGGACTAAAGTGTGTTTAGTTTGTTCAGAATGTTTCCAAAACTATGAGGAACATGAAATAATGATGTTTACAGCAGACAATAACTAGTCCAAGTATAACACAATTTTAAAATAGAAGACAACGGGGAGAGCAGATGAAATTTATCTATAGATATATAATTAAATAGTTTATTTTTAAACCTTTTCACAAACTGTTATACAACATATAGCACAACAAATTTTTGATATAAAATGTAGAAGAAAATAAAGGCAAAACAGAATTATCAAAACACCACTGCAAAATACGGCCATTCAGTAAGTTCAGATGGGCATGTTTAGTCTTGAGAAAAGAAGATTGAGGGGGGACCTGATAAATTTNGGGGGTTGGACTTGATGACTTCTTGAGGTCCCTTCCAGCCCTACTTTTCTATGATTCCCCTTCTGACTCATCAGTAACTGAAACAGGCTTCTCTCTGTTCAGTAATACCTTTCCGTAGGGTCTCATTTTTTTGGCATAAAGTTCAAAATAAACATAAGACGTCACCTCCTACCCCCAGCCTTAAGGTGGGCTCAGCCCCTCCTTGCTGAGATACCATCTTCAAACTCCCCAGTGTCTCAGGGTCTTCACTGCAGGCAGGGCCGGCTCTATAGTTTTTGCCGCCACAAGCAAAAAAAAAAAAAAAAGTCGGGATCGGGAACTCTTACGCCGCCGCTTCATTTTTCGGTGGCAATTTGACTTTAGGTCCTTCCCTCCGACACGGACTGAGGGACTTGTCGCCGAAGAGCCGGAGGTGCCGCCCCCTTCCAGGGGCCGCCCCAAGCACCTGCTTGCTGGGCTGGTGCCTGGAGCCGGCCCTGACTGCAGGAGTCTTACTCCCAGGCCTGCTTACCTAGAAACTCTGATATCTCAGGATCTTTCCTGCTTCAGCAGACCACTCCCAGCCCTTCCTAGTTGGAGTAACTCCTCTGGTCTCAGGGTTTTCCCTGCAGGAGCCTTTCTTACTCTGTGCAGTCTCTGCTATGGCTTCCTCCTCCTGTTCTCTGCTCTCCTCTGGCTCTTGTAGAGACCAGATGGCTGCTATCAGTAGGGTGACCAGATATTACGATATTAGGGGACCCAATATTACGATTTTAGGGGACTTGTCCTGCGTCCCGACCTTACATTGGTTGGGACGCCCTTTGTCCCGATATCGGGGACCGTCTGGACCGCAGCCGCGGCGCCGCCACTCACCGCTTCCTGGGGCAGCTCCCAGCGCCTGCCCGCCGGCAGGAGCGCCACGTGCGGCAGGGGCAGGGCTTGCAGGCGCCGGGAGTGGGCAGAGAGCCCTCCGCCCCCCCCACCCGACCCGCGACCCTAGGAGCCAGAGGGACTAGCCTGCCGGATGCTTCCCGGGACGGGAGCCACCCCAGGTGAGCACCGCCGGGACTCCCCACCTTGCCCCCTGGCAGGTCCCTCTGGCTCTTAGGGTGGGGGGGGGCTCTGCGTGCTGCTGGCGCCTGCAAGCCCTGCTCTGCGGCTCCGGCAGCTCCCATTGGCGCTTTTCCCGGCCAAAGGGAGCCATGGAGCTCGCGCTTGTGACGGGTGCAGCACATGGAGAGTCTGGAGCCTCCCCTCGCCGCTCTCACCCTAGGAGCCAGAGACCTCCCAGCAGGGCTGGTGAGTGTGGCCAGGGAAGGGGGCGGGGTGTGATGGAGTGAGCATCTGGGAGGTGTGTTTGGGGCGCTGGGCTGTGAGGGTGTGGAGGGCGTTGGGCAGTGGGGGAGGTTTGTGGGTTTTGGGGGGGTAGACGGTGGGGGCCGGTTGGGGGGTACTGGGCAGTGGGGGAGATCGGTGTGTGTCACGGCCCGGGGGAGTGGGGGGCTGTGGGGGGCGTGGTGGAGCGGTGGCGGTGGGGCGGGGGGGGGGGGGGGGGAGTTGGGGGTGTTTGGGAAGAGGGGGGGGGGGGGGGTTGTGGGGGGGGTGTGGGGTAGGTGGGGGGGGGTGGGGGAGGGGGGGGGGGGGGGGGGAGTTGGGGGTGTTTGGGAAGAGGGGGGGGGGGGGGGGGTTGGGGGGGGTGGGGGGGGGTGTGGGGTGGTGGGGGGGGGGGGGGGCGGTGGGGGGGGTGTGTGGGTGGGGGGGGGGGGGAGGGGGGGGGGGGGGGTGGTGGGGGGGGGGTGGGGGGGTGGGGGGGTGGGGGGGTGGGGGGGTGGGGGAGGGTTGTGGGTTTGGGGGTGGAAGACAGTGGGGGCCTGTTGGGGGGCACTGGGCAGTGGGGGAGATCGGTGTGTGTCACGGCCCGGGGGAGTGGGGGGCTGTGGGGGGCGTGGTGGAGCGGTGGCGGTGGGGCGGGGGGGGGGGGGGGGGGAGTGGGGGGGGTAGGGGAAGGGGGGTGGGGGGGGGGGGGTGGGCTGTGTGTGGCAGGGGACTGGGCAGTGGGGGTGGGGGTGGGGCATTGTGTAGTTGTGGGGGTGGGGCTGTGGGGAAGGGCACTGGGAGGGAGGAAGGAAGGGAGGCAGGGGAAATCTGTGTGTATTGGAAAACTAGTGAGTGGGGGGTTCTGTGTGGGGTGCTGGGTAGCTGTGGTGGGGCTGTGGGCAGGGGGGCGCTGGGCGGGGTGTGTGCGCACAGCACTGCATTTGTGGTGGAAGGGTTGTGGGGGGCTCTGGGCATAGTGGATCCACGGGGCGCTGGGCAGGGGAGTTGTGTAGCGCAGCATGGGCCCACCCTCAACCGGAAGTGGCACGCTAGTAGCACAGGGCCAGACGGACCAGTGTGCCTCTGGCTCGGTCGGGGCTGTGCACCTGTGTCTGTCTGTCTCTTCTCCCCTCCCCTCGACCAGTGTGTCCTGATATTTCACTCTTGCGATCTGGTCACCCTAGCTATCAGGACCCATGGAGAGGCTGTTAATGAGACACAGGTGGGCTGGACTAGTTCCCTCTTAAATGGCCCCGCTTACCCTGTGACGCTGGGTGAACATAAATGCCTTTCCTTGCCTTAATCAGCTTGTCTTCTATTTCATATATTTCTTCTCCATTATAGAAGCTTCATGACCTCTTATTTACTCATCTTTAGCACTTGGACTTTGGATTTTTGTTCTTACTTGCTCTGTTGCCATTGACTGGGTGTCCCACCTTCATCCTGGCCTTCTCCTACCACCTGCAACCTTTCAGCTCAATCTCTCTCTTCCTGTCCAATGTGCTTCTTGCGTTCCACCCTCTCACTCTTTCCCTCAGTTTTCCTCATCCTGTACCCATTCCTCTCTCGTTAACACAACTTTCCTCCATTCCTTCCCCTACTTCAGCGCCTACCAAGTAACCCAAACCAACTCAACTCAAACTAATTTTTTATAAATAAAACAAATATATAAAATATAAATAAATACAACTAACAAGATGTGCTACCTGCCACTTTGTATGTTGTAACATTTTGAAGACAAGATTCTGCCCAAATTGCCCCAGCAGGACCTATCACACTTTGGGTGCTACTATAATAAAAAATAATTTTTAATAAATGACAGTAATGCAGGCTTGACAGAAAACTCAGGTTCTCTCAGTTTCTTGATTTGCTGGCCTACAGTTGTCAAGGCTGATACAAAAGCTTGCTACCGACGTTTCAAATCAACAAGAAAACTACTCTTCCCCATAAATAACATATGCCTACCGACCAAAGAACATTTGCAGTGAGTATCTATTTTCTTTTTTGATTGTTGCCAATTTTGAATCCTTTTTTTGAGGACAGTTTAAAAAAAAAAAATTTTAGACAGCACATGATTCTTTCGGCATAACATCTCTAAAATACAGCCTTTCCTGTCCATTCAAGCAACCAAAATTCTCATCTAGCTTCTCATCATCTTGCATCTCAATTACTGTCACATCCTTTTCTCAGTCCTTGATAAATGCCATCTTATCCCACTCATATCCATTCAGAATGCTGTTGCAAAGATAATTTTCCTAGACCATTGTTTTGACCATGTCATCGCTCTCTTTGAATTCCTCCACTGGTTCTCCCTTCTCTGTCATATTAAACATAAGCTCCTTGTCTTCACTTTCAATGCTCTTCACAACCTATCTCCACCCAACCTATCATCGCTCATTCATTATCGAAATGTCTATGCCCATGACCAGCCTCCATTGCCCACTTGTTAAACCTTTTGTGCTTTCTCCCATGCTGCCCCTCACACTTGGGAGGAACTCTCCGTAAACATCCACAAAGCTGGCTCATTATCTTCCTTCCAGTCCCTCCTTAAAATTCTCCTTTGCTGTGATGTCTACAAAAAACTTGACAATGATTAAGCCACTGGTGTGTTGAGACCACTGCCTATTGTACTGACCAATTCTGTCTTATTGTTTCCTGTACGCTCCAATCTGTATCCATTTTTTGTCTCTTGGGTTATACTTAAATTGTAATTTTTGTGGGGGAAGGGATCATATTTCTGTTCTGTTTGTACAGCACATAGCACAATGGGGTCCTGTGACTAGGGCTCGTAGGTGCTACGGTAATACAAGTAATTAATAATAATAATAGCTTTATGTAGTATAGGCAGAAGCAATGCACCAAAGCTAAAATAAAATAAGGCTCCAAAATAGTGCACCAAAGCAGAAGGTCCAAATAACAGCTTTTCAGAATTATTCTATGATAGACATGCAGTAGTAAACTGAAGAAATCCTTAGATGTGAGAATCAAGCATTTCCATCTAAGCTATCCCAAGCAACATGAATGCTATGATTTGCTGGACAAGTGCATAAAAAGTAAACAGTATAAAAATACTAACAAAAATAAAACCACAAACATTCCTGGAAGCAATGTTTATTCCCTGCAGTCACACACACTTTTTGGCTTGTCATCATCAACTGCTGATGTTGCTGATGCTTGCCTGAAGAAAACTGAGCAGCTTTGTTTGACTGCCTCAGAGCACTTGGTCATGTCATTGAGACAATATAATATTGTGTACCAAGCATTCTCAAAAACATTTAGCCAACCCAAGCATACTAAACCTAGGTATTTCTTAATGCAACCATCACTGTGGTATCTGAACTCTGGATCTGGGGACATAATCACAATCTAAAAATCAAACAACTAGAAATGAATGGAGGATACCTGCCCACAACTCACAATGCAGGTGATTGAAGGCTAATCTCAAGTGTGCTGCTCATGTGTGGCCCTTGAAGTGACCAGGAAGAAAACATAAAATATCACTAATAAAGTTTGCAGATGACACAAAAATTGGGGAAGTGGTAAATAATGAAGATGACCGGTCATTGATTCAGAGCAATCTGGATCACTTGTTAAACAGGACTCAAGCGAATATGTTTTTTAATACGGCTAAATGTAAATGTATACATCTAGGAACAAAGAATGTAGGGCATTATTACAGGATGGGGGACTCTATCCTGGAAGCAGTGACTCTGAAAAAGATTTGGGGGTTTTGGTGGATGAACAGCTGAACATGAGCTCACAGTGTGACACTGGCCAAAAGAGCTAATGCGATCCTGGGATGTGTAAATGGGAATCTTGAGTAGGAGTAGAGAGATTATTTTACCTCTGTATTTGACACCAGTGTGACCGCTGTTGGAATACGTTTCTGATGCCCACAATTCAAGAAGGATGTTAATAAATTGGAGAAGGTTCAGAGAAGAGCCACAAGAATGATTAAAGGATTTGAAAAAATGCCTTATAGTGATAGACTCTAGGAGCTCAATATGTTTAGTTTAACAAAGAAGATTAAAGGATTATTTTATTACACTCTATAAGCATCTACCTACGAACAAATATTTAATGATGGAACATGATCTAATGGCTGGAAGTTGAAGCTAAACAAAATCAGGCTGGAAATAAGGTGTAAATTTTGAACAGGGTAATTAACCAGTGGAATAATTTTACCAAGGGTCGTGGTGGATTCTCCATCATTGGGAATTTCAAAATCAAGATTGGATGTTTTTCTAACAGATATGCTCTGGGAATTATTTTGGCAACGTTCTATGGCCTGTGTTAGTAGGAGGTCAGACTAGATGATCACGTTGGTCCCTCTGGCCTTGGAATCTGAATCTGTGAAAACAGCTGTAATCAAGAGGGTTAAATAGTAATGTTCTCAAAGGTACTTGCATTCATGCCTCTTAGTTCACTCTGTTTACTGATACTAATGGCAGTTAAGGCTGTATTTACTGTCCATTAGAATTATGATGTACTTGGACTGCTTCAATATTTTGGTGATGTACCTGTGGTAAACAATAGTTTAGTCTCTTGAAGGCTGTAATACTTTGGTCTAATTATGGTTGTTGGGCTTGGTGTGGAGATGGCTGTGTGGTGTTTAGTGGCCTGTGATATACAGGAAGTCAGATTAGATGATCTGGTCCCTCTGGCCTTAAACTCTGTATAACCATTGGTATAGTGTTATGGGCCACATCTCCAGATAGGGGGAAAAAACAGTATATAGTGAGCAACTGTTGAACCCTTCTAAATAAAAGTGTTGCACAAGGCAAAGGAAAATCAGTATAATTTGTTTTCAGAACTGACATTTTCAGAAATGTTATTTATAAAATCAGAGGGGTCCCAAAGTGAGTTTTGTAGTTGAATCTCTGAATTAAAAAAAAACATTTCAGTATTGACTCTGTATATTTAATAGTTTAGGAGAAAACATCTTGATATCTTGATTAATAAGAGAAAATAGCAGTTCTTCCCAACTGCTTGCAAAAATATTGATGCTTAGTAGTACTCTTTGAATTTAAAATTTCAGGCTAGTCATCTTCCAGTAGTGGAAAGATGAAATTTCAAGATATTATGAAGCACTGATACCACAAAACAATTAAGTAGGGCTGTCAAATGATTAAAAAAATTAATCATGATTAATTGTGTGAATAAAAAAATTAATCACATGATTAATTGCACTGTTAAATAATAGAATACCATTTATTTAAATAGTTTTGGATATTTTCTACATTTTCAAATATATTGATTTCAATTACAACACAATACAAAAATAGTATTTTTCAATTCACCTAATACAAGTACTGTAGCACAATCTCTTTATCATGAAAATTGAAGTTAAAAATGTAGAATTATGTACAAAAAAACTTGCATTCATAAATAAAACAATGTAAAACTTTAGAGCCTACAAGTCCACTCAATCCAACTTCTTGTTCAGCCAATCACTCAGACAAGGAAGTTTGTTTACATTTGCAGGAGATAATGCTGCCTGCTTCTTGTTTACAATATCACCTGAAAGTGAGAACAGGCGTTCGCATGGCACTGTTGTAGCCGGCATTGCAAGATATTTATGTGCCAGACACACTAAAGACTCGTGTCCCTTGATGCTTCTGTGACGAAGTGGGAATGTTCTTAATGTTTTCTCTAAATACTGTGTGGGTGCCTCAGTTTCCCCTAGGCATTTCTTAAGTATCTAGGTGGTGGGATAAGGGTGTGCGATTGTTGCAGAGCCCTAGAGGGCAGGGGTGTGCAAGGGTCTGCACAGAGAATGGCCGACATCCTGTCTCCTGGCAACTGATAGCCTGGGCCCCTCCCCTGCAAAGGTGCCAACTGAAGGTGTTAGAGAACAAAGAGATCAGGTGACCTCCTGGCCCGGGAAAGAGACAAAGGGAGAGGAAGGGCTGGAGAGTTTCAGTTTGGAGCTGGCTGGGAAAATGGAGGGGAGGCCAGACAGACCTCCTGGCCCCCCAAGATGGACCTGACTGAGGGGGTCCTGTTGTCTGTACCTGCAAGACCTGTCTTGGACTGTGTTCCTGTCGTCTAAATAAACCACCTGTTTTACTGGCTGGCTGAGAGTCATGGTGAATCGCAGGAAGCTGGGGGTGCAGGGCCTTGTCTCCCCCAACTCCATGACGGCTTCAACCACCATTCCAGAGGACATGCATCCATGCTGATGATGGGTTCTGCTTGATAACCATCCAAAGCAGTGCAGACTGATGCATGTTCATTTTCATCATCTGAGTCAGATGCCACCAGCAGAAGGTTGATTTTCTTTTTTGGTGGTTTGGGTTCTGTAGTTTCTGCAGCGGAGTGTTGCTCTTTTAAGACTTCTGAAAGCATGCTCCACACCTCGTCCCTCTCAGATTTTGGAGGGCACTTCAGATTCTTAAATCTTGGGTCGAGTGATGTAGCTATCTTTAGAAATCTCACATTGGTACCTTCTTTGCATTTTGTCAAATCTGCAGTGAAAGTGTTCTTAAACGGAAGAACATGTGCTGGGTCATCATCTGAGACTGCTATAACATGAAATATATGGCAGAATGTGGGTAACACAGAGAAGGAGACATACAATCCTCCTCCAAGGAGTTCAGCCACGAATTTAATTAATGCATTATTTTTTTAACGAGCATCATCAGCATGGAAGCATATTCTCTGGAATGGTGGACGAAGCATAAAGGGGCATATGAATGTTTAGCATATTTGGCATGTAAATACCTTGCGATGCCGGCTACAAAACTGCCATGCGAACACCTGTTCTCACTTTCAGGTGACATTTTAAATAAGAAGCAGGCAGCATTATCTCCCATAAATATAAACAAATTTGTTTGTTTTAGCGATTGGCTGAACAAAAAGTACGACTGAGTGAACGTGTAGGCTCAAGTTTTACATTGTTTTGTTTTTAAGTGCAGTTATGTAACAAAAAAAAAATCTACTTTTGTAAGTTGCACTTCCATCATAAAGAGATTCACCTCATACAGTAGTTGTATGAGGTGACTTGAAAAATACTATTTCTTTTGCTTGCCATTTTTATAATGCAAATATTTGTAATAAAAATAACAATATAAAGTGAGCACTGTCTACTTTGTATAGTGCGTGGTAATTGAAATCAATATATTTGAAAATGTAGAAAAACATCCAAAAATATTTAGCAAATTTCAATTGGTATTCTATTGTTTTAACAGTGTGAATAAAACTGCGATTAATCGCGGTTCATTTTTTTTAGTTAATCGTATGAGTTAACTACGATTAATCAACAGCCCTACAATTAAGTATAAAAACATTTTGAAAAGATTTTGAAAGATTATGAAAATCATTGTCTATACAATGTCAGTTAGCTTTTTAGGTGGTTTTTTTGGCGGTTGAGAACGGTTCAATAGCATGCAAAAAACATTGAAGTCTCTTTACCCACAGCCATAACTGTTACTGTGGAAATCTATTGGTGAAATTCTGTTAAAATACTGTTAAAAGACAGGGAACAAAGGGTAGGAATAAATGGTAAATTTTCAGAATGGAGAGGGGTAACTAGTGGTGTCCCCCATGGGTCAATCCTATTCAACTTATTCATAAATGATCTGGAGAAAGGGGTAAACAGTGAGGTGACAAAGTTTGCAGACGATACTAAACTGCTCAAGATAGTTAAGACCAAAGCAGACTGTGAAGAACTTCAAAAAGATCTCACAAAACTAAGTGATTGGGCAACAAAATGGCAAATGAAATTTAATGTGGATAAATGTAAAGTAATGCACATTGGAAAAAATAACCCCAACCATACATACAATATGATGGAGGCTAATTTAGCTACAACTAATAAGGAAAGAGATCTTGGAGTCATCATGGATAGTTCTCCGAAGATGTCCACGCAGTGTGCAGCGGCAGTCAAAAAAGCAAACAGGATGTTAGGAATCATTCAAAAAGGGATAGAGAATAAGACGGAGAATATCTTATTGCCCTTATATAAATCCATGGTACGCCCACATCTTGAATACTGCATACAGATGTGGTCTCCTCATCTCAAAAAAGATATACTGGCATTAGAAAAGGTTCAGAGAAGGGCAACTAAAATGATTAGGGGTTTGGAACGGGTCCCATATGAGGAGAGATTAAAGAGGCTAGGACTTTTCAACTTGGAAAAGAGGAGACTAAGAGGGGATATGATAGAGGTATATAAAATCATGAGTGGTGTGGAGAAAGTGAATAAGGAAAAGTTATTTACTTGGTCCCATAATATAAGAAGTAGGGGCCACCAAATGAAATTAATGAGCAGCAGGTTTAAAACAAATAAAAGGAAGTTCTTCTTCACACAGCGCACAGTCAACCTGTGGAACTCCTTGCTTGAGGAGGTTGTGAAGGCTAGGACTATAACAGGGTTTAAAGGAGAACTAGATAAATTCATGGAGGTTAAGTCCATTAATGGTTATTAGCCAGGATGGGTAAGGAATAGTGTCCCTAGCCTCTGTTTGTCAGAGGGTGGAGATGGCCGGCAGGAGAGAGATCACTTGATCATTACCTGTTAGGTTCACTCCCTCTGGGGCACCTGGCATTGGCCACTGTCGGTAGACAGGATATTGGTCTTGATGGGCCTTTGGTCTGACCCAGTATGGCCATTCTTATGTTCTTAAGAGCATGTATATAATTTAACAAGACAGAGTATTTCTCACATGCTGCCCACAATATTTCTACAGCTGCTTAAAACACAAATTTTCACTTCAGAATTAAAACCTTTTAACGTTGATATTTTTGTTTTATTGAAGGCAAAGCTTTGCCATTTTCGCAAAAATAAATAAATTTTTAATTACATAAAGAAGGTTCCTCAGGGGAAAAATCAAAACTTTTCCCTTTTGAATTTTGTCCAGGATGAAATGTTACCAATAATAATTGTTTACCTGGTTACTGAGAGGGAGTGTATCTGGAAGATGTCTAGGTTCCTGTATGAAGAGCAGAAATGTGAGTTCAGGGTGTATAACACACAACTACTATAAACTAGGATGAAAACAAGATAGGTAAGTTTTATAGTATCATCATAGTCCAGAACAGAAGTTGTATATTTTTAACAGTTTGATGCACAGAAGTTTTCATTGGTTTACATGATAATTCTTTAATATATGAAGTCAGAAAGGAAAATATTGAATTTTTTTTAAAATAAGTTTTCAAATCTCATGAAGAAAAGCTCCTTTTTGATGGACATAACATGAACACGGCAAATGTCATCTGTGAAGGAGGCTTTTCTTTCTAGAGCTGAGGGGATCTCTTTTTTGGTAAAAGAAACCTTTTGGTGTGTGTCTCCTTTTTTATGAAAAATACATTAAATTAAAATTAAAATATTGGTGATTACCAGTTCACATAATTGCTTACACAGGTACAGATTGATGGTCTATCAACTATTACTTTGAAATGCCATAGATCTTCATAGCCACTATAGTATTCCAAATAGAACTTCTACATTCTATATTAGTGGAATACTCTGGCATTTAAATTATATTTGACATCAGTTTTAATATGTTTTATGTTAATTGTTGCTTCACAAAGAAGAAAATAGGCTACTTTAATTGCATTTTAGTACTTGTTTCCATTTTCAAAATAATGAGGCCTCCAAAATTGACTACAGTAACTCCTCACTTAACGTTGTAGTTATGTTCCAGAAAAATGCGACTTTAAGCGGAACGATGTTAAGTGAATCCAATTTCCCCATAAGAATGAATGTAAATGGGGGGGTTAGGTTCCAGGGAATTTTTTTTTTTTGCCAGACAAAAGGCATTATATACATTTTTAAACAAGCAATTTAATACAGGAATAACTTTTAAAAGAATTTTAAAGAAACAATTTAATACTACAATCATCATTGCTGAGTATGAAGCTTGGTTGAGGTGGTGGAGTCAGAGAGTGGAAGAGGGTGGATTGTTCGGCTGCTCCTCTTGCTGTTCTTGCTGAACTTTCTGAACTCGAAAAAACACATCTAGAGATTGTTGTTTTGCTTTCCTTTTTTTTTTTCTTGGTAAATTTCTTTATAGCAAGTCATTAGATGACCAACTCCACTAATCACTTTGGAGCTGCATTCCCTGTCAGGATCGTCATCACTCAGGATTTGCAAGCCAGCCTTAACCCACGTCTTCTCCCCCTTCCTCCTCCTCCCCCTTTACTCCACACGCCACATCCTTGCTCCTTCCCCCTCCCTCCCCTGCCTCCTGCCCTTGGCAATCAGCTGGTTTGCGGCGTTCAGGGGGGAGGGGGGAAGAGCGAGGACGAGGCTGCTGCAAGCTCCCTCCGTCCTGAGTCCTGGTCTGTCCCCCCTGCTCTATGGAAGATGGGGTAAGCAGGGTGCAGGAGCAGGGGGGAGGGGGACACCCTGATATTAGCCCCCCTCTTCCTTCCCTCCCCCCCCCGCACAGCAAGCAGGAGTCTCGGGGAGCAGCTCCAAGGCAGAGGGCAGGAGCAGCACATGGCAGTGGGGGGAGGGACACAGCTGAACTGCAGGCAGCTGCTGCACAGGGAACTTAGGGGAGCGGGGAGCTGATAGGGGGCTGCCGGTCCACCCTGGTTCCAAGCCCCCACCAGCTACCTCCAATGCGCTGCTCTTCCTGCAAGCAGTAGACAAAGCAGGCGGCTGCCAAACGACGTTAGAAGGGAGCATTACACAACTTTAAACGAGCATGTTCCCTAATTGATCAGCAACGAAACAACGTTAACCGGGACCACTTTAAGTGAGGTTACTGTAATCTCTTCATAGTGAATGAATTTTTCCAGAGAAATTCATTAGTAACATCTTGTTATGACTAATGCATGTAGGTACAAGTTATTTGTTAGATTAAAAATGTCTAATTGTATTTGAATTACCCTATAAAGAAATTTTTCCAAGAACAGACTTATAGTGTAAACCTTTAGGAAGTTTTCTGTTACTAAAGTATTGTGCAGGGAGGAAGTGTATTGCAAATTAGCTTCTTACAGCACCCAAAGTCCATGGAATTCAGTGGTTCAGAAGCAAGAATCAGTAGCTGGCCAGAAAAAAAAACACCTTAAATTTAATCAAATATATAGCATAGAGAGACAAACCAAACACTTACTTTGTCTCAACACAAACTACAGCGAGTACTGAAGAATTAGTTACTTCATCTCACTGAAATCCATGAGATTCCACTAAATTATACAGGTATGTTGGAGCACAGTTTTCACATTAGGAAGTTAATTTCAGTCTTCAACATGGGTCCAGATATCAAACATGAGTTCCTAAAGTTAAGGATTTAAATCTGAATTTAGGTACTTAAATGGGCATGCAGTCCTGTGTAATCAGAGAGTTACATGTGTTTTTTAAGAAATAGCTCTGACAATAAAATGTTCAGTTTTTCTTTTCTATAGTTTAGATTATCCCAATCTAGATTCCCTGTATACTCTCAAGACTTCATTCTAAGTGGGTGTGTGTAATATATAATGTATGCTGTGTATGCATATATCCATGTTCTCAGATATCCTGTTAATTCTATTCATGTTTGAAATTTGCTATAGGAAAACTTCTAGGGGCTGCTTTGGAATTATTCAGGTAGTTCCCTAGGGTCAGAAAGTGAACTCTTTTGTACATTTTGTAGGGGATTACTGACTTCCCAATATGCAGTCTTAAAATATTATTTCTATTTCTTCTGCACACACAGAATTGTTGAAAATGACTTAACATTTGTGTTTCTTTTTGATATCCTTTTGACCACCTTGGGACAAAAATATTGTACTCTTAAAATTGATTAGGTGAAAAGATCTCTTCTAAAATCAGCTCTCTGTGTGTATGCAGAGGTGTAAGTATGTACTTGAGTGACAAAAACAAGGCTTAACTGCTGTTTAGTGCTGTTAACCTGGCACAACCAACACAGCTGACAGAGAATGAGAAGAGTTCATGAAGTTCCAATCAGTTCCAGCTATGTAATTCCTTGGAAGGCAGTGGGGTTGCACAGCTATAATAAAGGACATAATATGGTCTTCAGAACCTTTATTATTGGTGATGGTGCATTAAAATTACAGAAACTAGCATGACTCCCAGATCCCACACTGAGATTGCAGGGTTGGTAGTCAGAATAACAAAGAACAATTGCTATTTCTAGCACTTCAGAATAAAAGTGCACTTTAAGTTAGAGGTACTGCTAACCAGTCCAAGTTCCCAGTTACTTATCAAAGTACAGGGGATGTAAGTACTCTGATGATAGTGCATTCATACCCCTTATACAGCTCACCACATCCATCTGGCAGTAATGGATACCCTGTTCTTTCAGGTGAGAGTAGCTGCTAATATACTTGTGTGCGGCATTTCATCTTGCTGTCTAGCCACCCACATCATGTGTACCATTTTGTCCCCCTCTTCTTCCAAAGACAGAATTTAAATCAGCTTAAAATTAATAAAAGATTGCATCCTGAGAGTATATTTGGGCAATTTAGTTTCCACTGGTAATTTTTCTTCTAACATTCTAAAGCTAACTGAAAAATGCAGGCCAGACTACCTTGCTTCAGGCACTGGCTACATAGGGGCGGTGTAAAGGTGCCTCTTGGAGCACAGCCAGATATATGGATGAGCTCCCACTATGTGTGGGCAACTCTGACCCTCCTCGCTCCCTTTGGATAGTCTAGTGTCACTGGTGGTGATAGAGACTTTCACAGATCTTGCTCTCACTGTGTACAAGGTATAAGAGGGATACAATCTTGCTGTCAGCTATTTTATGTCTGATTTTGCTCTCCGCAATTATTAGAGATAAGTCTATGTTGTAAGTAATTTATACTGTATATCAGTTCAAATATTTGCTTCT
The DNA here is from genome assembly GCA_003942145.1 of Platysternon megacephalum. Taxonomy (NCBI): domain Eukaryota; kingdom Metazoa; phylum Chordata; order Testudines; family Platysternidae; genus Platysternon; species Platysternon megacephalum. The sequence goes on along the minus strand of QXTE01000238.1, from coordinate 22,386 downwards.
TTTGCTTTTGATGCACGATTGTTAGGGCCCTACCAAATTCACAATATATCTTGTTAAATTTCACAGTCCTAGTATTTTAAAAATATTGAATTTCATGGTTTCAGATATTTAAATCTTAAATTTCACAATGTTGTAACAAAATATAAACATATAAAACCCTTAAGTCAGTATTTCTCAAACTGGGGGTCCCAACCCAAAAGAGGGTTGTAAGGCTATTGTAGGTGGTATTGCCACCCTTATTTCTGTGCTGCCTTCAGAGCTGAGCAGCCGGAGAGTGGCGGCTGCTGGCCAGGCACACAGCTCTAAAGGCAGCGACACCACCACCAGCAACGCAGAGTAAGGGTGGTAGTACCATACCATGCCACCTTTACTTCTGCGCTGCTGCTGGCAGCGGTACAGAGCTTGACGCCTGACCTACAGCTGCCGCTCTCCGGCTGCCCAGCTCTAAAGGCAGCACAGAAGTGAGGGTGGCAATACTGTGACCCCCCTACAATAGCCTTACAACACCCTTTTGGCACAGGACCTCCAGTTTGAGTATAGGGTAAAAGTACACACAAGTACAGATTTTACAGGGGAGACCAGATTTCATGGTTCATGACGTGTTTTTCACGGCCGTGAATTTTGTAGGGCCCTACCATAGTGCATATTTCTATCTTACACTCAGGCATGTCATTACACACACTAATATGAGCTGGGCAAACTTTTTGGCCCGAGCGCCACATCCGGGAATAGAAATTGTATAGTGGGCCATGAATGCTCACAAAATGGGGGTTGAGGTGTGGGGGGTGGGGTGGGGCTGGAGATGAGGAGTTTGGGGTGTAGGAGGCTCTGGGCTGGGACTGGGGTTCAGAGGGTGGGAGGGGGATCAGGGCTGGGGCAGGGGGTTGGGGCATGGGGAGAGGCTCAGGGGGTGCAGGCTCTGAGCGGCGCTTACCTTAAGCGGCTCCCAGAAGAAGTGGCATGTCCCTTCTCTGGCTCCTATGCAGAGGCGCGGCCAGGCGGCCCTGCATGCTGCCCTATCCACAGGCACTGCCCCTGCAGCTCCCATTGGAGCACATAGGAGCCGGAGTGGGGCGATGCCACGGCTTCTGGGAGCCACACGGTGCAGCCTCTGACCTAGTGCCCTGGCCGGAGCGGGGCCGAGCTGCGTGGTGCGGCCCGCAGCTGGAGCACTGGAGCAGGGCCAAGCCGCGTGGTGCGGCTCGCGGGCCGGCTTAAAGCGGCTCCGGCTTGCAGGCCGTAGTTTGCCCACCCCTGCTCTAATACATCACAGTAATTAACAGGAAATGGCTCACGTTATTTGAGTGTCGAAGTAGTTAGCACTGTACAGAACATGGAGTGGACAAATATCCTATTTTGAGGCTGCCTCCTTTTTGGTCCCCATCTTTCCACTCATCCCAAGAGTTTTGAGAAGACTAAAGACAGTAAGGCTGGTCTTAGGGGCTTCCAATTGGACTGACATGATGGCATTGAGCAGGGTCTTGCCCCACCTTCTGGAACTGTTTTCTCAAAGACCAGTTTATAACATCACTCTAGAAAAAGCTACAGCTAAAAACTTGGTTTGTGAGAGGGGAACTTTGAAATGTCTGGAACTGTCTTCCAAGTTGAGATGAAAAAGCTGTCTCCAAGATCTGCTATTTCATGGGTTCTCAACCTTTTTCTTTTTGAGGCCCCTCACAATATGCTATAAAAACTCCAGGGCCCAGCAAGGGAGGGGGGGACTCGGGGCTCCGGGCTAGGGGAGCGGGGGGTTGACCCTTGGGCATAGGTGTAGTTTGACCTCTATTTTGGGTGGGCCAGGGCAGGCAGGGCTCGAGCCAGCTCCCCACGTTGGGGTACGGGGAGGGAGCACCACCTCCACCCCTTGACTCACTTCAGCAGGCCACCCAGCCTGCCTGGGATGGCGGGGAGGGCGCAACCAAAAATTATAACTCAAAGGTGTGGGGCTCAGCTCAAAGAGTTTGAAAACTGCTCAGGGTGCAGGCAGGGGGTAGCTGGGGGCTGTGTGCAGGCAGGGGAGTAGCTCAGGGTGCAGGGAGGGCTCCCCTGTTGTCCCTGTTCCCCAAGGGCTCTGCCACCCACAGAGCCGGCCCCCTGCCCAGGCGGCTCTTACCGGCTGCGTGAGCAAAGGGGGCTGGGAGCTGAGGAGCAGCTTCAACCCCCCTGCAGCAGCAGGAGACAAGGGAACACTGCGGCTGCCTCCTCCATGGCACCAGCCAGAGCAGCAGCTACCCCAAGCTGCCTGGCTCTGGCATCCTGCCTCCGACCTGGCCAGAGGGCGGGGAGTGAAGGAGATGATGGGTGTGTATGTAGAGCTGCCCTGGGACTACCCTGCTCTTGCACTGTAGTTTTGGGGAAGGGGGTAACACCCCTGGAACCCCGAACTCTACCCATGGGCTCAGGGCTTCTGCCCATGGGCTCAGGGCTTCTGCCCATGGGGAGCACCGGGGCTCCAGAATTCATCCCTGCTGCTCCCAGCTTCAACCCTGCAGAGGGCGCCAGGGATCAGGGCTTTGGCCCCGCAGGAGGTGCTGGGGCTCGAGCTCTGGGTTTTAGCCGCAGGGCACTGCGACCTCCCTGAAAGAGTTTGCAGACCCCCTGTTGAGAACTGCTGTGTTATTTCACGGTGGGTATTTTTTCAGGCAGTAAAAGGCTAGGATTTAGAAGGCCAAAATCAAGACCTGGGAGACAGGGAGAAACTTTTTTTCTATTTGGTTTAGATAAGGATCTCCCTCTTACAATGCTGAGAAGGCAGGGTTCAGCAAAAGACACTGTTAAGGGACACATTAAGAGGGTACTCAATGGATTCCAGCCCCATAGGCCTGGTCTACCCTGGTGCATCTATTGTGTATGGACTTTTATATCGTTTTTTGTTGGTGCAAGGTAAACTGATATAACCAGTTTAAAACAGACGGACATAAAATAATCCACATGCAAAGCTGCACCAGTTTTAACTGATTTAAATTAAACAGGTGCAACTTCTTTGTGTGGGCAAGACTTTTAATAACAAGAGTAAGAGTTCAGAGGAGGAGGAGGAGTAGAAAGATTTCAGGGTAGTAGAACAGATTTTGGTGAAACCTAGATCAGTTATCCCTAAATGTGGTTCCTAGCCCTTGGAGCTCATATTTTTACTTTTGGCTGTTGCTAAAAGTAGCCCTTCTGGTGGCTTGTACTTCTGTGCAGTGTGTGTCGGAGCTAGTGGACCTCCTTTGCTGATTTCCCTTTTTTGTTTCCACAATAATAAAGTTTCTTCTTTATCCCAAAGATTAATTCAACTTTCCTTAGGAGTGTGAACATTAATTTTCCTTCAGTTTGTGCTCTGTTGGCCTCCATGTTCTCTGTGTGGTGTTGAGCCTTGAAGATTTACTTATAAAAGGTAAATAATTCAGGATCTCAGACTGTTTGTCCTACACTCTGGCCTCAAAAGGAACAGTCTGCTCTGTGTTTGGTCATAGCTAAGCAGATTTAAATATATTAAGGAAGCATGGGAAGTAGTAGAGGGCCTCCCATAGCTATTAGCGCTTACTCCTCTTATAACATGGCCTGCTCCTAGGTGGAGAGAGAATCAGCCTCTGAGGAAGTCTTTCAAGCAGTCTTTTGGTACGATTCAAACATACGTTAACATGCCATTTTGTCACAGCTTCTGGTCATCTAGTTTTTAGGGATAGTGTCCACAGTACTGTAATCCAGGGATCCTCCAGCTAGTTCCTCCAGATAAAACCTGTCCAATCAGGGTATTAAGGTGCTGTTAGATTATTGGAGCTCACTCTCCTCACTATCCCATCCCCTGGCAAAAAATGGAATTTTGGTTCTTTGCTTGTAAATTGGATTTCTGCGAGAGGCTCGAACAATGCAGAATTATTGTTTTACGTTATGGGTTGTAATTTGATTCCTGCTAGGGAAGTTAATGAGGGCTGGTCGCTAGCTGAGGAGATAGAGCCATCAAAAGTCTTCTGTTGGCTGATTGGTAGAGTTGTTTGATTAAGATGTATGGTTGCACAGCGCCATCCTGATAGGACTATAGATGTTTTGGTGCTATGATTATGTAAATATTTACTACTACTAAGCAAATCAAATACCCAGTTTCTGATTTGGAGTTCCTTGCAGAAATGCAATTTGCAAGTAGGACCAAAAGTCCACTGTTTAGCTAATATATTAGAAAAAACTCTACGAACAAGTCATCTATAGTGGGAACAAAACCAAACCATTATTGGCAAGGTCTTTGTTGGCTTGGATTAATTTCTGAACAAATTTTAGTTGAGTAAACAGGATTTCTCTGGGCTTGGCAGAATGTTCAGTTTTATACCTCATTTTAGTGATTGGTGCTTTTTCCATTTAATTGTCTTAATTCTTTCTATTGTCAGTGTTCTTGTCCCCTGTGGATTTGCTGTTTCCATTATGCAACAAAAAATGTGCAAGAACACCAATTTTGTGAAACTCTTTGTGATTTAAGACCCTGTGCATGCACAAAGTATCACTATGTATTTATTAAGATCCATATTCCTCTGCCTTTGCAAGCACAAACCAAAAATAGCTGTATGTATATGCTTCATAAATGGCTCTCATAAACAGATTCTCATTGTTTCTTTACTCACCCATTTCCTATTCGTTTAGTAAGCATACTCAAAAGGAACTTTCTGGAAATGTCTAAACTCAGTTAACAGCATCAATAGACTCTTTTTCTACTTGATGATTGGGAGCTTGATGATGAAAACGTAATTCTTGGTGAAGACTTTCTAGCTGTGGGTTGCAAATTAATTTTGTTTAGTAACATTGTCTCTGACAGTATGGAACAGTTGGGACAAGATGTTAGTGCTGGGTCATTTTCTTGATAATTGATCTGGTCAGTTTTGTGTTGCTTCAGGACTTGCAAGTTCTGTAGAGACGTGCATTATAAGGGCCACATTATACAACAGCTTTGAGAGAGGTTCCATAATAAGGGATCTGACTGGTTTAGTTTAACCTAAAAAGAAATCTTGTTTTATATGGTAAATTGTTGCATTCTTGCCTTATAATGTAGACAGATTGCATGCATAATTTGAAAGAGTACTGAAAAGCAGTTTAAGAATATTTTCCTTGTAATGTTTTTAGAAAAATGGCTCTCTTTGGAAAGTATTTAGTATTTCTTTTGTGTACTGCTAAAGGAAACATTTGCTGAAGAGGAGGCCATTAGTTTCTTTTCATCATTGCTCTATTCCTCATTTTTAGATCCATTCTTTTATCACACATTGAGAGAGACACCCTTTCAATCATAATCTTCTCCACTTTTGAACTGTAATTTAATGTTTTTCTTTTGGCCACCATGCTCATATCAGATAGTCTTTCAGTGCAATACAGAACTATCCTACTTGGTTTCTCGCACAGCATGAAAGGTGCATTTTCTGTTTCAGCAACCAGACACAAAGGGAAGGAACAGCTCAATAAAGACTACTTTGGATTTTTAGTTCCTTTACTATGTGAGAGAATGTTTTAATTGGGAGATCTTCATGTTGCTCCAGGAATATTGAGGGAGAGGGAAGAGAGATTTAAACAGGAAAGTTTACTAAAATGGACTGAAGTTTAGCAGAGGAAATAAAATTTATAAAGCCTTTATTATGGGCGGCGGGTGAAGCTTCCCCTTGGGGACGCTAGCCCCTTGCCCAGCCTCTTCCAGTTGAGGCCTGATCTCTTCCGACGAGGCCATGTCCTCACTTGCTGCTCTCAGCCCCCTCGTGGCCCTGGCTGGGGTGGGGTGTAGTGGGGCTGAGAGCTTGGTCGGGGCTCCGAACCCAGAAGCCCTCCCCCCTGCCTGGGGGCCACAGTGGTGGCACGCCGAGCCTGGAGCCCCTCCCCCATTCTGCCCCTTCTGCCTGCGGCTCCACCCATGGCCCCACCCCATTCTGCCCCTTCCCTGCATTGTTCTGTCCATTCCCCCTCAGCTCCGCCCCGTTCTGCCCCCAAGCAGCCTCTTCCCCTGAGGCCCTGCCCTCGTTTGCTCCTTTCCACTGCCATTCCCCCCCCCCATGTTGCCACCCCGAGACTGGAAAAGCTTGGCCGTGGCAGGGAGCAAGATTTTTCTGGTGGCCCCAAATTGGCTGGGACCTCTGGACATGGGTCCGTGCAGTAATCCACTACTGCCTCCTAACCCCCCTCTCCACTCCTGTGGCACGAGGTTTGGGAAGGCTTAGCCTCTTCATGCCTCCATTACGTGCACTCATGGCCTTTATGTACATTTTCATATCCAATACAAATAATTGAATATTGGGCTCAAAACCCCCAGATGAGCATTACTGTGACTGTCTAACTCCCTGTACAAAGACCTAACCTGAACTAGTACCACATTTTTATGTAATGCCTTGTAAGGAAATAATGTGTGAATAGTGATGAGACTTACCATGCAAATCTCTTTCTACGCATTTTCTGCCGTCAGCTGAAGGAGCAAGAAGCTATAGAAGGAAAACCTGAGCTGTTCTGCAAGTGCTGCTACTAATATTGAGCCATTGTGTTTTTTCCCTCATGTGTTTCCAGAATCTTTTAGGCACAAGTGTTTCTACAGCTACCACCACACCTGAGCACTATATGTACACCTCTACCCCGATATAACATGAATTCGGATATAACGCGGTAAAGCAGTGCTCCGGGGGGGCAGGGCGGGGCTGCGCACTCGGCGGATCAAAGCAAGTTCGATATAACGCGGTTTCACCTATAACGCAGTAAGATTTTTTGGCTCCCGAGGACAGCGTTATATCGGGGTAGAGGTGTATTGTGTTGCTCAGTGAGTTACAGAAAATTCTCATTTTCTGTAATTCACATCATTTTATTTCCTGTCCAAAATGGAGGATACATTGTTCTAAATATATTATGTATGTATTTTATTGGGAAGTGTGGATAGATGCTATCCTGCCCTTGAAAACATAAAAAGTACTTATCAGGTAATCCTTCTAGGAATACTCAATTCCTGTCCGAACAGCATTTGGGCCCCAGTTCAGGAAAGGAGCTTTGTTCAGTAACATGCTTATGCCCCATTGAAGTCAATGAGACTTAGGTTTGTGTGCAAGTGTTTTCCTGAATTAGAGCCTTGATGTTTGCTGCTAAATGACTTGTGGGAAAACAATGACAATGAATGCTTAATAAAAGAGGGCATGCAATACTGTCCCTGAAAATGGTGCATGTGCATTAAATGTTAAGAGATTATATTTCCATGCCTACAAGTGAGTTTGAATATACTGGTGTATAAATATGCTGATAAATACCTTCCTTTTGAGAGGAATGTATTACCTGCTCACTTAGCACAGCTCCCATTAGAGTTAATGAGAGTTACTCATACATGTACAGGAAGAAATATATGCCCTTTAAAAAGATGCAGTAATGACCATGTTTTTACATAAACAATATGTGCTGCCAAACTGCAAATTTTGTGTTTTCTTTTTTAGTAAAGAAAGCTCTTTGGACAGGCTCACTTTTCTGCTTTTTCTGAATTTTCAGTGTTGTGTAGTTCCACATTTCACCTTGGTGACCCAAACAAAGTAATTAATTCTCTTATAGATCCTGGAGAGAGATTATGGCTACACAGCAGATACTGCATATCATGTTGGTAAGGTTTGTGAAGTAATCACTTCTTAAAACTAAAGCCAATGCTTGTGATAAAATAGAATTGCAGTAAATTGCAAACATGTATAAAGAATCTGGAAGGATTTGGGGATGAAAACATATGTAAACTCACTGAACTCATCAAGGGAGAATTTCACCAACTTTATGTATACTCTTAGTTACTATTCAAAACTTCAAAGATATTCCACAAGAGACTGGTAAGTGGATGGCTCTAAATCCATTGGTAGTAATAAAAAAAAATCGTAGGTAATGGAAAGATGTGTCAGGACTATCAAGGAGGAATGGGTCACAGGCTTGGTAGATACTGGTGATTATAAGAGTGATTTATAGGTCAGAAAATAAACTAGAGGAATTCAGTGAGTGAGGGAAATGATTTCTGAACTACATCAGAAAGGCTTTTAAATTATAGTAAATCAAGAGTATTGCCAGATACTTGTGTGCATGGAAGATACTAATGAGGTAACAAAAGAATATTTCCCTTTTTCTTTCTACTCTTTAATTTATTTATACATGGGAATGAGGGGAACAGATGTGCTAGAAACCTTTGTTTGGTATCCGTAAGAAAATACAATTTGTTTCCTATATTATTCATGAAATGCTTCAATGAATATTGAAGGCAAAATTCTGTAATCTGAGTCACATATGCTTATCTCTGAAATTAGATCATTGTGCTCTGAAATCTGATACCTGATGATCCTCTGGCTTCTTCCCTACTTCCAAATGTTCTAAACACCAGAGCAGCATTCTTAAATCATCTGTTAATTGTGCTCTAAATTCTACTTAGGTTCCCAATATGGTTTGGACAAAAAAGATGTTCCGAGCACTCTCCTCTACTTCAGAGATCAATTTAAAAGTATGAGCCATCAGAGAAGTGCAGGGCAGAATTTTTCCTCCATGATTTTACCTCCTTTACCTCACCAGTTTGGTGAGAAGCTGTTCTTTAGGTTCTTTTGAGATTGGATTCATGATGGGGTATTTTGGTGCAGGGCTTTATGGCAAGAGGGTATAAATCAGAGCATGTAGCCCCTTATCCTTAACCCCAGTGAACACTATTATAAGCTTCATGCACAATTTTTATACCTACTGTACGCACTGGGAAGTTGAGGTTGGTGTTCTAGAATATAGGTTCAGGTGAGGTCTGCTTTTTCAGTATAAATTGCACTTTTTTTAAGGGAAGAAAATGAGAAGTTACAGAACTTTGCTTCAGAATGGCTTTATTCTATAATTTAGGTGAAATCATTAATTCTTTGCAGCCTTCTGTGATGCAGAGCTGATAGAGAGCTGTCCAACAACATGGCGTTTTACACACATTCATATGGAGCCTTATACTCCCCTGATTTACAGTGTTCCTCCACTGGTTTCAGTAGAGTTCATTCTGATTTACTGCGTAGTGACAGGAGAATTCAGGTCCTGTGTGCAAGCACCTTTTCCCTACCTTCTGTAGAACAACATTCCACACAGTATGAAAATTCCAAGCTCATCCTCTTCATGGGCTTTCCTTTTTTTATAGGCAGGGTTGGTAGCACTAATTTTTTATTAAGGCTGCCCAGCACTTTCCATTATAAGTCCCTCTTTTATCAGTTGCTTATAACTTTACCAAAGTTTAAATGTTAGGGCTGAAATTTCCCATATTTGGTGTTTGCCTTGGTCTGGTGGTTTGTTTGTTTTTGAAATTTCAGCCATTTCTGAGAATGAGGTTAGGGGAAAGTATGTTTTGTCCTTGTTAAAGATTTCTGGTGACCTCTTTATGAAAAAACTTAGTGCCCCTGTGCTTCGCCATAGCAACTTGACATTTGGTAGGGGAGTGGCCTTTGTGCCAGGCACATGCCATTTGCTATCACTGTGAAAATCTGATCAAATTTGGCCGAGTCATTAGCCTTTGAAAAAAAAATTGAACTTTGCACATGCTCAGAGATTTGCTAGAGCTTCATAGCTTAAAACCTTGAAGATTTCATCTGCATTTAGCATGCTCCAGGCCTGTGCTGTAGGGGGCTGAGCTGGACTTTCCGTGTAACTGTAGTTCTAAGCTGCTGTGGGCCATGGAAGGTCTGGGTCCAGGCACTGGAAATGAGAGCAGGGAGTCAGTCTCACCTGTGCTTTCAGTGTCCTTACTCCCCTGTCCACTGGTGTCCAGAAAGTGTGGCGGACGAAGTTGCTTTAATTCAATGTTTCCCCTATGAAACCAACCATTCATCCCCGCTTGCTGAGAGAGTTGAGATTTGACTGGACTGGGAGGGGAAAGACACCTCTGGGGTCCTTAGTTCCAGGCCCTGTGGCTCCAGGGACCGTGCTGCCATTTACACCTGTTTCCTTTGCTGCAGTCTCCCCTCCCTTGGACTTACTTATGTGGATTTTTTATTTCTTCCTGCTAGGTTTCCACGCTGCTCTGGTTTGGGCCAACACTCTTTAATGGGCAAGGAAGGATTTTTTTCCTAATCACAAATAGGCAAGTAGTAGTGTGGAGTTTTTTTACCCTTCTCAGAGAACATGGGAGATTTGCCAATGGAAGGGGTGGATAGTGTTTCTTGCAACTGTAGAACAGGTGTCTATATCAGGTTAGTTGAGGTATTAGTTCCAGAGCTGCTGCTGCAGTCCCAGGCAGCAGCTCGGGGGCATCTGGCTGGACTCTTGCTGTGCATTAAGTGGCCAGGGGATAGCTCACTGTCTAGTGCAGAACCTATAAAACATGAGTTTATGCGTTTGTGACAAAAATTCTGCTCCCATATTGTGCATGCAATTTAAAATGGAAACAACTATTTTCCTCAGACCAGCATCCTGAAATTTCATTAGTAGTAGTATCTTTTGGCATATTTAAATAATAGAGAAGCCAGTATGAATAATTTATTTTGGTATTTTGTTTTGAAATTTCAAACTACTGAGATGAGCAAAGTCATTAGTGTTTTAAGTTACTGTTTAAAATATAGTGTATGTAAAATTCAGTAAAAAGAAAGTGGCAAAATTGAAATTCATTGTCTAAAACAGGGGTAGGCAACCTATGGCACGGGTGCCGAAGGCGGCACGCGAGCTGATTTTCAGTGGCACTCACACTGCCCGGGTCCTGGCCACCGATCTGGGGGGCTCTGCATTTTAATTTAATTTTAAATGAAGCTTCTTAAACATTTTAAAAAACCTTATTTACTTTACATACAACAATAGTTTAGTTATATATTATAGACTGATAGAAAGAGACCTTCTAAAAACGGTAAAATGTATTACTGGCACGCGAAACCTTAAATCAGAGTGAATAAATGAAGACTCGGCACACCACTTCTGAAAGGTTGCCGACCCCTGGTCTAAAATGTGAGAGCATGGGTGTGGTAGCATTTTATGGAATGTTGCTGTGAAGCAAAAGGCATGTAATAAGCCTGATTTTTGGCTGAAGTTTGATATTTTTAGGGTATTGCTGCCTGCACTACTTTGTTTTGAAAAGTTGAACATAGTGAAAGTAAACATGACTTGACAGATATTCCAGGCCCAGATATTTTCTTAGATATGTGCTATAGCAAGAGTGGTAAAGATATGAAACATACATTTATTTCTACACGGTGAAGATGAGATCCTCAAGTATAGTGTATAGGAAAGGCTAATAGCTGGTGGAGATTCAGCTCAGTAGCAGGTAATGTTAATGGAATAGCTACATAGAGTGTTTATAATGCTGTTTCCTAGAGAGTTTGTAGCATCAATTGTTTTTTAGATGTAAGGATTTTGTGTGAGGTCCCTGTGGAATCACAAATGGCTGTTTTATTTGTCAGATGCAGAGCGCATCTTAAGTGTGTTTTTGGCATCTGGACCGGGTGGTGATTTTGAGTGACAGATATGGGGCAGATTGTTATAGAAAAGGCTTTTAAAGTATGTGGGGAGGAGTCAAAGTACTGAGAATTTACAGATCCAGTTGGAAATGTTCAGAGAGCAATAACACAAAAAGCTGTCTGGAGACTAGTTTTGGGGCACAAAGGTAATTGATGAGTTCTGAAAGTCCCATTCTTCTAGTGCATGTGATATTTTTTTATTTATGTATTTATTTTATTTTTTAATTTGTAGGATGCACTTCACTCTTGCCATCTTTTCTGGTCAAGAGTGTACATATTGGAGGTAAGAATTCAAATACCAATCAGGGCAAATGCAGGAGAATAAAGAACAGCAACTACTGCTGTGAGTAATTGGAGACCTAGAGATCTGGTCAAGACAGCTACACTGAGAGCGGTATATAGACTTTGAAATTGCAAAAAGCAAATCTAAAGATGACTAAACTGGCTTCTTAAAGCCATGGTCATCAGCTTCTGGAACGAAGAACCTGTGTCATTGCTCTCTTCCCAACTCAAATGCACCAGGAAATGCATGAAGCATACAAAAAATGGAAATGTTAGCAAATCATATGTAGGGAACTGATGCATGCATCTTGGGTATACCTGGAAGAGAAGAAGGAGCAGATCTAATAGGTTTCACTGAAAATTTCTGATTATAAAGTGCTGGACATTGTCAGGGCAAAAGGAATTTCTGTATTCCTTGATTATCCTAGAATCCCCCATGATAAAGTTCTCTGCTAGAATGGGAGAAAATGCAGGCACTATGGTTGTATGATCATTATAGCAGATATAGGAAAGGAGGATAGACTATTAAAAGCAGCCAAGAAAAAAGGAGGTATTTTATATAGGAGAAAAAGATTACTTTTTCCAGACCTCAGCTCTTTAATGCAAAACCAAATGAAATATATGACTAATAGAACAGTTTTTATGAGAGCAGAGGGAATGGGGAGGGCACTCGGCATGTCTCACAAGGTGCTCTGTGTCTTATAGAATCAGTTTTTGAATGCACCAAAAGTGAACACCAGATCCCAAGAGATCCCCAGAAAAATGTTGAACTCTTGTGTTCCACCTTTTCAATTTAAAACAAAAAGCGGATTATTTCAAAAAGGCTAAGGGGCTGCAATCAATGCTTAAAGGCAGATTCCCTGGTTTGTTGAGTGCTCATTATGTTAGTCAAGCAGAAAACATTTGATAAGGTGATTATGGGGCTCTTGATCTGCGTTTGGCCACCAGAACAAGACAGCTTGATAGAACGAGACATGCATATACATAACTGGGATTATGTGGCTAGCTGTTGGTTGAACACGGTCCATATATTTGTTTACTGAAGATCTACAAACCTCTGCTATGCCCTTTGCATAATCAGAGCCAGGAATGTATGTAAGTATGACTTTCGTGTCAACTGTCTGAAATGGGCCATCATGATTATCACTTCAAAAGTTTTTCTCCCCTGCTGTTAATAGCTTCTCTTAATTAATTAGCCTCTTACAGTTGGTATGGCTACTTCCACCTTCTCATGTTCTCTGTATGTATAAATATCTTCTTACTGTATGTTCCATTCTATGCATCCGAAGAAGTGGGCTGTAGCCCACGAAAGCTTATGCTCAAATAAATTTGTTAGTCTCTAAGGTGCCACAAGTACTCCTGTTCTTTTTGCTGATACAGACTAACACGGCTGCTACTCTGAAACCTGTCATAATGCAAGGCACTGCATTTAGCCGTATGGAGTGGAAATCCATCAACTTCATGAAAAAACTCGTACAGATACAGACAGACATCATCTTCCTTTCCAAATGCAAACAGATGGACATTATACCAAAAGGACTAAAGGTAAAAAATCCATTACAATCTACATATCACACAGACTATGCTGAGAGACTGTGCCACACACTCTCAAAGAAACTGCGAAACCACCTGATCAACATCCTCTACAGCAAACAGAGAAAGATTAAGACTGAGCTCTCAAAAATGGATTCTCTCATGAAAAACCAACCTTCCACACAAACTTCCTCATGGATTTACTTTACAGAAACTAGACAAGCCATTTACAACACAAACTTTGCTTCTCTACAAAAGAAAAAGGATACTAAACTATCTAAACTGCTACATGCCACAAGGAGCCACAACAGTAGTTCCCTTAACCCACCCAACAATATTGTTAATCTTTCCAGCTATACTCTTAGCCCAGCAGAAGAGTCTGTCCTATCTCGGGGCCTCTCCTTTTGTCCCTCCAGACCCACGAACATGATACAGTTCTGCGGTGACCTAGAATCCTACTTTCGACGTCTCCGACTCAAATAATATTTCCAACACACCTCTGAACAGCATACTAACCCACAATATCCTTCCTACCAACACTACAAAAAGAAGGATTCTGCTTGGACTCCTCCTGAAGGTCGAAACAACAGACTGGACTTCTACATAGATTGCTTCCGTCGACGTGCACGGGTTGAAATTGTGGAAAAGCAGCATCACTTGCCCCATAACCTCAGCCGTGCTGAACACAACGCCATCAACAGCCTCAAGAACAACTCTGACATCATAATCAAAAAGGCTGACAAAGGAGGTGCTGTCGTCATCATGAATAAGTTGGAATATGAACAAGAGGCTGCTAGACAGCTCTCTAACTCCACATTCTACAGGCCATTATCCTCTGATCCCACTGAGGCTTACCAAAAGAAACTACACCATCTGCTCCAGAAACTCCCTGAAAAAGCACAAGAGCAAATCCACACAGACACACCCCTAGAACCCCGACCAGGTGTATTCTATTTGCTACCCAAGATCCATAAACCTGGAAATCCTGGACGCCCCATCATCTCAGGCATTGGCACCCTAACAGCAGGATTGTCTGGCTATGTGGACTCTCTCCTCAGACCCTATGCTACCAGCACTCCCAGCTATCTTCGAGACACCACTGACTTCCTGAGGAAACTACAATCTATCGGTGATCTTCCAGAAAACACCATCCTGGCCACTATGGATGTAGAAGCCCTCTACACCAACATTCCACACAAAGATGGACTACAAGCTATCAGGAACAGTATCCCCGATAATGCCACGGCAAACCTGGTGGCTGAACTTTGTGATTTTGTCCTTACCCACAACTATTTCACATTTGGGGACAATATATACCTTCAAGTCAGTGGCACTGCTATGGGTACCCGCATGGCCCCACAGTATGCCAACATTTTTATGGCTGACTTAGAACAACGCTTCCTTAGCTCTCGTCCCCTAACGCCCCTACTCTACTTGCGCTACATTGATGACATCTTCATCATCTGGACCCATGGAAAAGAAGCCCTTGAGGAATTCCACCATGATTTCAACAATTTCCATCCCACCATCAACCTCAGCCTAGACCAGTCCACACAAGCGGTCCATTTCCTAGACACTACTGTGCTAATAAGCGATGGTCACATAAACACCACCCTATACCGGAAACCTACTGACCGCTATACTTACCTACATGCCTCCAGCTTCCATCCAGGACACACCACACGATCCATTGTCTACAGCCAAGCTCTAAGATACAACCGCATTTGCTCCAATCCCTCAGACAGAGACAAACACCTACAAGAGCTCTATCAAGCATTCTTAAAACTACAATACCCACCTGCTGAAGTGAAAAAACAGATTGACAGAGCCAGAAGAGTACCCAGAAGTCACCTACTACAGGACAGGCCCAACAAAGAAAATAACAGAACGCCACTAGCCGTCACCTTTAGCCCCCAACTAAAACCTCTCCAGCGCATCATCAAAGATCTACAACCTATCCTGAAAGATGATCCCTCACTCTCACAGATCTTGGGAGACAGACCTGTCCTCGCTTACAGACAGCCCCCCAACCTGAAGCAAATACTCACCAGCAACCACACACCATACAACAAAAACACTAACCCAGGAACCTACCCTTGCAACAAACCCCGCTGCCAACTCTGTCCACATATCTATTCAAGTGACACCATCACAGGACCTAATCATATCAGCCATGCCATCAGGGGCTCGTTCACCTGCACATCTACCAATGTGATATATGCCATCATGTGCCAGCAATGCCCCTCTGCCATGTACATTGGCCAAACCGGACAGTCTCTTCGCAAAAGAATAAACGGACACAAATCTGACATCAGGAATCATAACATTCAAAAACCAGTAGGAGAACACTTCAACCTCCCTAATCACTCAGTGACAGACGTTAAGGTGGCAATTTTGCAACAAAAAAGCTTCAAAAACAGACTCCAACGAGAAGCTGCTGAACTTGAATTGATATGCAAACTAGATACAATCAACTTAGGTTTGAACAGAGACTGGGAATGGCTCGGTCATTACACTAATTGAATCTATTTCCCCATGTTGAAGCAGCCTCACACTTTCGTGTCAACTGTCCGAAATGGGCCATCATGATTATCACTTCAAAAGTTTTTCTCCCCTGCTGTTAATAGCTTCTCTTAATTAATTAGCCTCTTACAGTTGGTATGGCTACTTCCACCTTCTCATGTTCTCTGTATGTATAAATATCTTCTTACTGTATGTTCCATTCTATGCATCCGAGGAAGTGGGCTGTAGCCCACGAAAGCTTATGCTCAAATAAATTTGTTAGCCTCTAAGGTGCCACAAGTACTCCTGTTCTTTTTGCTGATACAGACTAACACGGCTGCTACTCTGAAACCTGTAAGTATATTGTAACTTTATACTCCCATGGCCGTGCACGGGGATCTGCTGAGAATCTAAACTGTCTCGTGGAGAATAGAAATGTCCCTTTATGGATCACCTCTTCCTTTGTTCACATGCCGGCTCTCTCATACACACTGTCAAAATAAATTGCTTTCTTTCCATAGTAAATATGAGAGATCTGGAAACAATGCTTCTGAGTGATTGCTTCCAGTTTTAGTGACTTGTATGTGTGTGTCGATAGAGAAGGGGTTAGGAGGATAAAAGCCTCAATTTTAATGTTTTTTAATCCTGTTCATTTCTGTATAATAGAACTTCAAATTTTTACCAAACGCTCTTTTCAAAGCCCTTGAAAGGACACCCCCATTCTTGTCTTAGTACAAAAAAGCACTTTCCTGTTTGGCTTTGAAACTGCAGGGTGCTGCTGCAGCTGTAGCTTCTGTTCATCAATTACTGCCAGTTCTGGATACTGCAGAATTCTGCTAATGAGAATTTGTCATTTCTATATAGGTCACCACAACCTTAAAAAAAACAAAAATCAAATTCCAGGAAGTAACTGGAAACAAAATTTGAAATGTATCAACCGTTTCTTTTGACAGAGGAACCAAGTTAGTAAAACATTCTACTATGGTTCAATTCACAAATACTTGCATATGGTTTCTTAAATTGTGTGGCTCTGTGTTCTGGTAGTGCACTAATATGCTATGCGCTGTCCACCGGCACAGAAAGACACAGCCTCTCCAAAGGGATTCGTTTCCCCCAAAAGTGGAAGGTTCATCCTGAACATGAATTTATTCACATAATCAAAAACAAGTGTTGCTGGATATGTCATGTTCTTGCTGAGATAAACGCTATACAGGAATCTTTTCAGATACATATTCAGTAAGAATCTTTCTGCCTGTCATTTTTTTCCCCTTCTTTTTTTATACATCTGGCTAACTCAGATCAAAATGATAAATTCAGCACTCGTGGACATCATGCAGTTTGTGAAACTATCTGGAGGAACTTGGGTCAATAAACAATGAATGGATAAGTGTTATCCATGTGTAGAGTTTTCTTTCCTCTCTGAGAGATGCCATAATGATTTAAGAAGTCATCCAAATGTAATTTAATGCAGGTTATCAATAAGTTCTTAGTATTTTATATATTGTCGTAACTCCTAAAGGCCCCAGTCCGGTTTGGTTTGAATTGTACTGGGCATAATGCAAACACATAGGAAGAGACAGCCCCAAATTCAAAAGCTTACAGTCTAATTCAAGATTACTCTCAACAATTTAGTTTGAGGATGATAGGAGAAAAGGGGGAAAGAGGATGCTGGTAATAGTAGTGCTAGCTAGTGTCACCCCTTGGTGATACAGAATAATTTTAAAATATTGGCTTTTTTAAATGTAAAAAAAAATCTAATACAGACCACCCCTCAGTTGAGACATCAATAGTTGCCAGACGGTTTAATATATTTATTAATTACATATAAAAAGTACATTAAAACTTGAAGGTTGCAAAGTCTATCACTCAAAGGTTAGGAAAGGCTAGAATCAGAGTTGCCCGTACAGCTTTCATTTATCCCCCCTTATACATTATGAAGCAGACTTTAATTACATCGTCACATATTATCTTTTACAGAGGATCCCTGCCTCATTCAGTGCACAGAATGCATGGTGCTCAGTTAATGAGCTGCTATTCAATTTTTTTGTTTTATCCGCTTTGTTCAATGTGTGGCCCTCTGTGTCTTATTTACTGCACATTATTGAAATGCTGCTCTGAATACAGATATGCTGGGTTCTGCCCCAGGTGCTAAGTGGAGTCTACTTTAGTGGTTACAGACCCTTCTCTCCTTGGCTTCTTCAGCCTGCCTGTGTCTTAGTCTCAGTCCCAATCTCCCTCAGCTCCATGTCTCAGTCCCAGGGCATAGCTACGCTTGCAGATTTAGAGCGCTTTGAGTTAAACCAGCCTTTGTAGAGCGCAGTAGGGAAAGCGCGGCAGTCTGTCCACACTGACAGCTGCAAGCGCACTGGAGTGACAACATTAGCAGCTCTTGCAATGGCCACAGAGAGCAGTGCATTGTGGTAGCTATCCCAGCATGCAAGTGGCTGCAATGTGCTTTTCAAATGGGGGAGGTGGGATGGAGTGTGACAGGGAGTGTGTTGTGTGTATGTGGGGGGAGAGAGTGTGGGTTTTTGGGGGGTTGAGAACATGTCAGCATGCTGTCTTGTAAGTTCAGACTCCCCTCGCCTCTCTCTCTCTCACACACAGTATTCCACAGTAATGGCTTGCTTTGTCTCGGAGCAGATAAGCATGCCGGCAGTCAGAAACGGAGCTTTGAAAGGGCATATCTGCATTCCTACAGCGATTTCAAAACAATGGCAAGAGTGGCCACTTGACTTTAAGGGGATTATGGGACGTTTCCGGAGGCTGATCAGAGCGCAGTAATGCAACACCTCGTTCACACTGACGCCAGGGCGTTTCAGCCGAGGCGCACCAAGCGTTAATCTTCTCGTGGAGGTGGATTACCAGGAGCGCTCCAGCTGCAGAGTCCAGGCGCTATAAGTGCCTTGTCAGTGTGGACGAGTCGTGAGTTAGGGCGCCCGGGGCTGCTTTAATGCACTCTAACTCGCAAGTGTAGCCAAGCCCTCAGTCATTCTTTCCCACGCTCCCATCCCACTCTCTAAATGGTCAATTAGTCTCACATGTGAAGAGAAGAGTATAGTCAGGTGAAGTAAAGTGTGTGTATAAAATGATTATAAAACAAATAAATATATACATAACTGGTATTTTAATGTAAATAAGGAAATATGTCAGGGCGAATGGCTATGCGGCTCCAGATCTATTGATTTGTCTCCGGTGGAACTTTCATATACTAGATGTAATATGACTATTTGTTTAATATATTCTTATTTCTGTTGTTTTTTTCTAACATGGTGTAGACCACATGCTGATTCGGAGTTTCTTGTGTTTCTCCTCCTATCCACATTTGTATAATTTGACATTTTGGGGACCGCTGTTGTAGCAGATTTATTTTCAAATATATTAACCCAATTGACAGAATTTAGCTATGTTTTAAAACAGCCTCTGGCAATATCTTCCTTGAATGACAAGAGTTCATAGGAGACATTTTGTAGCATGTTTTCATAAGAAGTTATCAATATATTGTTAAATATTGATTCAGCATTTATAAGTGGCATCTTAATTTCAAATATCACCTCTGAAAGATCTAAGCAAGCAGTAAATAAAATAGATTGTTAAAGGAAACAAATGTTGCATTATATTTTACCTGACTATACCCATCTAGGGCAAAATCCTGCCCCAGCTTATCAGAGGTGTGCTGGATGGCATATTGGTTGTGGCTGAATAGCCTCCTTAAGCTGTTTTATCTATACATAGAGCCCTGCGCGGATACAAATGTATATTTGCAGATGCAGATATCCGCGGATATCAATTGGTATCCACAGAACCGCAGGGCTCTCTTGGGAACAGCAGCAACGAAAGGAACAGAATGTGGGGCTGCTGCTCCCAGGAGCCAGCGCCCCGTGCCGGCAGCTCCTCCGGTGCGGCTGTACCACCCCCAGCCCTGCCCTTGTCCCTTCCACACAGCTGTCTTTCTCCTATCTGGGGGCGTGTGTGCTGCTTGCACACACTAGCACGACCAGGGACAGGTGTCGGTGAGCCTGGTGCCTGCCCGGTGGGCGGGGCTGGGGGTGGTACAGCCTCACTGGAGGAGCTGCCAGCGTGGGGCACTGGCTTCTGGGAGTGGCGGCCCCATGTTCTGCTCCTTTCTCTGCTGTGGTTCCCAGGAGAGCCCTGCTGTTCCGCGGATACCAATTTATATCCGTGGATATCCACATTCTCGTATATAAATTTGTATCCGTGCAGGGCTCTATCTATACAGGACACATATGCTTAGAATAGTCTGTAGTGTACTTTGCTGCTCCTTTCAATATGAAGCAGTTTGCACTCTCTTCAAGCACGTTACCAACATAATCCTAGATGCAGATGTGGCAGGATATTTACCACGCCCCTAAACCAACAACCTTGGGGCACCAGCATTCTTGTTAGCTGTTCCTCCAATATTGCAGCTCAAAAGTGTGCGCATCCGTAATAATGTCCTACTGGTGCATAGGTGGACTGACTTCTGAGCCCTCTTTCTCCTCAGACTGACACGTCATAAGGAAGAATTCCACTCTTAGTAATAAACTGAAACACAATAATAATCAGTTCCTAATATTTCCACTTAACTTGCAGGTATATGGAAGAGAATATTTAAAATATTGGAGACACCCTTGAAAAAGGGTTGTATTAAAAATTATATGGCTGTATAGCTAGGGCCGGCTCCAGGCACCAGCGCAGCAAGCAGGTGCTTGGGGCAGCCAACGGAAAGAGGCGGCATGTCCGGCTCTTCGGCGGCAATTCAGCGGCGGTCCCTCAGTCTCTCTCGGAGCGAAGGATCTGCCGCTGAATTGCCGTCGAAGAATGAAGTGGTAGAGCCGAAGTGCTGATCGCGGATCTCTCTTCTCCCCCCCCCCCCCCCCCCCGGCTGCTTGGGGCGACAAAAACACTGGAGTCGGCCCTGTGTATAGTAATACCTCACCCTATTTTGAATTTTTTTGTTCCAGTCTTTCTCTAGAATGACCAGGGAGCAACCAGGGGCTGCTAATGGAGTTTTGCAAGGGAGTTTAGAAGGAGAGTGGGAAGGGCCCCTTGCTGTTTTTTAAAACTATAAACTAAACTACAGTCAAAACTTCCTGATTTAAACAACACCCTTTCATTAACTAGGAGACAATGCAGGCAGAAGCCCAGCAGCAGAGTGGGGGCTATCCAGTTTATTGCGCTGAGTGCAGCATGTATGATTACCTGCCCTGTGGGCGGGTGGCGTATGTGTGCATTCGGTGCAAGGAGCTCCTGGCTCTGAGACCATGTACGGGCTTTGGAGGCCAGGGTGGCGGAACTGGAGGAGCTAAGGGAGGCAGAGAGGTATGTTGATGAGGCTTTCCGGGACACTGTAGAATTGTCCCACCTCTAGTCAGACAGCCCCTGCACTGTTGAGGAGGATGAAAGGCCCAGGGAAGCAGAGCAGTCAACGGGAGCTGAGGGAAACCTTCCCATAGTTGGGACCCTCCTTCCAGATGGTCCTGGGGTTGCCTCTCGCACTGAGGTTACCTCTCCGGGGGAGGGAACTCCAGTCACTAGGAAAAGGCAGGTGTTAGTAATGGGAGATTCGTTTATTAGAAACGTAGATAGCTGGGTTTGTGATGACCGGGAGAACCGTATGGTGACTTGCTTGCCTGGTGCGAAGGTTGCGGATCTCTCGAGGCATCTGGATAGACTTATGTGTAGTGCTGGGGAGGAGCCGGTGGTCGTGGTACATGTAGGTACCAATGACATAGGGAAGGGTAGGAGAGATGTCCTGGAGGCCAAATTTAGGCTGCTAGGGAAGAGACTGAAATCCAGGACCTCTATGGTGGCGTTCTCAGAAATGCTCCCAGTTCCACGCGCAGGGCCAGGTAGGCAGGCGGAGCTTCAGAGTCTCAATGCGTGGATGAGACGATGGTGTAGAGAGGAGGGGTTTAGATTCATTAGGAATTGGGAAAACTTTTGGGATTGGGGGAGCCTATACAGGAAGGCTCCACCTAAATCAAAGTGGAACCAGACTGCTGGCACTTAATATTAAAAAGGTTGCAGAGCAGTTTTTAAACTAGGAGATGGGGGAAAGCCGACTGCTGCAGAGGAGCATGTGGATCAGACAGAGACTTCTCTTAGAAGAGAGTCTATTGATAGAGATTCTCTAGGTTCTAGTCAGGAACTGAGGATGGAAGAGGATAATGTAAGGGCCAGATCAGATGAGAAACATTCACATAAAGAATCGGACACATCAGAAAAGGGCAGACAAATAAACAGTGACAAGTTTTTAAAGTGCTTGTACACAAATGCTAGAAGTCTAAATAATAAGATGGGTGAACTAGAGTGCCTCGTGATAAAGGAGGATACTGATATAATAGGTATCACAGAAACCTGGTGGACTGAGGACAGTCAATGGGACACAATCATTTTGGGGTACAAAATATATCGGAAGGACAGAACAGGTCGTGCGGGGGGGAAGGAGGGGAGTGGCACTATATGTGAAAGAAAATGTAGAATCAAATGAAGTAAAAATCTTAAGTGAATCCACATGTTCCATAGAATCTCTATGGATAGTAATTTCATGCTCTAATAAGAATATAACATTAGGGATCTATTATCGACCACTTGACCAGGACAGTGACAGTGATGATGAAATGCTAAGGGAAATTATAGAGGCTATCAAAATTAAGAACTCAATAAT